>LPNX011173110.1:309428-428895 GCA_001517045.1 Pseudotsuga menziesii
CGTTTTACGTAAGTAAGGATAATAGCAGTCAATCCTATCACCACCAAATCGTAGTACCTAGGTCATTCTACTCAAAACAATGTTTTGGATTAGTTTTAATTCTTCAAATTTAATAAAAGGTACAGAGTATAAACATGTTTGGAATATATAATTGAAAACCATGGAGTTAAAGCACATTTTCATGTCTGCACCGTGTGTGATATCAGGTAAAATTGGTTGAAATTCAATCTGTAATTACATAAAAGATAAACAGTACAAGCATTTAAGGTAACATTTTAATCTATAGCAATTCTAGGCAAGTTTAACATCAATATCGAAATGTGTCCCAGTAAAAGTGGAACCAAATAAAACCAGCTCAGATGGCAAACATTTCACTGAAATTCTTCAACTGAAAGATAAGAAGTGGGCTGCTGTGAATGAAGTTGCCTCCAGAACATGAATTTCCGGAGAAAGGTTTGGAGTTTTGTTAGTTACAAATAATTTGACACCTAAGAGTGTCTTAAAAAATGGCTTTGTAAGAAATCAATAAAATATGGAAGAAGTAATATTTTCCAAAACAAAATTCTGTTTTCATAGGTTCCTTAAAAGGATTGTTTTGAAGCCTTGGTAATAACGTAGATGGGTCAAAAGGAGATCCTAGTTAATGCAGTAACATTCTAATCTATAGCAATTCTAGGTGAGTTTAACATCAAGATCAAAATGTGTCACAGTAAAAGTGGAACCAAATAAAACCAGCTCAGATGGAAAATATTTGACTGAAATTCTTCAACTGAAAGATAAGAAGTGGGCTTCCGTGAATGAAGTTGCCTCCAGAACATGAATTTCCAGAGAAAGGTTTGGAGTTTTGTTAGTTACAAATAATTTGACACCTAAGAGTGTCTTAAAAAATAGCTTTGTAAGAAATCAATAAAATATGGAAGAAGTAATATTTTCCAAAACAAAATTCAGTTTTCATAGGTTCCTTAAAAGGATTGTTTTGAAGCCTTGGTAATAATGTAGATGGGTCAAAAGCAGATCCTAGTTAATGCAGAATGGAACACAGATGACTAGAATAGTTAAAAGAGTCCTGAAGTATTGCACACATGTCAAATGGCTTGATAATGATTCACAGTTCTCTCTATGGCACTCTGCAATCTAAATATTAACAGTGGGCCAATAATGCTCAAATAAACCTAATAATTGTTTACGATAATAATATATGATTTAAGAGTTAATAAGCATCTTTAAGAGTTAATAAGCATCTTTGCAACCTAAAGATATATAAAGATGTGAAATACCCTTCATCCTACCATGTTGTCGGACTTTTCCAATGGCATGCATGCAAATGTCGTTGGACTTTTCTAATGGCATGCATTCAAATTAAAGGGCATAATAGGTCATCTAGGAACACTAATCTAGGTTGGCATGCATTCAAATTAAAGGGCATAATAGGTCATCTAGGAACACTAATCTAGGTTTCATCAACTTTCGTTTGCCTTGTCAAAGAGTGTAAACAAATAGTTGATAAATTTTGAACTTGCAAAGAAATTAATACCAATAGCGGGGAAATGATGGTCATACTCTTGTTCAACTGTAATGGCATACTTGGTTAAAAACTTAAATAGTTTTCTTCACTTATCTGCATCCATATTTTCAATCTGTCATTTTCAAGATTCATGGCAACCCAAACTAACAAAATTTCCTTTCCTTCATTTGTGTTTAATTCTATGTTTTTGCAGTTCAATGGTTCAAAGATAACTTTTCGAGTGGATATAGGAGATAACACCTTGGCTGAAGGAATAGCATGTCCAAATGAGATATAGCCTTTGAAATTTCCTCCAATTCGTACAGCAGATTGTTTTTTTTGGCAGAGTATATGCATGTTCTTTTTTTTCCTTGAGAGAATGCAATTCTACGCATAGTTTTAAAAATCGGAATCGGACTCGGAATCGGTCGAGGGTCAACTCGGAATCGGAGTCGGTAATGAATTGGTCATAAATCGGCCGATTTGAATTTAATGAATTGGTTTGCTAAAAAATACATAAAATATTTAAATTTTAAAAATCATCATTAAACATGATTTTTTGGTTATATTTTATTGCCAAGTGGTCCCCCTCTTCATTAAGTGCCCCCTCTCTAGCTTTCTTTGACAGTTTCTCTTTCCTCCATTAGCTCTTATTTGTGAAAAATCTAGAATTTGCATTTTATTTGCTTTTTTAGCTTTTTCCTGCTTTCTGCCCGTTTTAATTAGAGAAACATCTCATATGGTCCCCATTAGCCTCTTAGGCACCCACTTGCACCAATTAAACCAATTCTTGCATTAAATAATCAATATTTGGCCTCATTCATAACGCATTAATAATCAGCATGAATTTATCAAACACCTTGTAGCCAAATTTAATAATTTTAATCAAAGGATTTAAAATTTAAATTTTAAGGACATGACGCTATACATCTTATATATTAGGGTTCTTTCATATTTAACAATGTGATTATTTGATGTAGCTGTTGTTTTTTATTTAAAAATAATGAAAAATATGAATATTTTTGTTCTTTTAAATCTTGTTGATTTTTCCAAATTATTTCCGATTATTTCATGATTATTGCTAATTTGATATTTTTGGGAACTCTAAATAATTGTCGATTATAATTATTTTATCTTTTTTTTTTTCCAAGGAAAAAAAGCGTAATTTTATTCATCTTTCGAGATCAAAATTACATTCAAAATATTCACTGAAGCGTGAATCCATGCAACCAAAAGCTGGTTCGTATGAAGGGCCTGTAAGGTCTACGTTAGCATAAACAAGATGTGCATACACAGATGCATTACCAGACAAAATTACTTCGCTGTCTCTTACCAACAGTTCATGTAATCTGCTGTACAATAAAGATATACATAAACAGTTTTCTTTTTGCCGAAGCCCAGTATGCTGTGAATGTATACAAGTGTGCAATTAGAATAAGAGAGGAGATAGCAGCGATCCTCTCGTGATCATGCCCATGATATCTGATATCATAAAAAACAAAATATTAAGTCGTGCCTGTTAACCATCTGAAATTTCAGTCCAAAAAACCTGTCAACCATCCTGTCAACATCACAGTTGTTCAATAAACGGCCTGTGATATAATTCCTGGAGTCTACCATTAGAAAATTCTCTCACCATCCATGTACCTTCTGCCAACCGGAGCCCTTCCTTGGAAGCTTTGTCCGCTTCCGTGTTGTTTTCCCTGTATACATGACGGCATGAGTAGGAGTTAAGACGTGAAAGTATAATTATTTTATCTTATGATATATATGAAAATATTTATAAAATCATTGTTTTTAAACATAATTGGTATTTCTGTAAATCAACAATGTTCATAATATCATTTTCAGCAAGTAACAACAAAAACATGCATAGTCTTGATATCTATTATCAAATTCAGAATTCTCAACGCATGTTCAACATTGACTCATTGAACAATCATCTAGAAATGTAATTTTAGCACTGAAAATTGCTTAAAATGCTGAAAACATATCCTTCCAATGGAATTTTTGTTCACCAAAGGCTGCTGTCCACTTCACCACTTCATTGTCAATTGCTCTCCACAAAATTTGCAGCTAGAGAAGAGCATCAAAATCCCTTCACTGCTGCACTGTTTCTCCCTTCACTGCTTGAAATGAAACGGTAAAAATGAGAGTTGTCTGTGTTTTTGAGTGCATGAGAGTGTTAGGCAAATGAGGGATTAGGGTTTTGGAGGAGGGGCCAACCCTCTCCTTGCAATTTTTTACTTTAAAAATGATTTTTTTAGTGGAGGTTGTGCAAATTGTTGAGATGGGTCATAACCGGCCGGTCAGGATCAGAACTCGGTCGGTTAGACCGGTTTGGTGACCGAACCAGCCGGTTTGGTAACAAACCGGTCACCAATCCGGGTTGCCTGCCGGTTTGAACCGGTTTGGTACCGAACCGGTTCTGAAACCGGTCAGACCGATTTTTAAAACACTGATTCTACGTGAGGTTCGGATGTTTACTCAACCATTTATTTGATATGATGTAATGCAATTTAGGATATCCACGGATGATGAGCAAATAACTGTTCTGGCAAGAGGAAGATAGGAGGTATTTTCAATGATAACATCATTGTGATGGATGCTTTCATTAGAAGTTGGAATCACACTGATACTATTTTAAAGGCTTATTTAACATATATTTTCAGATATTGTCAAGGTTTTTGGAATTTCTTATGTGGAATTTTGGTGTAGGATTCATGGTATTTTTATATAGAATGTTTGAGTTATTTTGAATGGTAATTTGACAGTACTCTATGTATGTTGTCAAAGGGTAAATTGTCAGGATGCTTGTGTTTCTTATATGGAATGCTGGTATGTATTTAGCAGTCATATTATGCATATGAAGAGGTGCCGCCATAATTTAGAGTCTGCAGTTGTTAGGAATTGTAATGTATCATGGCAGATAGGCATTGCATTTTGCTGGTTTGGGCTTGTACGAAATCAAGCACAGAGGCTCCATTATCAGCCTCACTGTTGAACACAACTAATGGCTGATGGTCCAAAACTGTCCAATTTGTGGAAAGTTTCTCAGGATTATTTGTGCTCTTACGTCAGTTGTATGGTGTTTGCTACTGTGTGATTCGATTTTACGACTTGTGTGATAGCAAGAACGTGAAAAACCAAGTGGACTTTCGTACGATGAAAGTCCATTGTCTTGATCTCCCATTGTGTGAATCGATTTTACGAATTGTGTGATAGCAAGAATGTGAAAAATTAAGTGGACTTTCGTACGATGAAAGCTCATTGTATTGCTGTCCCATTATTGTAGATAAATTTTCAATTTCTGTCTGGGAAACATGTCCATTGGCTTGTGGAACAGTATCCCTGTCCCATTATTGTAGATAAATTTTCAATTTCTGTCTGGGAAACATGTCCATTGGCTTGTGGAACAGTATCCCCTGGAATATAATATCTGTCTGGGAAACATGTTCATTGGCTTGTGGAACAGTATCCCCTGGAATTTATAAGCTTCGTAAGTTTTAGATAAAACACTATTGTGCCCGTCTCTAAACTTCAACCGGGAATTATAGACTTAATTGGGCTGCCCCTCTCTTTGAAAATGGTCGACGCTCCTCATACTCCACATATGTAGGTCCAATCTTTTTAATGGATTACTTGATATTTCCCCAAGATTCGAGCCTGGCATTAAGACCTGGGCTGATCACCAAGGAAGCTAGTGTATGCATCCATCCCAAAGGTTCTAAATCATTAAAAAAGTCGTGCTTCATGCTTCGGTGAAGCCAAAGGCAAAGGAAACTGAATCATTAAAAATTCGTGCATCGTGCTCCGTTGATTTTCTTCACCAGCTGATTGTATGGAGAGCTTATACTGTAAACATATCATGAAATCCGAGTCCTAAGGTTTGTTACACAAATGAAAATTTTCAACATGTTCCTTGACATAATGTAGGTATAACCAGTTTCCTTGATATCATCAAATTTGACATGGATGTGATTGATTCAAAGATATAGACTTTGTTACATATATTTTTCATACACCATTCTTGTTTAGAACCAAAAGAGGCCTGCTCATATGGACTAGTAGTGAGGATTAAAAAATTTAAAACCATTCTAGTTTAGAACCAAAAGAGGCCTGCTCATATGGACTAGTAGTGAGGATTAAAAAATTTAAAAATTTTGGGCACACGTAGGGTACTTTGTTAGTATACTTCACTAAGATTATAATTTTCTTTTGAAGAAAGACCCAAACAGCTGATTTGAGAATATGTGAGTTGGTTGAGTTTGAAGGCCCCCAAAACCTATAGGCATTACCTTTCAAATATGATTTTAATTTTTTTTCAAAATTTTGGGCACATGCAGGGTACTTTGTCGCTGGACTTCATTGAGATTATAATTTCCTTTAGAAGACCGAGGGTACTTTGTTACTAGACTTCATTGAGATTATAACTTCCTTTTGAAGACCTAAACAACCGATTTGGGAATTTGTGGGTTGGTTGCGTTTGAAGGCCCCCAAAACCTCCATAGGCATCATGTTCCGAGATTACTTGGCGAGGTTGTTGATTCTATCCGAGACTCTGTCATTAGCTTATCCATGATACAAAATAGCTTTAATGACCTCGAGAAGGTTACATAACACATTAAACACATGAGAGCAAAGTCGAATATAAAATGTGCAAGAGCAAAGTCTAGGGTATATGCAATGGGACAAATGTGGGAAGACCCTAGAGAAGGTTACATAACACTTTAAACACATGAGAGCAAAGTAAGTATAAGAGGTGCAAGAGAAAAGACTAGGGTATATGCATTGGGACAAATGTGGAAAATACATAACACTTTAAACACATGAGAGCAAAGTCAATAAGAGGTGCAAGAGCAAAGACTAGGGTATATGCAATGGGACAAGTGTGGGAAGAGAAAACGTGCAAGGGAAACCGACTTGACAGGGCAAATGCCGCAAACTATCATGATTGTGTTATAAAATAGAAAGACCAAACAGACATTCAATGAATGTAACTCTCGCCAACAAACCTTATTTGACCAGGTTCAATTAAAAATTTAAAGAGTGGTCCACAATGTCGTTGACTTAAGGCTAGTTGAGGCCTTAATAGATTTGTCAAATGAAATGTTATTGGAGTTTTAGAAAAATTAAATATCAATACGAATTAAGATTTGTCCTTACCAAATTGAGAGAAAATGCTTCACTATTATGGGACACTTTGCAATGGAGAGATAACAAAATGACGAGGGAAAAATCCAAGATGGGATGGTATGGTGTCCAAACTAAAATGTAAACTCTTGCATGTTGATTTTGCAATGAAAGTGTTTGAGACAATTTCTTAACATAAGAGAGAAGAGCATTGAGTTCATAAGAATTATTTAGATTAGGGAAAAACATTTAGAGTGTTGAATCCATTGCAAACTATGTTAATGGCTTGATATTTAAGTTTCATTAATGTTGAAGTTTATCACCTGTCTTTAGCGTTGTAGGTAAATTGTTCAAAAGGCAAAATGGCACAAGAAGCAAAATCACAAGCTGGGAAAGCAATTTGCAACAAGACGGAATCACAATGGAAGAAAAATAGGGATAGTGCAAGTTCTAAAAATTAAAGTTTTGTAGGAGGTTACAATGTAAGTTAATAGAGGATGTGGATATAGAAAAAGCAAAGTAAAATTTATGGGCACATGCTTCAAGTGTGGTGTACAAAGGGCATAGATCAAGTGAATGCTCATGGAATATGAATGAAGAATTATTACAATGGTGTAGAGGTCGTGACTCGAGCAATAAAAATAATTGTAGAGGATAATGTCTTTGAATTTCATCAAGAGTGACTGAAGAATGATTACAAGAGTGTACAACTCATGACTTGAGGATAATGTCTTTGAATTTGATCAAGAGTAAGGAGAGAATTTATGTTGAAACTAAAGAATTAGCATGAAGATTGGGAGCCTTCGCGACTAAAGAATTAGCATGAAGATTGGCAGCCAGTCTTGCTTATTTCATTTATTTGAAGCAACACAATTATTTGTTTGGATAAGAACATAGCACCCAGCCATGGATTAACGTTGTGTGTTTTGATACCCAAACTTTCCGTTTCTTAAAGTGAAACCATAATGGTGTTGATTTGTCATGGAGGATGGTGTTGATCGATTTGGTTTCATACCATTTTATCAAGTGGCACTTGGACTTGGACATTAGTACATCAATTTTAATTGTTTGCTCGTACTCCCTCCTCGTGAGTTGTACCACTACTTTCCCCTTCTAGCTCTTTCATTCAAAGTAATCCTGTAGAAAGAATTTGATCACACTCTGTCATTTGGGAGCACTAGCTTTGTCACGAGGGTTTCCTCTGGAGTTCTCTGCTCAATGCTCTTTGTTTCTTCGCCTTGTTTTTATGTTGTAGGAAAACATCACTCCCCAACAAATACTCAATCTTGAAGTGAGCACAACACATACCTACCAAGTTAGAGATATCTTGACATCAAAAGGTTATAGCAAGGTTTATAAGAAGGAAAATGACTCTTTGGGTTGGCTCTTCACAGGTAACAGGGTTCAGTAGTTAATAGTGAATAACCATTGTAAGTGTAAGATTTATATTTTCTTGTTCCTCTCTCGTTTTATCGACTCGTAGATCTTATTTTACAGGCAAAGAAGAATAGTCATCCTTAAGACGAACTGTTGCAGTTTTCACCAGATTTGAGATTTCACAAGTAGGAAATGTAAATGCAACTTCTTTTCTTCCTTTGACAAAGTGAATGTGACTTTGCTATCAACGTTTATCATTCTTACAAATTAATAATAAATGGGTTGCCCCGAACAAAACCAGGAAGTGTGCACTCGATTAAGTAGATTAAAGACACATTGAGAAGTATTTTCCCCATTACATCCTGCAATACACAAAACCTGCATTTAAAGCTTGCATAGGAAATCCAACGGAGGCACTTCTTTGAATGACCCACACCTGGAAATTTGTATGAAGTTCATAGTTTTACGGCTATCGACCCACTCAATGTGGTCGATGATATCCTTGAAGAATTGAATGATAACATCCTTCGGCGTGGTTATCACAAAGTCGCACAAGGCATGGATTGAGTTAACTGTCGACTTGAACTCCATGAACTTCCTATATACCTCCCTCACATCTATGAAATTCATGAGCTGGTCAATAGGGGATTCTATACAACGTTTGCTTACTTTTCTGCCATAGTTAATGGCTATTGAAATCTCTATCCGCTTTTCTCTTTGAAAATGAGAGAAAACAATGCCTGATTTTGAAAATGAGAGAAAACAATGTTTGAAAAACAAGCTAGGGCAATGCGAATTTGTAGAGTTGTTTTTGTCTATTGTATGAGGCTACCGGTCTTCGTCTAATGTGTAGTGGCGAGGACGAGGGGGAGCTGAGAAAGGGGACGAGGAGGATTTGAGAAAAGGGGCTAAGCGAGTTTTTCTCACTCATTTGAAACCATTTTCTTGTCATCGTTTTTGTTATCTTCTTGTACAAGCTGTCCTTTGCATTTTTTGTTGTCTGAGTCAAGTTACTTGCATCCATGGTAGTAGTATTGAAGCATAATCTTTGTATTTAGTTTCATCTGGGATATACTTTCCCTTTGTCTCTTCCTCAATAAGATTAATCATCTAATTTAGTAGCAAAGTTGTGAGGCAGGGCATGGAATTCCAAATAGAAATTGCAAGTATTATAAATAAGTAATATAAGGAGATAAATAATTAATGTAAGGAGAATTAAATTCTGAATTCAAAACGTGTGTAACAACCTATAGTTCGAGCATTGTTTAATCCAATTGCAAAAAATATGACACAAAGCGCGTAGGCAAATACCAAAGGGGCTTGCAAATAACTTGGTAAAGTTAATGTCTATGCATTATGTAGTTGATGTTTTTGTTTCACCAATAATCCTTCATTCCAGGTACACAGCTTGCAGGCAAAGGAAGCTTCCTCTCTTCATGCATTAAGAAGATATGTGAATAGCTTGCATATAGAAGGTATAAGGGAGAGCCCAACGACAGGTGAATGGTGATGGGTTTCCACAACCTGACAGAAGCAATGATTGATTTGAGGCCATCCATTGGATAATGGTTGTCCTTGCCGTAGGCGAACTTCATCCATTGGGTAATGGTTGTCCTTGTTGTAAGCGAACTTCCATTCAATATTGTGGAGGGAAGACATTAAGATCCCACATGCAAAGTAAATGGAATAGACAACGAAGTTGGGCAGTATAAAATAAGAAGAATAGATTAGAAACAATGTAGACAGGGTCTGTGGGTGTTGAAGAATGTCATGACCCGAGGAGGTCATTCCCATTGCATTTGGGGAGTGGCTTTCCTTAACATCTCCCATTAACAGCGATGCATGTCATAGTGGTGGGTCCATGCCATTGTACTGGGAATGGGTTTCCTGGGCACGTCTCCCTTTGAGGAGAGTGCAACAGAGGGAGGTGAAAAACGCTCTCTCAAATTGGAGAGGTGGGGGGGTTGTGTAGTGGAGGTGGTATCGGGGTGAGGGGAGTGGGAGCGAAGCGAAGGTGATATTGGGTGGGGCGAGTGGTAGGAGAGTGGAGTTGGTGGGGATAGTGGGGGTGGTCTTGGGGTGGGGGTAGTAAAGAAGGGCGGTAGGGGTGGAGGGAAGACAATTAATGATACAAGTTGGGTATGTTACAGACTCAATGATACAACTTTGTCTCTTGACAGACAATAAGATATCTATTAAAGGATAGTTTACAAATATTACAATTTGCACCTAGTGTTGGAAACATATGTAAGTGTAACTTACAAATGTTAGATTTTTATCATTTAAGCTAGCATTAACTTAGGATCTTAATTGAGAGAATAACAAGCACATCAATCAAACACATAAGACAATGAACACAAAGATTTTCCTCGGGGAAACCATAAAGGAGAAAACCCCGTAACTTCCTTAGAGATAGAATCAACACCAAATAGCAAAGCCCCAAAAACTGTAAGATGATATCCCGACAGCAGTAGCCTTTTTCTTTCTAGCTCCAACAACTTCTTCTTCCTCAGCTATGCGCTACAACTGAGTGTGAGTATGTATGAGTGTGTGATAAATAGAGAGGCTCACTCTCTATTTATACTAATTCTCGACTTGACAATGACTCATTAGGGCTGACTTCTCTAGGAGAGTCTAATAACCCTAGTGCCTCGGAACTGCAGGGACTTTAACCCTTGAACAATAGGAGGGTTACCCACAATGACTTGACATGACTTGTTTACATAATAGAACCTCCCGATAGGAACATCGGGGCATGACATGACTCAAATACATTATGGACACTTGTACCCCGGAATAAACATCGGGGTACAAGACATAAGATATACAAGTGAATACATTTCGAAGTTACAAATACATCAACACTCCCTCTTAACTAGGAAGGTATTCTTTCGACACCATTTTCAGCACTGGTTGTCTTCTCTGTATCGACTGGATCATCTCGATATCTTCATCTTCAAGTCATCATCGTCTTCAAGTCTTCTTCTAAGTCATCTTCTTCTTCAAGTCTTCTTCATCACAGGATCTGGATCATCAGGACTGCTGAATCATCACTGCTGGATCATCATCACTGTATCATCATCAAATCTGGATCATCACTTGATTTGGATCATCATCAAGTCTGGATAATCATCACATCTGGATCATCACTTGATCTAGATGATCATCAAGTCTGGGTCATCATCATCGGTGCTCTCTCAGAATGGTGCTATCTCTCGATTCTTCTCGTCACAGGAAGTTCTACAAAGCCAACCCTTTTTCATGCTGGTTGTAGGCCTACCCTTCATGTAGGTCTTCATCAGCGCTTATATCTGACCCTAAGTCAGAATGGCCCGCCTAGCTTTTACATCTGACCTCATCTTGTCAGAAAGGCACGCCCAACACTCACATCTGACCTCATCTTGTCAAAAAGGCCCAGCGCTCACATTTGACCATGTGTAAACACATCGCGCCAGAATGGCTAAGCACTTATATCTGACCTCATCTTGTCGAAAAGGCTCTGCACTTACGTCCGACCTCATCTTGTCAGAAAGGCTCTGCACTTACATCCGACCTCATCTTGTCAGAAAAGCTTTGCGCTTACATTCGACCATGTTCGAAAACATCGCATCGAAAGGGCTCTCAGTCCCAGACTGAGGATTCCTGGTAACTGACCAGGTGCCTCCATTCTCCCAGAGAATGGCATCAACCCTTATATCTGATCAAGTGGGAACACATCCCTCAATCACATAAGAATGGCCATGCACTCATATCTGATCATGTAAGACTACATCCCACAGTCATATCATAATGGCCCTCAGTCCCAGATTGAGTATTTCTGGTAACTGACCAGGTGCCTCCATTCCAAGAATGGCATTCAACACTTATATCTGGTCATGTAGGAACCAATCCTACAGCCACATCAGAATGGCTCAGCACTCACATCTGACATGGAAGGAACCAAATCCTCTCACCATGACAGAATGGCTCAGCCCTTACATCTAACCATGGAAGGAACCTAATCCTCTCACCATGTCAGAATGGCTCTAGGTCTCATCATTTCCTTTTGGAGGGAACCTCGATCTGGAGAACACCAAGCTTCTCCCTGAAGTACTCAAACTTCACTCTAGCCAATGGCTTCGTCAACACATTAGCTATCTGTTCTTCCGTCGCAACATACTAGAGCTTCACTGCTCCTCTCTGCACCATATCCCTGATATAGTGATACTTGATCTTGATATGCTTCGACTTGTCATGGAACACCGGGTTCTCCGACAACTTCACACAACTCTGGTTGTCACAATATAGACAAGTAGCATCCAACTGGAGATCAGATAAATCAGATAGTAGATTTCTCAGCCACACTGCCTTGCAACTAGCTGAACAAGCTGCGACATATTCTGCTTCAGCTGTACTCAATGCCACATAGGACTGCTTCCTGCTAAACCAAGATATCATACCTGATCCCATACTGAAGCAACATCCTGAAGTGCTCTTCCTATCGATGGCACTGCTTGCCCAATCTGAATCAACATAACCCTCCAGGTTAATCTTCTGATTTGCCTTGTACTTGAGTCCATAATCAACTATACCCTTCAGGTACCTCAGAATATGCTTTGCAGCAGTCAAGTGAACATGTCTCGGATCTGTCAGGAACTGGCTCAAGGTGTTCATAGCAAAGCAAATATCTGGTCTCGTGTTTGTCAGGTACATCAAGGACCCAATCATCTGACGATACATCATAGCATCAACTGCTTCTGATGAAGCATCACTCAATAGCTTCAGGTTCGATGCCATAGGTGTGGTTATGGCCTTGCAGTCCATCATTCCGAATCTCTTCAGAATCTCTACTGCATACTTCCCTTGTCCAAGGAAGATTCCATCCGCATTCTGCAACGCCTCCATGCCTAAAAAATAGTGCATCATACCCAAGTCTTTCATTTCAAACTCGGTAGTAAGTTTCCTCTTCGTATCAGCAATCAACCCATCCATACCTGTTACAAACAGATCATCCACATACAGTAGGAGAATCACTGGGTTGCCATCTTCAACCTTGTAGTAAAGGTTGGAATCTGCTTTACTCTTGGTAAAGCCCAAACTGGATAGAAAGCCATCAATTCTGCTGTACCATGTCTAGGGTGCCTGTTTCAAGCTGTACAGGGCTTTCTTCAATCTACACACGAGACTCCTTGTCATGTGTCTCAAAACCGAGTGGCTGCTCCACATACACTTCCTCTTCTACTACACCATTCAAGAAAGCAGTCTTGACATCCATCTGCTGTGTCTTCCATTTTATCACTGCAGCCAGAGCAAGTACTGATCTGATGGAAGTGTATCTGGCTACAGGTGCAAAAGTTTCTTCATAATCTATTCCTTCTTTTTGGGAGAAGCCACGAGCCACGAATCTTGCTTTATATTTCTCTATGTTGCCATCTGCAGCATGCTTGATCTTGTAGATCCATTTGGAAGTTACATTGGATTTCCCTTCTGGTCTTGGAACAACATCCCAGACATCATTCTTCATGATCGATTGATACTCTTCGATCGTAGCCTCCTTCCATTCTTTTCTTTTTGCTGCTTCTTCATAGTTGGAAGGTTCTTTATCAATAATATCACATAGTAAGGCTACATAACTAGAGCAGGACCTAGTTCTCTTTCTTCCTCTATGTGTTTCTTCTGAAGCTCCATATCTTTCTGCACCTTGGATAATTTCATGTACCCAAGCAGGTTTTCTCTTGTGAGGATTCTTCTCTTGAGGTGGATCCACAGGTTCTTGAGGTTCTTCTAATTCTCGTTCTTCTTGAATTTCTTCGTTCATGGTTGTATCATGAATGCTGGGTGCTTCTGTTTCTTCAGGTTCTTCAGCCGGTCTCTTCCTGGATTTGATGTAGGCCGAATCTTTGTCAAATGTTACATCTCTGCTGATGTCGATCTTCTTGAACCCTGGGGAGTATATTTTGTAAGCCTTCGAGCTTTCAGAGTATCCCACAAATATACCCTTCTTTCCTGAAGGATCTAACTTTGTCCTCCTTTCTTTCAGAATGTATATGTATACAGGACAACCGAATATTCTGAGGTGGTTGACTTCTAGTTTCTTGCCGGAGAAGACTTCTTCAGGTGTCTTGTTTTCGAGTACTCTGTGTGGAGTACGGTTCTGTACATACACTGTCGTTCTGGTAGCTTCTGCCCATAGATGCATAGGAAGATCTTGATCATGAAGCATGGCCTTTGCTGCTTCCATGATTGTTCTATTTTTTCTTTCTACAATCCCATTTTGTTGTGGATTATATGGAGTGGATAACTCCCTCTTAATCCCCGAGTCTTTGCATAGCTCTTTGAATTTATTTGATGTGAATTCTCCGCCATTATCTGATCGAAAGGTCTTGATCTTCTTTTTTGTGTGATTCTCGATCAAGGCTTTGAATTCCTTGAACTTGCTGAATACTTCATCTTTGTTCTTCATAAAGTATATCCATGCCTTTCTTGAAAAATCATCAATAAAAGAAACATAGTATACATACCCGCTTAGTGAACTAGATGACATTGGACCGCATACATCGGAGTGGATGATTTCCAAGATTCCTTTTGCCTTGCTCTCGCTACTTGGAAATGTCTTCTTTGTGTTCTTCCCTTTCGCACATCCTTTGCATACACCTTCATGTTTTGTCTGCATTTCTGGGAGACCTTCAACAGCTTTGTTTGTAAGTGGTAGTGCTCTGTAATGCACATGTGCAAGCCTTCTATGCCAAAGCTCATTTGGTTCTATCGAGTCATGAACCAAAGCTTGTTTTGGTTGGCCCTTCAATTTGTATAGTCCTCCTTCTTGTTCCCCAATCACTACTCCATCATCGAAAGACTTTCCCTTTGGCCACATGAGGACTTGGCCATCTACAAATGCAAACCTCATTCCTTTTGCATCCAATGCAGATATGGAGAGGAGGATCTTCTTTAGTCCAGGTACAAACAATACATTTTTCATCTTGATAGACTTTCCAGAGTCTAGCTTGTATGAGGATTCACCACTACCTTTTATTGGATACTGGTAGTCATCTCCGAGTTTCACCTTGTGAGGTGATTCATGTTCAGATAATTTCACAAAGGATTCCTTGAATCTTGTCATATGTTTGGAAGCACCATTGTCTATAAGCCAATCATTGCTGCCATGTGTGATAGTTCCCGTGAGAGTGGAGATCAGAACATATTCTTCATCACTTGAAGAATCATCACTATCTTGTCTGTTTCTCTTTGTGGAAGGTTCATCATCCTCTGCAGCATGAGCATGATGTCTTCTCTTGTTTCCCTTCTTCTTGTGAGAGCTACTTTTGTTTCTAGGACAATCTCTAGCAAAGTGTCCTCTTTCATCACATGTATAGCAAATGAACTTAGACTTATCTCTAGGCTTTCTAAAGTTATTCCTTTGATGAGGGTACTTACCTTTGTGGTGGCTAGATCTGGTTTTCTTGGATTGTACTGTGAGAGCTTGATCTTCACTTCCCATCTTTTCTTCTCGAGCTGCGATCTGAGCTTCTTCTTGAGAGAATTCTTCCCATAGTCTGTTGAACTTGACTAACTTCTTTCTGGCACAGATCCCTTGAATGAAAGAGTCCCATGTCCTAAGGAGACCATTCAAGGTGGTTATTACAATCTCTGCATTCTCCACTTCTTCATCTACTGCTTCAAGTTGTTCTTTGATCTGGGAGACCTTTGTGAAGTATGACTGTATGGTCTCCCAATTCTGGATCTTTACATTCTTCAATTGTTTCCTCAAGGTCATCTTTCGGTTTATGTTCTTTCCTTCAAACAATTTGGTTAGGGCATCAAACATAGCTTTAGGTGTCTTTAGGGAGGACACCTATGGTATGAGGTGCTCCTTGATTGAATCAGCAATAATCCTTTTAGCCATAACCAACTTCTTCTTGTGTAAGGCCTTAGCCTCATCTCCCTCTGGAACTGGAATCTCCTCATTGATGTAGGAGTCCAACTCATTTTCTTCTAGGACCAGGGAGATCCTATACCTCCAGGCTTGGAAGTTATCAGCTCCCTGAAGCTTTTCATCAAGCTTGGTATGATGAGACATCTTAACTGAGAACCTCAAATGGAAATACAAAAGATTTAGATCTTACCAGGTTAAGATGTCGGATTTGGATTTGGAGCTGAATTTCTGCAGTGCTAGTTCAGGAGCAGATTAGGGTTTGACTTTCCTGGAGTTCTGTCCAACCAAATGCTTTGATCTTGATCTCTAAACTTTGATTTTGAGGAGGAGATCAATCCAGGCTTGGGCTTACTAAAAAATTCCACTTCCGTGGAAAGCCCTAATTTTCGGCACAAGTGTCGGGTCAAAAACTGAAAATGCTCAGAATCAGATTCTGCTTCGACAAAAAGATGCGCCTTGGGGAGGAGAGTCAGTCGAACCTTCCTTTGCTGAAAATTTGTGGAGAGAGGTCCAAAAAGTAGGAAGCCCTAGTTCCCGCAGCTGCACTGTGTCTTCTTCTCAGGTTAGCTTTGATACCATGTTAGATTTTTATCATTTAAGCTAGCATTAACTTAGGATCTTAACTGAGAGAATAACAAGCACAACAATCGAACACATAAGACAATGAACACAAAGATTTTCCTAGGGGAAACCATAAAGGAGAAAACCTCGCAACTTCCTCAGAGATAGAATCAACACCAAATAGCAAAGCCCCAAAAACAGTAAGATGATATCCCGATAGCAGTAGCCTCTTTCTTTCTACCCAAGCAACTTCTTCTTCCTCAGCTATGCGCTACAACCGAGTGTGAGTGAGTATGTATGAGTGTGTGATAAATAGAGAGGCTCATTGTCTATTTATACTAATTCTTGACTTGACAATGACTCACTAGGGCCGACTTCTCTATGAGAGTCTAATAACCCTAGTGCCCTAGAACTGCGGGGACTTTAACCTTTGGACAATAGGAGGGTTACCCACAATGACTTGACATGACTTGTTTACATTATAGAACCATTTCGATAGGAACATCGGGGCATGACATGACTCAAATACATTATAAACACTTCCCGGAATAGACATCGGGGTACAAGATATAAGATATACAAGTGAATACATTCCGAAGTTACAAATACATCAACAACAAAAACACAGTATTTAAATGAAATAAAAAAGTTGAGCAAAAGACGCCTTTCATAATCAAATGATTACATGGTTTTTGAAGTGGCGCCACACATGGACGAATTTCCAAAATGCCAAATTTAGCGATTCTGAAATTGAGGGTGATAAGTCTTCCTTCAACGATTATGCCTCAACTTTTTGCTGTTCCTATTCTACAATGGGATAGAGGGCCTGATAATAGTCCTATCTTCTCCAATTTTTGGAATGACTTTGTAGTAAATGTGGGTGGATTTCTCTAGGCATTGGATCGATGTCCTAAAGGAAATAATAGTGTAGGAATTCGAGTTAATTATGAGTACCTGGCAGTTGGAGCACATTCACTAGGCCGTTCATATCACAAACTTGGTTTACATGTCGATGGGATTTGTGGTTTACATGAAGGGAAATTAAAAGAAGTGAAGCCTGCTTTATGAAACATCACATATGACATTGCTGATTCAACTCTTTATCAACATACCTCAAGAACTTGAATCTGCAACTGAACATAATACAATTGTATAGCAGGGAAGTGATCTTCCACATCTGATATCAGAAAACAAATATTCTTTAGAGAAGAGGTCAATTAGTAAATCTAGAGACAAGAGGGATATTCTTCTAGGTAGTCATCAAGCTTTCAGAGACGACAATAGAAGTTGTTATGATGAAGGTGAGCATAAATGCCATAACGAGAGGCATTACACATCGATATCATGCTACAAATATGATGAAGGTGAGTATGAATGCCATAAAGAGAGGCATTGCACATTGATATCATGCTACAAAGACGAAGGAATTCGAATAGTATGCAATATACATCCCACAAGGAGGAGCACAGGATTGTGGACCAAAAGCGACAAACAACAAAAGAGATTGGTGAGCACTTTGATATTGAAACAAAGAACCAAAACTTTCCTAGTATTTTGGGTCTACGACCAATAGAACTGAGGTTTTAATAACCCATTTATAATCATCAAGACTTAAAATGATTGTAGACAAAATGAGAGATTCTTGGATTGATTTGGCTAATAGTTTTGAAGTATTTTAATTCAAAGGGAGATTAAATCTAGCTGGCAATCTTTACAGTGTTGTAAATGGGCAATTGTAGAACGTAAAAGTCAATAAAAGAAAACTACATGCAGTTATAACTTTTTGGCTTCTTGGGACGATGAGAAAAATTCATATATCATGGGGTGTCACCTGGGGAGACTTTTGAACCTGGTCGGTATTGAATAACAGATAACCTAGAAAATTCTGTTGAAATTTATGAATATAATGGGAAGGATTGGAAGCCTTACATTGCAGATGATGTTCTAGTTCAGTTTTATCATGATGTGTCTTCGATTGTTTATAAGCTATAAGTTGAAGCATGTTGCTCACTTACCATGGTGACATATGACATACAAATTTCAAATACTACCACAATACCCAAAGCTATTCCATTATGTGCTTCAAACCCAATTGAGCAAAATAGAGAGAGGTCCCTAGTGTTTTCTAGGAACAAGACAACTAGAAGATTTTTATAAAGGTAAGGTAATGAAGCCATAAACAACAACTAAATCCTATTTTTTAGATGACATGGGACACCTCATGATCAAGGTGTTAAGCCTATCAAGATCATCCTATTTTTAGAAATTAGTTCCAGAATTCTAGGCAAGAGATCAGTATTCAAATTCAAATTCTTAATTTTGTGACAACCACAATTTCCAGGAAAAGGGGCACCTCTTTGGACAAGGTGAAACAATCTATCTGCTTTCTAATTGGCAATCAAAAGTTGCAAAAATGTTTTACAATGTGTCAAAGGAAAAAATAGTAAGAACAATCAAACATCAAGATACATGTCAAACAAAATCTACCTCACATATGAGCTCATCTAAAGATGGATATGTAATAGTTTCCAATTTTGTGGTGCATGATTCCATAAAAATACAGGTAGCATCTAAAGCCACCTCGAGAGCGCAAAACCCAAAGGGTGACTCTAAACTGTAGCATGAGAGGTATTTGAGAGTTTGAAATCAAAATTTAAATATACAGTGATGCAAAAGCAAGTATTGCTTTCTGATTGGAAATCAAAAGTTGCTAAAATGTTTTACAAGGTGTAAGCGCATCTAAAGATGGATATGCATCAGTTTCCAATTTTGTGGTGCATGATTCCATAAAGGTAATATTTAAAGCCACCTCGAGAGCGCAAAACCCAAAGGGTGACTCTAAACTGTAGCATGAGAGGTATATGAGAGTTTTAAATCAAAATATAAATATATAGTGATACAAAAGCAAGTATTGCTAACCTCCTCTCTCAAAATACCTCAGCAAAATAAAACATGGTAAATCAGAGTTGTCTAGTCTTCAATATCCAAGAAATACCCCTGATGCCTAAATGCATGCGATAGCTCCAGGGAATTGACAATAAACAATGCCCACCAAATTAAACTTACTTTGTTTGAAAGAGTAAAATTCAAAGAAACAAAAATGTACCTAATAAATTCACCCCCGACATCCACATCTTCGCTTGCTACAAGAAAGTCGCGTACTGCGGTCGAATTGGTCGCCTTCCGATCAAATCATCTCGTCCCAGTCTGTGGTAATCCTGTCACTTCCACCACAATTGCTTCTGTAACGTCTATCCGCAATCCTCTAATTGTTGAGTGAGTATTGGTCAAGTTTAGAGCAAATTGCAGTGTCATATCCACATGGAAGTCATTTAATATCTGGAAGTACTATGTCCACCCGACTTCCTAAAAGATGGTAAATACTTCCCCATTTTCATGCAGATACGCTATGTTCTTGGGTTCGTGTCTCATTGGGATACCCATATTGCTTCCTTTCTGTAAATTCTGTTAGCAAATGCAAGAATTGGTAGACTCGGACGTTGGAGTTATAACATGCAGTAACAGGCAATGGATAGTCGAAGTTCAATTGGGTATTTTCGGAAAGTGGCACGGTTATTTTTGGAAATTGGTATGGTTATGGGCTAATATCGATTGGCTGGATCTCGCACGAGTTGGGTAGACTGATGGTCATTTCATGAATACGAGAAATAAATTTTTGACTTGTTTCCCTTGCGGAGAACTAATCAAGGTCTGCTAACGAGGACTCGTACCTTTCAAATATAATGTTGAGTCGTCATCCTTCCATGGTGGCGTTATTTCATCGTCGCCTCATTCATGAGGATATAAATACGCACATGCTTTTGTGAGTTGGTCATTGTCAACCAGGCGGATAAAGTACATCCATGCTGGCACAAAAGTACATGATGATCAGATGAGCATGTAATGTTCCTCGTGGAGACAGGAGCAAGTTGATAGAAATTGGCGGACATATAAGAATCTTGTGGCTGAAGAATCAGCGGAGTCGTAGCCACGAATTGAAAAGATCTGGCGGAGTCACAACGACAAAACATATAAAGTTGGCAGAATTTTAGCGGAGTTGCAGTTGTGAAAATAGGAAAAGTCGACAGAATTTAGCGAAGTTGCACTTGCGAAATAGGAAAAATTGGCAGAATTTCAACGTAGTTGCAGTTGCCAAATAGGAAAAGTTGGCAGAATTTTAGCTGAGTTGCAGTTGCGAAAATAGGATAAGTCAGCATAATTTAGCGGAGTTGCAGCTAGGAATTAGGTAAAATTGGCAGAATTTTAGCGGAATAGTAGATGTGAAATAGGAAAAGTCGGCAGAATTTAGCGGAGTTGCAGCTGCGAAATAGGAAAAATTGGCAGAATTTTAGCGGAGTTGCAACTTCCAAATAGGAAAAGTTGGTAGAATTTTAGTGGAGTTGCAGCTACGAAAATAGGAAAAGTCGGTAGAATTTAGTGGAGTTGTGACTGCGAAAATAGGAAAAGTCGGTAGAATTTAGCGTAGATGTAGTTGTTAAATAGGTAATATTGGCAGAAATTTAGCGGAGTAGCAGCTGCGAATTAGGAAAGGTTGGAAGAATTTTAGCGGAGTTGCAGCTGCGAAATAGCAAAAGTTGGCAGAATTTTTAGCGGAGTTGCAGCCATGAATCCAAATATAAAGGGATATTTTTTTTTTAAAATAAATTCATCATTCCGTCGATCTTTCGACCTCTATGAAGTGCAATTTGTGGACGAATTTTCATTAAAACCGACAAAGTGGTTATACTACCGTCGACAAAGTGGAGGAAATGTTGTCGGATAGCCGACCTAAATGAAGTGAAATTTGTGGTCAGATTTACATTAAACACGACAATGTTGCTACACTACTGACGAAGCGGAGGAGTAAGATATCCAACCACTATAAAGGAAACGTAGTCGGAATTCTGACACCTTTGCACTGAAATTTGTGGCCGGATTTACATTAAATTCAACAACGTTGCCACACTACAGAAGAAGGGGAGGAGTCGAATTGTCGACGGCTATGAAGTAAACAGAGTCGGATTTCCGACATTTATGCATTGAAATGTGTAGTCGGAATTTCGACGTTTAGAAAGCAAACTTAGTTAGATTTTCGACGAGAGTTTTTATTGTCAAAAAACTGTCGAAATTTAACCAACGTTTAAAAAGGAGGATTGTCGAAGTGTCGACAACAATATGTCGAAAATCAGACATCTAAGCCGTTGGATTTTGTGTTAAAAAACGTAGTGTCACAACTTCCATGATAGATCGATTCTTTCTTTTGGCCACACCATTTGGTTGTGGATTATAGGGAATGGTGAGCTCCCTCTTAATCCCAGCTTCTTTGCAGTATTTCATTGAATTCATTTGATGTGAATCTCCTCCATTACATGTCCCTTTTATCTGTAGAGTCATCCTTCTTCAACTCCAATTTCTATTGCATCATATATGGTTTTTCCTTTTGTCCACATGAGAACTTTTCCATCCACAAAAGAAACTTTGAAGCCTTTCTTGTATAAGGCTGAGATAGAAAGAAGGTCCTTCTTTAGTCTTGGGACATACAAGACATCTTTCATCTTCATGGACTTTTTCTGCTTTCATGGGACAGTTGATAGCAATGTTTCCCAGCTTGTGACAAGTGAAGCATTCATAATTTGAGAAGACTTTATTGGACTTCTTAAACCCTCGAGTCTTTCGAGGAGGATGGTCGTGACTCTTCCTTTTGTTCTCTCCTTTGGTATGAATTGTCAAGGCTTGATCCTCATTGTCATTTAGCTTTTCTTCTCTGGTTGCTATTTTTTCTTCTTCTTGAACACATTCTTCCCATAACTTTCGAAACTTGGTGAGTTTCCTTCTTGAACAAATTCCTCGGATAAAGGCTTCCCAATCTCTTGAAAGACCATTCAAGGTGGTCATTACAACTTCTGCTTCTTCAACCATGTCACCAATGGCTTCTAGCCGATCCTTGATTTGAGCTACTCTTGTAAAGTAGGACTGCATGGTCTTTGACTTTTGAGCTCTTACACTTGATGTGATTCCTCAGGGTCATCTTCCTATTGATATTTCTTCCTTCAAATAGATCAGATAAAGCATCAAACATTTCTTTTGGAGTCTCCTTTGAGGATACTTGAGGTATCAAGTTATCTTTGATGGATTCAACTATGATCCTTTTAGCTATGATCATATCCTTCTTATACTTGGACTTGGATTCAACTTCTTCTGGTTCTTTCACTTCCTCCCTTATAAATCTTTCTAGTTTATTTTCTTGTAGGATGAGCATGATCCTATACTTCCATGCTCTGAAGTTTTCAACACCTTCAAGCTTTTCACCTAGCTTGGTATTCTTTGTCATCTTTAATAGAATGAGAACTTCAAATAGAATACGGAGGAGTATTACTTACTCAATGAAAACAACTTATGGTTGACCTCCTTCTGGATGACCTAGGGTTTGATGCAGAAACCCTAATTTTTCAGTTGGGATCATTGGTAGGGTTGAGAGATGGAAAAGATGCGCCTCCCTAGGGAGAGGTAGACTGTATCTTGCTTTTTTTGAGATTGATGATGGAGTCTCAGGAAAACTAAAGCCCTAGTTTGTCCCGGCAATAGTGACTGGTCCAAAACTGAAACTTCTTGGAATCTAGTTCTGTCTTCACAGAAAGATGCGCTCTTCAGGGGCGAGTTGAGTGAGCCCTCTTTTCTGGTTGATCTGTCGAGGGATTTGTTCGGAGTAACAAACCCTAACTGTGCAGTGTTTCCTTTCAGGGTGGCTCTGATACCATGTTAAGTTTTCTTAAATTGCTTAGATGATATCTTAAAACAAATTGTCACTAGTAAGATCACTGAAAGAACAACAAGCACAAAAGCATAAGAACACAAAGATTTTCCTCGGGGAAACTGCGACAATGGAGAAAACCTCGTAAAACTTCCTCAGTATAGAACTCAACCAAAACAGTGTAAGACCCAGATAACTGCTTCTCTCTTCTTTTAAGCGCGCTTCTTCTTCTCTTTCTTGCAAAACTTCCTTGAGTGAGTGTGTACAAATGAAGGGGAGTGCCACCCTATTTATATTCTTCAGCTGACTTGACACAGATCTAACAAGGCCAACTTGTCTAGCAAGACACTAAACATAACATTTATTATATTGACACTTCGGTACTATTGACCCGACTTACATTTGGAGGTTTACATTAATTCTTTCAATGACTCTTGCATGACCAAACACATCTCCTGATGGAGGAATACAATCAATACATCTGGACTACCATCTGAAGTTACAATACTTTAACACTATGATGAGCATGACCATCAACATCAACATAATCGTCCATATAACCTTTGATTTCCTTTGTAGGAATGTAGTGTTGTTACCTTTAGAATTAAAGACTTGCTTTGTGTTGATAGATTTTCTGAATGATTCACGGCCTACTTGATCTTTCATGACTGAGATGCTTGAGTATAATGAAAGCTATACTAAGACCGTAATGGGTCTTTACCACGGTCCTAAAAACTGCCTCAATGTTCCAAGTTGTAAACATAAAAAGGTTCTATTGGATCCCTAGTTATACATCAAAGAGAGCAAAGGGGAATCCTATACAACATGAGATGGATATTATGAGAACTAGAAATAACAAATTTCTAGCTATTGTAGATGCTTGCTTTGAGTAGAAAAGAGGATTCTTTTCCATCTCAATTAGTGACTTTTACCTGCATGTATACCACCTATCTTTGATGTATTGGAGTGCTTTGCATGAGACATGGATATTTGTCATTCATTAGTGGAGAGGAATTACAATGAATAAGGTTGCTCTAAGGATTTTACATGGTATATTTTGTTGAAAATATATAGTTTGAAAGAGGAGCACTCTCCCACTTGCACACATTCCAATGACACATCATCTTTGGGGTGCATGGGTCAAGCACATATTTAGAGAGCACCCTAGCTTTTGGGGGTTGTTCTAACATCTGTTGCACATGTTGTTGGAGATCAATATTGTAGGGGTGCATGCATCTATAAGATCCAATTTATGAGGATTTGGTTAACCTCCTTGTTGAGCATCCCCTTTGATTTGGTAATTAGATCCATTTTTTTAGGATTACTTGAGAAAAAGCTCCAGGGAGAGTGGGACACATTGCAGGAAAGGAGCCCTAAGAAAACTTTGTAAGATCATTGAAGAGACCTAGATTGAGGAACATCCAGCGCTTGAAGAGACTTATAGTGCTCGAAGTTGGATCCTCCATTGTTGAAAAAAAAAGATTGAACTTTCTCTGGTCCTCATGCAGAAAGCTAAAGAGAAGGGTGTTTCTCTTTTACTGTCAACATATGTAATAATTGCAGACAAATTTGTTGCTGATGCAAATAGAAAGGTTTGTTTTCTTGCATTGGAATCATAAACAATTACGACTTGAAAGAAACAAATAACTGGCCTTTTTTTATTTTTTCAAGTGAACTTAATCTTTTAATTAAATGCTTCAATTTATTTGCTTGAAGCTTAGCTAAATTGTAGCAGCATGTTT
Source organism: Pseudotsuga menziesii (assembly GCA_001517045.1). Classification (NCBI taxonomy): domain Eukaryota; kingdom Viridiplantae; phylum Streptophyta; class Pinopsida; order Pinales; family Pinaceae; genus Pseudotsuga; species Pseudotsuga menziesii. Next base: position 334,409 of record LPNX011173110.1, read on the forward strand.
AGCCTTGCATTATTTCTTATATCTAGTTTTTAGTTGGCAACAATGGAAAAAATCCCTAAAAAATCTCTGATTCAATGTGTCCCAGATGCTTATGGTAGGATTTCCAGTGGATTGTCAATGCATACCTTATCAAACTATTTGTTGGTAGTGGTTAAATTTGTCCATCATTAAGATTCTAAGGCGTGGCATTTATCAACTATGGATTTAAATATCTATTTTTCTTCATGAGTAAAGTGCGAGAAATTACATGGACCTGGCATATGTATAATGTATGTTTGAAAAGTATGCCTAAGAATGTCAGGGTCAGGGTAAGATCATACCATGGTCTTTCTGATTGGAAATGAAAAAATTCTTTATTTAGTTAAACCCCCTCCTTCGTAATATGAATGAAACCAATTCAGCATGAAGTCAAAGTGATGCCATCACTTAGAGAGAGACAACACAAGAACATAATAACAAGGAATTGGAATGCCTTCAGTCCTATATATAGCTTTTGAGGCATCTAAAAGATGTGGACCAACTTATATGATTCCACTTGGACTCACTATTTTAACAATACCATGGATGGCATCATCTGCAAGATGTGTAAGATTGCCACCCTGTATGCTAACTGTTTCTTGTCTACTGACTAATGTCATTCTAGCAGTTTCCAAAAGGATTTCAAAGTTGATTTGTCTTAATATTCTGTTGTTCTTACTTGGTTTTCCCTACTTTAGGCTCAAAAGAACCTTCTTGTATTTTGACAGATCATTTTTTCCTTCGACATTTTATTATTGATCCTGCATACAGAGATGATGCAAAGACAATTATCAAGAATTGCTTCCATGCATTTACTGTACCGAAATGTAATATGACTCAGACTGAATCATTTTGGAACTGCATGTTTATTATTTGGAGACGATCTTATCCTTGCCTTGATAATTTTGAAACATAATTAAATTAATACATAGGTTCTGGCTCCAGTTGACATGCATTATTTTTATTTGTTCCTTTTTTTGGTTTCATGCATAGTGATGAAATATTCTATGTTTCTGCATTTGAACTCTAGTAATTGGTTGAAGTCCTATTTTATTGCTTACTAGATGTTTCTTATCCATTCTTTGAGGGAAAAAATTTCATTCATGCTTTCTAAATTCTATTTTCTACCCAACAAATTCATAGCAATTTATTCAACACTGTTCATTTTTCAGTTGTGAAATCTCTGAAGTATTATTCTTTCTTCCAGTTTTGTTGTTTATTATATCATTAACTGTTTTCAACCTTTCATGTACTATTTATTATGGCCTTTTGAGAAACTTAAGACAATATTCTCATGTGAAGTTTTGGTTTGTTGTTTTGCAAGCTAACACCGTTTTACAGGAAAGCTATTTGGTACTTGTGTGAATCTCTGTTTTGTCTAAATCCTTATTAGACTTAGTTTGTTTCAATATTTATTTTCTTTATCGAGCTATATCTTTAAATGATGATTTGTACATGTTCTTCCTTTATTTTTTCTTTCTGATATGAGAAAGGAAATACAAATTTCAATTTCTGCTAAGCAGCAAGGTACTAGAACCAACAGCAACAATTCCTGGGTACTAGAACCAACAGTTCTAGCCCTAAGCAGCAATGTAGCTCTATAGAATGGATTGTAGCTTTGTTTGTCAAAGGCCCTCCATACCCATGCTTTTATGGTGTTCCTGTCAAAGGAGGAATCTTCACTTACTTTACAACCGACTAGTAAAATCCAGTTGTGAAAGGAGGTAAAGATGACAACAGGAGGGAGCCTGGGAGGAAAGATTGCAGTGGTTTGTTGTAATTCGAATTTGTCTATGGATGGGTGATTCAAAGGATAAACTTTTGTGAAGCATCCAAATGATGGACACAAGGAAAATTGTTTTGAATAAATTTTCTTTGACACATTGACCATGGCAACTCAGTATGTATTAAGCAGCAAATAAGCAGTTACAATGTGAGTATGTTTTGCCTTTAGTACAACACAATTGCTTGGGACAATATTAATACCCTTTAAATGGTATGTGGTGAGGCCTACACCCGTTGCAATTGACATTATGTCATGGAGTTGAACCAACTTGACATGGAGAGATTTATATTTCCCTACGATGATATATACTATAAGTAAGGGGGTAAACTTTCTACCCGACTATAAGTAAGGGGGTAAACTTTCTACCCGACCATTTGCACCGATCGGACGACCAGCAACATCGGATGTGACAGCTCACCCAAGCCAGGTCGTTCGATCGGTGCAAATGGTCGGTGCAAATGGTCGGGCAGAAAGTTTACTCCGTAAGTATATAGTATCCTGACAAGTAAAACCCAGTGACCCCACAGTTTATGTTTCACTTTGGATTTGATTATCCCACTTATTTATAGGGTACATCCATGAAAGATTTTCGTCTTTCCCTTTGCTGCAAGGCTAGGGTGATGTACCTCCATCACAGTGGCAGTTGCACAGGTGGAGACTAACTTGGTTATGCCATTAGAGTCTTTTTTGAAGATTAATTTAACCTTCTGCAAGCTAGGTACGGTTAGAGTTCGGTTGAAGTTATTGTCGCCACTGTAACTATTTCCAAGTATCGATGTGATTATGGCTTCTGCCTAACTCTTGTCAAGACTCAAAAACTGTACTTATTCCACTTTAACAAGCCATTAAAAATAATAAATGCAACTCTATAGTCTACAGACAATGGTCTGGCAGTAAAGCAGAGTGCTTGTCATAGTCATGGCCCAGGTTCAAACCTCACAAAGCTTGCTTCCCTTGTTTGTTTGTCTAGACCAGGCAAACAAAGGTAGTTGTAGGGAATGATTGTTTTTTGACGATATATGTGTTAGACACTATACAATAGAATTTTTGTGTGTCAATGTGTGTGTGTTTTGCTGTATTCTCCTACAAACAAAATAAACCATGACTACTTAGTTGCCTAGTGCATCTATTAGGATAGATTGCTCCTTGTGGAAGTAATGCTGACCTGTTACCAATTATGACATTAGACATAATATTTGAAATTTTGCAAAACTCACATCAGATTGTTTATCTGACTTTGATTATCCTTATATACACTGTTCATGTGGAGGAATCAACTCCCATGATTGTTCTGAGTTGTGATTAAGAAGACAACCCTACAATATTTTCCCCTCCTGAAAACTGATGTCTTAGTATAACTAAGAGAAGGGACACAAATGCAAATAACCATCACAAATGCAAATAACCATCCCAATATCTGTTAGCTATCTCGTGCATTGATGCTTTGGTTTTATATTTTACAGTTATAATCTGACTTTGATTATCCGTATATATACTGCTCATTTGGAGGGATCAACTCTCATGATTGTTCTGAGTTGTGATTAAGAAGACAACCCTACAATATTTTCCCCTCCTGAAAACTGATCTCTTAGTATGACTAAGAGAAGGGACACATGCAAATAACCATCCCAATATCTGTTAGCTATCTTGTACTTTGATGCTTTGGTTTTATATTTTACATTTATAAACACTACGAGGGTTCAAGTTGAATTCTCACAACAGCTTGGATTCTGGAATGACAATTTTTTGCTTAGAAAGCACATAAAGTAAGATGATATGCCTACTAGTGGGCCTTTCTACTACAGAAAAGTAGATATTTTTTTTATGAATTTTGTCCACGAAGCAAAAGGTAGATCAATAAAATAGGTCAAACATAATTTCAATAATCAAGGGAAGTTTATTTAAGTACTTGACATGTGGCTACATATTAAGGGCACACCTTGGGAGGAAAAGAACAAAGATGAACATTTTCACGCATTCATTTGGAAATGATTTTAACTTTTGGAGGTAGAGAACCATGAGAAGGAATGTTTTCAAGAATTATCCCTTCAACTGAGATTAAGTTATATTGCCTACTTCAGTTTGGGCATCAGCTTCAGCATTGAACTAATACAATCAGTTCTGTGTTTTTCTTTTTCCTCTCAAACTTATATTAGAGAGTATATCTATCACTCAAAATATCAAAATTAATGATGTGAGTATATCTATCACTCAAAATATCAAAATTAATGATGTGAGTATATCTATCCATGGTTTCCTTGATTTGGATAGAGTTTGATGTAAAATTTACCGTTCAGAACGTAGCTGCTTTTTTAAAGTGAAGTATGGCCTAAAGTAACTAAAGTGTGTCCTATTTTGCAATTTTAAAATGCAAGTCTATTAACAACTTAGCAACCTTACTATATGAAATGAAAGGAACCATTTTAGAAAACGCTTCTTTCAAAAAGTGAAAAATAAATCAAAATGAATTAAATCGATTAGCGAACAAGATTCAAAACAACCATCCTTTTTATAGCTTAGATGGTTGATCAAAATTACGAAAGATTATCACGAGACACTAGATAAAATTCAACCCTTGATTCCAACCTCTAACAGTAAATAAAACTCAACCCTTGATTCCAACCACTAAAAGTAAAATATAGACAAGAAAGTGAAAAATAAATCAAAATGAATTAAATCGATTAGCGAACAAGATTTAAAACAACCATCCCTTTTATAGCTTAGATGGTTGATCAAAATTACGAAAGATTATCACGAGACACTAAATAAAATTCAACCCTTGATTCCAACCTCTAACAATGAATAGAACTCAACCCTTGATTCCAACCACTAAAAGTAAAATATAGACAATATCTGCAGCTTTATCCAACATGGACTGAGTAGAAGGTTATGCCTAAATTGCGAGAATTGGCCTACTGCAAAAATCGACACATACTGAAGACCATGTATCAGTAATAGTTGTAAACCTAATCAATGTAAGCCTTGGATAACAATTATGAACTGCATTACATTCAAATTTTCCTTCAGAGAGCCTCCATTTACATTCGATATCTAATCAGGAAGAAACTCTGCAACTAGGTAGAGAATACCATTTTACCACTCTAGATAGTCCAAACAGATGGAATATTTAGGCTCTTATTTAGCTAATCAATCCTAATAACACTAATAATCTATTTTGAGCCATGTGTAGAACGAATTCCTTGAATGGTTTTTATAGTTGCAAAGATTCATCCCTACAGTTCCAGTTTGGCACGAGAACGACTTGGGCGTAATTTCAGAAGGTTATGCCTAAATTGCGAGAATTGGCATACTGCAAAAATCGACACATACTGAAGACTATGTATCAGTAATAGTTGTAAACCTAATCAATGTAAGCCTTGGATAACAATTATGAACTGCAGTACATTCAAATTTTCCTTCAGAGAGCCTCCATTTACATTCGATATCTAATCAGGAAGAAACTCTGCAACTAGGTAGAGAATACCATTTTATATGCCTCCAAAGCTTCTAAAAAACATATGTTTCATACAGAATCATTTTATATGCCTCCAAAGCTTCTAAAAAACATATGTTTCATACAGAATCTTCACCTCGTTGCCTGGATAGATATTTCCCCATTTGCTTTTTCGCCAACACAAAAGAAGTTGGAAGTCTTCAAGATCTGTGCATTGGGCAATAAAAGTCAATTGTTTGGGTAAATCAACAATTGAATTTGTTTTTACGCATTCATCTAGAACGTCTTTTGCTTGAGCTGTTGATTTTGGAGTGTTGCTTTTTTTGTGCATGGTTGAGAGCTTTAGCTTTTGCAAGATGTTTCTTCAATTTTTATAGATCCTTCACAACCCAACTAAACAAGATTTATAGTGGAATTCGAAAACAAATACATGGAGTTTTCGATTAATTATGATTAAGATTAGACAGAGATACTACAAGATAAGCCAAAATATTTTCCCATATGTAGATGATCATAGGTTTCTACAGGAAATTGGAACTTTTGCAACTTTCCTAAAATCTAACAAGCTAAAATCAAACAAAAAACTGTTGATGATTAGCATGAAATGAACTAAAAACATGTTAGTTATTGCCCGGTAACATTTTTACCTAACAAGGGCGTTGTGGATCCAGAAACACTACTTACAATACTCTTTCCACTACCACTAATTCCTTATGCTCATCAAACTTCAGTAGGGTAGATAACAAGGGATTTTGATTTTACAAGACAATGAATATAACTTACTTCAGTAGGGTAGATAACAAGGGATTTTGATTTTACAAGACAATGAATATAACTTACTGATTTTCGCAAAAAAGAGTTCATAAACTATAATTTGAATCATAAAGATTAGATAGTATAATTTGAATGAATAATAAAGATTAGATAGTATAATTTGAATTGATTGACCAACAACAAAATGCACTAGTCTTACCAGTTCTGAAGTGAATTTAGCCCCTTCTTTGACTTTCAAACTAACAATCCTAAATTTGTCTTTTGCCTTTTTCTCATGAGGATGCTCGGGTTGCTCGGAAAACTTCATAACTGCATGAAGCCAATGACAAATGTCGTCAATGCTTGTAATAAACTCATCAATGGATGTAATAAACTCATCAATGGACTAGAGACTCAACAGATCTCTATCATACTAATGACAATATAATCAGTAAAATCAAAGTGCTAGTTGATGGCTTTAGTCACCTATGATTATCAAGATCATTCATATATGAATCACTAGATGACTCAAATATGCTTAGTTGGTTAATACTAGTCTAGGATGAACAAGGCAAATATTGTATTTTCAAAGGGTATTTACACAAATATATCAGTCAAGCACCATATCAAAGTATTCACCAAATCATCATAACCATGTTTACTAGCTCTATTCATTCAATGTATTTTCATTTTAACCAAAGACACTAAGATTCATTCCCTAAAATTCATTCACAAATCATAAGGTAACAAGCCACTTTTAGATCTCCTTCATATCAATCATTTGGTATAATTACAATTGAAATACCAAATGAGGTCTTTCTAGAACCAGATTCTAAGCAACATATGCAAGCCCAACTCAATATTAACATAAAGATTAGATAGTATAATTTGAATGAATAATAAAGATTAGATAGTATAATTTGAATTGATTGACCAACAGCAAAATGCACTAGTCTTACCAGTTCTGAAGTGAATTTAGCCCCTTCTTTGACTTTCAAACTAACAATCCTAAATTTGTCTTTTGCCTTTTTCTCATGAGGATGCTCGGGTTGCTCGGAAAACTTCATAACTGCATGAAGCCAATGACAAATGTCATCAATGCTTGTAATAAACTCATCAATGGATGTAATAGACTCATCAATGGACTAGAGACTCAACAGATCTCTATCATACTAATGACAATATAATCAGTAAAATCAAAGTGCTAGTTGATGGCTTTAGTCACCTATGATTATCAAGATCATTCATATATGAATCACTAGATGACTCAAATATGCTTAGTTGGTTAATACTAGTCTAGGATGAACAAGGCAAATGTAGTGTTTTCAAAGGGTATTTACACAAATATATAAGTCAAACACCATATCAAAGTATTCACCAAATCATCATAACCATGTTTACTAGCTCTATTCATTCAATGTATTTTCATTTTAACCAAAGACACTAAGATTCATTCCCTAAAATTCATTCACAAATCATAAGGTAACAAGCCACTTTTAGATCTCCTTCATATCAATCATTTGGTATAATTACAATTGAAATACCAAATGAGGTCTTTCTAGAACCAGATTCTAAGCAAAATATGCAAGCCCAACTCAATATTAAAATATGTAAAATAGAAAACTTATTGCAATGTTATACACTTCTAGGTTTATAAAGGGATAATTTTGGCGATACTTATCTAAACATTCCAAAAAAACTACTCCTAATAAACATTTAATTCAACAAAAAATAAGAATTTGACCTACAAAACACAAGCTCTAAATTCTGTAATTCGCTAGTAGTATTTGACGGTAAATGGCATGAGTGTATTTTATGTAAAGGTAATAATCTCCAACCAATGATTTACTTGAGTCAATATACTTTTTAAAATGTCAAGAGGTGAAGTAACTCTGTTATCCAAAAAAAACGATGAGTAAGAGTGTTGGTACCTTCTTATACCAAATTCAAGGGTGTCAGTATCCCATAGACAATAAGTGATTAGGATTTGCTTACATTTCAACAACGAGTACGAATGACAAACACAACTTTGTCGAAGTCTCCAAAGGGGTCTAAGTCAAATTTGAGATGATTGTCTCAAAATAGGTAAAGTAAATTGATTCAAACAATGAAATGGTGTGTGTGCTTACCACATGATTGTCATTCAATCAACTAAGGCTGATGCTTGTACCCTCGAGATGTGAACAAAACCATACTCTTTAGATAAGTCGATGTAAATTTTAAATGAGTATCTTGAGGGTTGATATCGTAAGCGACAAAGAGATATAGAGGGCTTTAGTTAAATCAATGAATTAGTGAGTACAAATTATTAGTAGATAGTACACCTTTGATCAATTAGCTCTGATCAATACAAAGTTTTCCAATCAATTTTAGATGTAAATGAGACCAAGTGATCATGCTTGTAGGAGACACTGTAATACTATCATCAAACTCATAGCTGTTTTCTAGAGACCAAGTGATCAAGCATGTAGGGGACACTGTATTACTATCATCAAACTCATCGCTGCTTTCCAAAATGATGTTAATCAGACTGACCTAGTTTGGATGCCCCATAGGGACATTACTAGTAGTGACTAAAGGAAACATTGATCAATGAGGTTATAATGACAGACTCCTAAAATCTTATGATGATAAAGGTCTATAGTAGATAGGTACAATAGCTGAGAAAATATTTAATTTTACAATTTGTAAGCTCAATGATCTTGGCAACGAAAACACTTATTTGTTGTAGAAGCAATAGTGATATTGTAATTTACCAAAGGGATCTTCCTTATAAACAATAGCTATTACCAACCAAATCTAGCTTTGAAACATGGGAAAATGTAATTTAAAATGCAATATAAATCCCCCTAAATGAGGCCTACTAGTCTACATTGATGAGTTTACTAGGGATGTCATCAATAAATATGGGAAGCATCCCTTAGGTTTGCACATGAGGTTTTCCTTGGAAAACAAGTGAATGGTGAATATTGTTTCAATGGTTGAGGATTAGGTAATATAATATATGTTATGTTTTAAAAACTATTCCTTTGCATTGCAAGACACTAAACACCTCATTCTACAAAAAACACAATCATATATCTACTTATACAACATGTTCAAATCTAGGGAATGAGACAAACATTCTTAAGTATTTAAAGATATTTTATACAAATTCAGTTTGTTTTCATACACTTAAGAAACTCTTAATTCTGCATATTAGCAATTGCCCTTTTTTCTTAATAATAAATTTTCATATGGGAGAGGGTTTTTCTGTTGAAGAGTTCAAATCCAAGCGAGGGTTTTCTAGCACATGAGTTGGGGTCTTCAAGAGGGGGGTCTTCCCCCTCCGTTCAACAACATCATGATGCGCGAGGAAGTATGACGGAAAACAACTAAGTGGAGGAGCGGGGAAGGAAGGGAGCGAGGATATTAGGTACCAAGAATGGTGAGGGACGGGGAGTAGACATGGAGGTTGTATACCAATATCTGTGGAGATCCAGTCATTACAGATCCCTTCTAACAAACTGGGAGAGTGAGTAGAACTCTGGAAGGAAAAGGTCCTAATCAGGAAGTTTATTAGGATTTGCCCAAAGGAGAAGGATCTTCTTAGGTGGATCAAAGTGACATAGAACCATAAGGGTCACTATGACCTTCAGTTGGGTTCAAAAGGTGTTTTCATGATTATTTTTTTCCATAAAAAAGATAGAGATCGGATTATGGAAGGGGGGGCCTATTTATTTTTCTTAGCAAGGCTCTACCGAAGACCATGGAATGAGAGGTTCAATGTAGACAAAGAAGGGGCCTATTTATTTTTCTTAGCAAGGCTCTACCTAAGACCATGGAATGAGAGGTTCAATGTAGACAAAGAAGACATGAGTATGGAACCAGTATGGATCTGGATCATTTGTTGTCGTGCGAGTATTGGGAGCCAAAAATACTTCAAGATAAAGGCAATGCACTGGGTGAATTTGTGAGAGATTCATAGAAAACCAAACAACGGATGTATACGTATTTTGTCAGGATATGTGTCTATATGAATCTATATCATGAGTTACCAGAGGCCATCAATCTTACCTAGGAAGATGAGGGTTGGATCCAGCCTGGTTATTATAATAATATCCTTTATAGGTATAAGCAGTGCCATGAGTATGGCCATTTTAGCAGGAACTTCCAGTATAATACCCCTTCCATGAATCCCAATGTTCTTCAAGAAAAGGCGAGTGAATGCTAGGTTTTTACCAAGGTCAGTCATACACGATGATAAGGGAGGAATACCATCAATCAGATGTCGAATCGAACAACTAAAGAAACAAGGAATCCCATCGCAAATAAATTTGAAACCCTAGCGACAATGGAAAAATATTTGGAGGATTTAGATATGGAAAATCCAAAGGGGGATAACCTGAATGGGGAATTTCTCCTGGAAGCTCCCCAAACTATTCCGGAGAATTAGGAGGAAAAACCCAAGGTTATGGAGGATGACCAATTGGATGAATCAGAGCATATGGATCTTGGAGAGTTAGATCTGGATGAAATTGAAAAGGGTTGTAACAAAAAAGGGAAAGGTTTCGTCCCAATAAGACAGATCAAGACTAAAAGAATCCATTTTGAAGACAAAATCCACTCCTTAGCTAGGAGTATCCAAGGAACGTCAGAAGGGAAGCAAAATGAAGCAATCAGAAGAAGGGGAAAGGAGAGGAATAAAGACAAAAAAACAAAGAATTGCAGAGTTTGGAACAAATCTAGTGGGATTAGTCCGGCAACCGACTATTAGGGCGACATTTTCTGTAGTTAATAAATTTTCCCAATGAAAGTGATCACCTAAACAATATGTGGGGTGAGTCACCCTTGTAAAGTCAATATGTCGAGAAATAAGTTGATAATGGAGAAACCGATGATAGTTTTTTTGCATTAAATGAAATGTGGAATAGAAGCAATGAAGGAGATAGGGTAGAAAGTTTGGAAAGGATGTGAAAAAATGGCAATTGATGCCCACAGAACAACATGAGGTCTAGCAATTTTATGGTGATAAGAAGAAGTGAATCTCACAAACTTCTGGGCCACAAAATTCCTTCTATCAGTTGAATTCCATATATGTACTACTCAAGCTAAGGGATTCCTTACTAATGTTTATGGTCCAAATATATACCCTCGGAAGGCCACTTTTTTGGAAGCTCTATCATGGGAAACAAGATGGGTGGGGGAAAAGCAATGGATCCTGAGAGGGGACTTTAATATGATGACCTCTATGAGAGAAAATAAAGGACGTAGGCAATTTCTGAGCGCCGCAAATGAGGCCTTTAAAGACTTTATTAATGAAAATAGGCTGGTTGAAGTGGAAACAAGGAATAGATGGTTCACTTGGAACAATAAAAGGGGAGGTGAAAACCATGTGGCTTCCTGATTAGATAGGTTTTTTTACTACAAAGGGGGTATTCAATGGGGGCAACGATTTGACAGCTCTGGTCTTACCCTCGACAAGTTCTAATCATTGGAATGTCTGCCTGAGATGGGAAGGTTCCCCCCCCCTAACATGAATCCTTTTCGTTTTGAGCAATTTTGGCTAGAACAAAAGGATTATAAATACTTAGTTCATCAATGGTGGGAGAACATGGTCCCTCTTGAGGGAACAAGAATGTACCAATTTTAGAAGAATCTAAAAACACCGAAGGCTAGGATCCGTACTTGGAACAAAGAGGCGTTCGGCAACATCTTCGAGGATAAAAATTGGATGACAGGATAGCTGGAGTAAATTCAATGAATGGGAATGGATAACCAAAATAAAGGAGAAATATACCTAGACCAACTCATTTCCCCTGAGCGTCAGGAGGAGATATACTGGAAACAAAAGTCAAGATATCAGTGGCTCTAGGATGGTGAACACAATACCAAATTATTCCACCAATATATCATCCAGAATATGTAGAAGAATAAAATCCATAGGTTGAAGACCAAGGCTGGTCAATATGTAGAAAATAGGGAGGATATGGAAAAATAACTAGCCAAGTAATTGGAGCAATAATGAAAGAATATAGGGATAATCGATCGGTGGAGGATTGGAAACTACAAACAACATATTCCATCCTTGATTACCCCTAGTCAAAACAAGCTCCTGAACAGAATAGTTGAGATGAGAGAGGTTGAAGAGGCGGTCGACCAAATGGAAGATGGGAAAGCTCCAGGACATGATGGTTTTACTACAAAATTCTTTCACCACTTATGATACCTTATCAACAAGGAAGTTTGGAGGATCGTGGAGGACTCACAACAAGCCATAGGAGTTCTGAAGGCATTCAATCCAACCCTTTTTACTCTCATCCCCAAAAATGAAGGCATTGATTCTCAAGGTAAATTTAGACCTATAGATTTGTGCAATGTTATCTATAAAATCATTTCATAGGTTATGGCAAATAGATTGAAACCCATCCTCCCGTATCTGGTATATCTAGAGGAATCAAGTTTTATGGAGGGACGATCGATCATGGATGGGGTTATCTTGGTCCATGAGGTGATACACTCTCTAAATATCACTAAGAAACTAGGCATGCTATTGAAGCTGGATAAATCAAAATCAGATGACAAGTTGAGTTGGCAATTCATGAGAGAAATGCTCAAATCCTATGGGTTCAGCCAATATTGGATTTATTGGATAATGAATATGCCTTCGGCCACTTTCTTCTCCATCATGTTGAATGGGGCATCCACCAAAACTTTTATCCCATCCAGGGGTCTACGATAGGGGTATCCTTTATCCCCCTTTCATTTTATTCTAATTGTTGAGGGCCTTAGCAAGAAGATCAAGATAATGACCGAGAGAGAGGATATCAAAGGGTTAAGTCCTCACACTAGCTCAGATAAGAAAAATCATCAACAATTTGTCGATGATATGATACTTATGGGCCATTTGTCAATCCAAGAGGCCATATCTTTTAAAAAACGATTGACCTCCTTTGTTAGGGCCTTAGGTATTGAGGTTAACAAAAACATGTCACAAGTGTTGTTCTTTAATACCTTCAAGATCACTCAGAGAAATATAATTCATATTCTAGGTTTTTAGGGGATCTCTCTTCCATCTAAATACCTTAGTGCGCCTCTTGCTAAGGGAGTCATCATGAAAGTTTTGTGGGAAGAAATATTGGACCGTATGAAAAGGAGATTATCTAGTTGGGCACCGTGACCTCTCAATATTGTTAGTAGAGTAACTCTAATTAAGTCGGTAATGTAAACGATGTCTATCTACCTATTTTTTTATGGTGGCCCCGGAGACGATCCTCAAGGAGATAAGGAGTATCCAATGAAAAAATTTCTATTGGGAGGAAAAATTGACAAGCAAAAAATGGGCACTCGTCAGTTGGGACAAGATATTCCAGCGGAAATCTCAAGGAGGCATGGGACTTCGAGACTTGAAGAAAAATAATGAAGTCCTAGGGGCCAAAACTTGGTGGGGATGGGTCACACATTCCTCAGAACCACAAGAAAAACTATGGCATATCAAATATGCCCAAAACCACCCAAAGAAGGACCTTGTCAGATTCAATGAGGAGAAACAAGGGTCACACATTTCGCAGACGACCTTCAGTAGTAGGAGTAGAATATAGGAGCAAATATTTTGGGAAGTTAGATATGGGGACTTGACAAATTTTTGTGAGGACTCTTGGAAGCATACGCCTAACTTGTCTGATCAGGACAACATAGATACCAGCCATGCTAGATGCAGGGAACTAGGTCTGATAAAGGTTAATCAATTATGGAAACCTTTGAGTGGGGAAGGGGAATACCGTGAATGGAATCCGCCTGATTGGTGGAGTTAGAGGGTCTCTAAAGAGGAGATGTCTAGGATTTGTGACATCATTCATGACAAATGTATAAGAATCCAAAATGGCCCAGACAAATTGAGACGGGTCTACTCATCAAAAGGGACCTTTAACACTAAGCAATCCTATAACTTTGGGCTAACCATTTGGATGAGAGGGAGGATGAAATTTGGAAAAATGTTTGGAAGATGAACCCTTGGATGAAGGTTGCTATTTTTATATGGTTAGTGTTAACTTTTAATGGTTATACAAGATATAATAACATTTAGCATCAAAAAATTATAACCATATGCAAAAGGATCACTGAAGGATAGACAAGCACAACCACACAAAAGAACACAAATATTTATCCTGGGAAACCCTCATGGGGAAGAAAAACCAGCAAAACTTCCTCTATATAGATGTATCAAAAGTACAAAAACAAGACCCCAAACATGTGCTCCTTCTCCCAGCATATCTCTCTCTCTCTCTCTCTCTCCCCTATGCGCTATACACAAGTGATTGTGTGTTTTAATGAGGAACACAACTCCTCCAAGTCGGCCCCAACACACTTACTAGGCTGACTTCACCTAGGAAGACACAAAACGGTATTAAATTATATTCAAGAGGGTACTATCGACCCGACTTACAATGGAGGTTATACCTCATGACTCTATGATGACCAAATACAATAGTAACATCCCGACGAAGGAATAAAACGTCTCCCATGGGTTACATCAGTAAAATACATTTAGAATATTCTTCGAAGTTACAATATTTCAACGCTTCCCCTTACCGAGAAGGGTATTCTACTGACAACAACATCATCAACTATAGGAGCGCGAAGAGAGAGCATCTGCAACATCATCAAGGTGATACATGTATACGTCTTAGGAAGTTTTCAACAATCATGAGTAACTGGAATAGTTACCGGAATATCGTCATTACTAGAACATCATCTTTTACAACACCGCCTCTTCATTTTTTATCTTCTGCGACACTCGATCACTTGATCCTTTGCCGCAACACTTTCATATTCATCTTCATGCAGCACTCAATCACTTGATCCTTTCTAAAAACACTTTGATCTTCATGTAGTAGGGCTTTCACCCTGGCTACAGGCAGGAACAATTCCCTTCCGTATATAGGACGAAAGGGTAGGTTTCCTGTTGGTTGGAAGAGAACCTGCAAACAAGGTTAGGGCCAAGCTATGGAAACCTTGCAAGAAATGGTTAGAAATCAAATATGGCTGCAAGAAATCAATGGAAGACCTACAACAAAGCATTAGCAAACAAACCTGCAAACAAAATAAGTTAGAAAATTACAATAAAAATGAAAGAAAACACAAGTATACCTTCTGTTTAGCTGGAAATGGGCCACCATGCCCTAGCTTTGGAAGCACCTCTCTCTATGGGATTGAAGCTTGGCTTGTGGAGCAATGGAGAAGAGGGAGGGTGAATGGCTTGAGAGGCAAAGGGTCTCAAAGCACTCACACGCGCAGCATAACAATAGGGAGAGAAGGAGTGTTTTGAGGGTGACCCCCACCCCTCTATTTATACTTTTTCTTTGAGATTTAACATTTTAAGCCCCTGGTTAGGGATTTAGCCCTTTTTTGGGATTTAAGCCCCTTTTGCCCAATTCTTAGCTCCTTTGGGGGTTTTAAGCTCCTTTGAGGGGTTTTAGCCCCTATGAGAGCTATTTTGGCTCTTTTTAGGGGTTTTAAAACCATTTTTCATATTTTCGAGCCTTAGCAAGGGTGTGGGGGTCAAATGAGGGTCGCACATAGATGCCTTTGGGTGGTTTAGGTCATGTAGAGCTCATTGGGAGTTTTTTTGGGTTAACACTTCATATTCTTGCAGCACTCGATCACTTGATCCTTTGCAGCATCACTTTGATATTTATCTTCTTGTAGAACTCGATCACTTGATCCTTTGCACCAACACTTTAATCTTCATATTCTTGTAGCACTCAATCACTTAATCCTTTGCAGCAACACTTTGATCTTCATCTTCTTGCAGCACTCTATCACTTGATCCTTTGTTGCAGTAGTTTGATCTTCATCTTCTTGAAGCACTCGATCACTTGATCCTTTGTCGCAACACTGCCTACAATACACATGATCTATTTATGGGATGATCAATCCCTATCACTTTTGGAAATAGGTCCAAGGATGATGTAACCCTCATCATCCTACTTCCCCTTAACGAGGAGGGTCCACATCATCGACCGACTGGACTGTCCGCAGATGGATGCAGGACCATATTGTCTGCAAATGAATGCAGATCGCATCCGTAAATGAATGCAGGACTACATCGTCTGCAAATGAATGTAGATCTCATTTGCAAATGAATGCAGGCCCACATCGTCTGCAAATGAATGCAAATCTCCTCCGCTAATGAATGCATGACCACATTGTCTGTAGATGATTGCAGATATCATACGCAAATGAATGTAGAACCAAATCATTCACAAATGAATGCAGGACTCATCGTAGACCATCCTTAGCCTATTAGTGCTAGGACCACTCTCAAGAGAATGTTTTTTTCTACGCTACCATCCTACAAGTGAATGTAGGATCACTCTCCAGAAGAAAGTATCGTCTGCAGGACCATCCTTAATTGATAAGGGCTAGGACCACTCTTATTAAGAGAGTGTTCTTGTTCGCAAGACCATCCTCAAAAGAGGATACTATTGTCCACAAGTGAATTTCGGACCTTATAAGCATCTGCAAGCGCATTTGACCTTTTCAGTACTGGCACATCACTGCCATCTCATCTGCAATAATAGTCTCATCATCACTCCCCGTTTCCATGGAGGTCATTTCAGATTACACCAAGCTTGTCATGGAGTTGTTCAAACTTTAGTCGAGAAAGAGGTTTGGTCAACACATCAACAATTTGCTCATCGGTGCTCACATACTAGACTTTTATAGGTCCCTTATGTACTATATCCCTTATGTAAAAATATTGGATTTCTATGTGCTTTGATTTGTCATGGAACACAGGATTCTCTGTCATCTTTATACAACTCTGGTTGTCACATAGAGTCATTGTGGTATGAAAGTCCAGATCAAATAGACCTGACATCAACTTCTGAAGCCATGTGGCTTCATACATAGATGTCTTTGGGTGGTGTAGGTCATGTAGAGCTCATTGAGGGACTTTTTGGGTTAACAAATTGCCCCCTGATGTGTGAGGGTAGGAGCTCATTGTATGGCCGACGAACATCATAGGATTTTCTGGGGAGAGGTGGTGCTTCCTGGGATGGGGCATGGTGGATTTTGGTTTTTGTATTAATATGGTTCCCATCAATGGGTGAGATACAAGTAATGTGTGACATGTGTATGGACGAGGAGGGCATCCCCATGCTCGTAATGATGTCAAAAGAATAATGTGATCTAAGCTCTATAATACAAGAGTCGATCATGTACAACTGCTCTTACAATAGTGGTTGTCTCAATGAGAGGCTGAATACAATACTGATCTGAAGAACTGATACATTGGACCCATGGAATTCTCATGGAATTCTATATCTTCATGACTGATGGTTTGCTGGATATAGAACGGTACATCGCTGTAGGTACTTACTGACGGAGAGTCGGAGTCTCTGTGGTACAAATATGCTGCATCAATCATAAATCTATATAGAAGCACAGATGGGGCTTCTAAACACTGTCTCCAACGCAACCAGGAAATCACAAGGGACATGATCCTGTTGGGGTCCCTCAAATAGACTCATTAGTCTGCTAGAGTCAAGTGACATCCGGGGTCTTCAACCAAATATTGCATAGACCAATACCTTGTATAAATCTCAATGGTGCGATGATGTAGTTGGAGTCGAGCACGTGAGAAACAAGCATGCCGAGAGGCACTAAAGACTCTTCTCAAGTGGTCCAAGGAACTCATCAATGAGGTTAACGAAACCAGGATACAGGGACCTCTAGGTCGATCCTCTGGAATATGTGTGTTGTTGTCGATAGAGGGAGACCTGCAACTGGCCAAGGCAATGGTGTTTCCTTGACCAGAAGCGCAAGGGAGATAACCGAAAGATGTGAGGAAATCTGAGGACTGACCCATTGAATGGGGGGGGGACGGGGAGGAGTTGAACAGGGGCAGAGGGAGTGTAGTGGACTCAAACTTCCTTTGTTCAGAGTATGACATTAGGGCGGACCAGGTAGCAAATGAAACTAACTCATGGGAAAGGGATCATAGCTGTAATACCAGGAATGTAACTGCAGATGGGAAATACTTGGGGGAGGTAGACACTTTTGGTATTGATGGGATCCAAGGAAGACACATCGCAGAGTACTCTAAACAAAGGTGACCCAAAGTGGGAATGCTGCCAAACTGTTATAGGTGGGGTCATATCTAAAGACACTGTTGTGGTACGATCTCATGGATTTTTGGCGAGCCCAAGAAAGTAAATGCTTGATGGTGCTTTCAATTTTAGGGAGTCTGAAAGCATGAATAAGACTCCAGTGGGGTCTCTTTTTCGTTGATAGTTTCCTGTGCCTGAAAAAGGTTAAAAGTATACATAGGAGATCTCACCCATCCTTTGTGGGATGGGAGACTTATTTATCGTTGGTAGTTCAGTCAGGCCGGAAAATGTTAAACCTATACTGATTGGACGGTCATTCAGATAATTTTATGATCATGAACGAAACCAAGTTTGCTCGGCAATATTTTCTTGATGAGAAGGCTAGAAAAGAGATTAACGACAACCCATGGTGAGCTTTTTTGTAGAGTTTGGCCCCTCTGCCTAAGAAAGCATAAAAGGATGCAGAGGGGAACGGTCTTGGATTGAATGTGCCAAGGTGGTCCTTTTCAGATTGTTGTCTACATAGTCCACAAAAGGAGATAAACAAGACAATTTAGATGCCCTTTCTTATACTTTAACGAGTGAGGAAGGAAGTAGCTACGCTCGGCAATCTTTTCATTATTTTAGGAGTTGGAAAAGAGCTTAAAAGAAACTCCAGCATGGTCAACCAATTGAGGGGGCACTAAAGGTGCCCCCATGTCGGGACAATGGAAAATGGTCCAAAGGTCATCCGTGCAATATGGATGGAGCAAGTGGCTCTTAAACATACCAATACATGCATGAGATAGATCGTAGCAGAGGCACGCGAGTCGGTGTGACAGAGGCACACAAACCGAGGTGGCTCTCGGACAGAGGTCAGGAGAGTCATGTGTGAGTTTTGGTGGACGGACTTGACTACATATGGTGTCAGTGCAAGTTCGGAGGAAGTCATATGCCAAATGCATGAAAAAGAAAGGATCCGCCCTCAGGGTGGTGGTCCGAAAATCTGCGTAAGGTGTGTTGGACGGATTATACAGTTATATGCTGAAATGATAAAATGATGTGTTTTCCGGGGTGATGGTCCAAATTCCTACATGAGTTGTGGTAGGCAGGTGTGACACAAGCACAGGTTCTAAGACACTTGTATCACAATGTGGTACGTAAACCGAGGTAACTTCCAGGAAGTGGTCCCAAAAATTACTTGTTAAACATGAGACGATGGTCTCATTAGAAGATAGAGTTTTGAGCCTGGAGGTGTGATGGGTGTCTCAAACAGACTTCGGGTGACTCTACCTAGCAGCTACTGATGCTGCCCCTAATGGGGGTCTCTGATTTGTGGTAAAAACATTGCAAAACAAAAAAGAAAAAACTACGCTATAAGTGACTCATAGTGGTTATATCAGGCATAGACTCTCTTGAGGTGGAGCTCGTTGCGCAACTTCTTCAAGAGTCGACCATCTAAGTTAGCGAAGAGGTACTCCCCCTTGCCGAGATGAAGGTCATTGGCAAGGCGGGGTGACGAAATCTGGTATTTTATGGGAAGAACTGATTCCACACTATGGTTTAAAGGGAATGGGGTAAAACTGGAGGAGGTTTTACAAATCTCTCTGTCATCGCGTAAGTGGTGCCAGGATAGATCATATGGATATTCCACAGCAGACAAGACAGAAGGGTAACTGGTGCTAGAGATCATGTAAATGGTATCAGTTGTGGCTTTGGTGGCCTTGCCCCCAGTCTCTATTGGAGGAAGAGGGGCAGGTCTGGAGATGGGAGGAGTCTTTGATGGACCCGGAGGTAGGTGCAACATCATCTCAATTGGATGGACATGAGTCAACACATATTGGGGCCTCAGAGGTAGGGTAGGTTGTTCAAAGTAACACATAGGAACTCCCGGTGTGAAATCCTATAAATTGTAGGTTTCCAAGACAGACTTACTCACGATCCCGGATGGTAGGAAAATGATCATGTTGAGTGGGAATGAACCCCAATGTTTCACTGGCAACTGAGGTTGAGGTTGTGATTGAGGTTGCGGCTACGGATGGGGTTGCGATTGTAGATGGATTTACAGTTGTGGATGGAGTTGCGGCTACAGTTGGTGCTACGGTTGTGGATGGAGTTGATGTTACGGTTGGTGTTGTGGCTGCGGTTGGAGTTTAGGTGCAGCAGTGCTGGATGAGAGCATGCACAAATCCGCAGTCTCGCTTGGTGCCAGTGGGGGAGGTAAGAACGGGAAGGAAGCTATCATGGCCGTATCGGGGAACAACCTGGGAGCTACAGCCAACAATGAAGGGGTGGCTATGTTTTCGAAGGAAGTATCCACAGTGGGGATGACATTGGCTGGTGTAGTCGGCCCTTATGGATCATGGTAAGTTAATTGATCCACGGTCACAATTTTCCCGTCATGAGGGAACATCATAAGGCGGAACACGGTGGATTCCACGGCTCTCATGGCGTACATGTAGCTTCATTCCAAGAGCAGGTTATAGTCCAACTGTGCATTGACCACCTCTATGTCAATTAGGACTGTCTTCCCTACTAAAGTGATGGGGACGTGTGGAAGCATGCATTGGGATCTGGTGGGGCCATCATAGGCGCGTAGAGTAGTGGTGGATGGTTGCATAATTGGGGACCCAAGTTTCTGCCAGACTAGGGTTGACATGATGAACGTGGATGCCCCCTCATCCACGATGCACTAGTACACGACCAAATTTCTAATGGATACCGGGATTTGGAAAGCAATGGTTGATGGCATCTGCAGTTCTCCATTCTCTGTGTCGAATGTGATTAACTTGGATTGAGAGGGGTTTACATCACCGAGGGTGGCTAGTAAGGATTTCCATTGTGTTGGGCAAGTTTTAAGTACCTCAAGAGCGGACATGGACATGGGTGTTTGGGCTAAGTCATCCACAATGTTGTAGCTCACAACAGCTCTAGCCATGAAATTGTTGGCAACCCGCCGTATGGGGGTGGGTGGGGGAAAATGGGGTAAGTGAAGAGGCGTACTGGTTGTTTTAGACATGGATGCCACTGATGGATCAGCGGGTTTGGTGTTGGTTCCGTATTGATTTCGTCTGGTCTGTAAATTGACCTATTCAGTTGTCAAGGCTAGTAGATGATGAACACCTGATTCTGCTGTCGAAGGTGCAGTCGGGGTGGTGGGATTGGGTTAAGGAGCCAGTGCAGTTGCAACCAGTCCTTAGACTGGTAATGGGTTTTGGAGCACCATAGGAGGAGGTCCTGGTGGTGTCGGGTTGAGTTTGGGTTGCTGTATTGGTGGCATGCTGAAACTCATTCTTAATTATCTGCTTAGCACGACTGATGAAGGGACACTCATGTGTATAGTGCCCGTAGACCTCGCATAGTGTGCACGGTTGGTTTGTGCACAACGGAGCATTGCGACTTCGTGCGTTTGGTTGCTGAGGATTTTGGGCTGGATGATTTTCCTCGACATTGTTGGGAGGATTTGGTTGTTGACCGCCTCCCTGTGGTTGATTGTTGCCTTAGTTCCAGGCTTGGTTATTTCTAGCTTTCCCTTGTTGGTTATTGGGCGCTGGCTGGTTGGGAAAGTTTTGCTGTGCAAACACCTGTCCCAAAGATGCTGGCGGAGTGGGGGCGAGGGCTTGAGAGGCTTGTACAGGTGGTGCGTAGTAGACTTGGGGGGGTGCCACAAATGTGGGAATTTTTCCTGCATATTGTTGTTCCGGCCAAGCTAATGCCTAGGTCTGCTACTGCGGTGCAGGTTGTGCATAAGAAGTTGTAGCTCCGGACTGGGACATCATTCTTGCATAGTCAGGAGCATGGTTTGTGTAGGAAACACTAAGGGTGTTGCTTGGTTGAGGTGGCACCATAAGTGGTGTCGGATGGTGTTGTGATTGGTGGGAGACAGAACCTAAGATGCCATCTGCGACATTGGATGCCCCCGGCGCATCACAGTAGGATGTGCCTGCACGGGGAGCATCTGGAATGATGGTGTAGAGGTATTGAGACTGTGTGTAAAGGAGGTCAAACTATTGGGTCTTCAAGATGACATCTTCCTCTGTTTGGGGATGTTCAGAAGCGACGTCCTTAGCTATAGGTGGAAACAAAGTTTTCAAGAACCAGTCGAGGAAGATCCTGTCATCAAGCTTGATCTTGCACAGGCTACGATGTTGCCTCCACTCATGGATGTGGTCAGTGATGTGGGTTGCAGTGTTCTGGCGGCAAGATAGCAAGATTTCCACTCCTTCATCATATCTGATGGGGATTTGGAAATATTGCAAGAACATAAAGGCCAAGGAGTTGAAATCTAGATACTTGGCTTGTGGTAGCTCAATGTACCACTTGGCTGCAGAACCTGTGAGAGTGCATTGGAATAGTTTGAGTTTGATTGAATCATCTACGATGCTATTTGATGAGCACCATAGGTGAAACGTCATGATATGGTTTTGGGGGCACTCCCTTGCCTTCTCTTCAAACTTGGGGATGTCTGAGGGGAGTTTGATTGGCATGGGAGGCCAAAAGGTTTGATGACAGATGGGGCCATTGGTTAACTTGGCCATTGAGGCGTGTCATGAAGGGGAGGTTTGACCCAAGGTTGATGTGTGATGGACCAGCAATGGTGGTGGGTTTTGCAGGAAATGATGTCCCTGCATGACTGGGGGTACTTGTGGCATAGTTGTGGATGGGCCACTGCCCCCAAGTATGGTAAGTAGCATAGTATGAGTGGAAGGGCCACTACTCCCATGTATGATGGGAGGGGCAGTGTAGGTGAAAGGGCCACTGCCCCCCGGCATGCCAAGTGGGACAGTGTGAGTGGACTGGCCACTGCCACCAAGCATGATAGGTGGGACAGTTTGACTGGTTAGTGTGGGTGGAGGTAGCTGACTTATGACAGTTTGCATGATGGTGCTAGGACCTCCAACAGGGGTGTTGGTGGTGGTGTGAGGTATGGACATGGGTCCACTACCCATCACCAAGCCAGAAAATGGATCCGATTTTGTACCAGCCATGGGGCTAGATGGTGCAGTGTGTAGATCTGGTTAAGATTGATATGATTCTGAGTCTGAATCAGAGGTCGTGTGGCCTTTTGACAGTGTAGAGGGTCATCGAGAATGGTCTCGATCGTGTTGGTTCAAGGACCCGAATTGTGGTGGATCGCCTCTTAGGCATGAGGAAGAGCGTGGGGGATCAATTGTGTCTGGTTGGTATGTTAGGTGGTGAAATGGGGTAGTGATGTTATGGACCCCGATTTTAGTGGCTTCTTATTGGCTTTCAGGTAATCACTCGGCCACCAAGACTGCTAGGAGACAACGCTTGGCTTTTTCCTCACGGGAGTGCTAGTCAATCGATAGGGGTCGTTTCCCTTTTCTCTTGGCAATTCCTCTCAGTGGCCAGCTACTTTGGGGTTCCCATGGTACGCCTCACAATGACTTTATGGGCTGAGCCCAATTACTCCCCATTGTTAATGCAGTCAGGTACTTATGTCCTCAAAGACTGCAAGTGTTTGAATTAGTGTAAATTGATAAATTTTAATGGCTAGCTCAGCGTCATGAACTGAGTTTGGTTGTTTTATTTGGTATGGTTTGTGTTCATGTCCATTGTATTTTTGTTACACTTGGTGGCTGCTTGTATGGTTTATGAATTTTCCGCAGATATTGTTTGGTTTATTGCAGAACTTATACCATGAGTAAGTTGTTTATGAAAGTAGTAAATTGTGAACAGAAATTTAAAACATGTCATATATGAATCTGAACTAAGGTAGACTTACTAGGTGACTTGTTATACCTAAATCCTGTCACTATCATGTGATGAGATCTTTAACCCCTACGTTTTCCCTTAATCCCAACACTTGGAGTGGAAACTTGCTTTGTTTGTCAATTCTATTTGAAAAAACCTAACATCGCGCTTACCCTATGGCCGATGAGTGGTACCTTGTTCAGCACTGCCTGTATCCTATTATAGACAAGCGGTGCCACCGCCTATAGGCTTTGTTCTTAAAGCGGTTCTCACCTAAACTGCTCTGTCATAAGGGAACAAAAGCAGTACCCTGGGTAAAATGGGAAAAATAGAAGTTTCTCGAGGCTTCTAGAACTTGAGCCTTGTGTACTCCCTTATCCCTATCATTATGGGTTAGTTTGAGCTTGAGATCCCCCTTGATAGGATCTTAGAGCCAACTCACCCACCATTCTCTCAACTATCCCTATCCATTGAGCCTTATAAATACAAGCTCATATCCATAGTTGAGGGAGAGAACTATAGAGGTATTGTTATGCTATTGAATTGACTACCTAGTCCAAATCATTGGAGAGCATAGAGAGCAAATTTGGAGCTTTTGGGGATGAGGTGTTTGTCTTGTGGAGAAATTTGTAAGCACTAAGGCAATGGTTGTAAGCTTCTTCATTCATTCTTAATGCAAAGCCGATTTCCGTCCCACATATCTGTTGTTTTTATTTGACATGTATATGTTGCTAGATTCCTTAGTCACTATCATGGATATGTAGATGATTTCATGGTAGCTTTGATGTGCTTGTATGTTTGACATGTTTGCAGGGAGACAGGTTCATGATCGAAGCAGTATTCCAGGTGTCTACAGCATTCAGGGAAGGTCTTCATCCTTTGTCGTCCACTCATTTGTTCTGGATCTCAACCATTCAGACCATAGGAACAACTTCTGTCCGCAGAAGGTGCAATATTCCTGATAACAAATTTAGCGACTCCACTGGGGAATAGATCCGTCTTGTTCTTCCTTAGTTTCTGAAATACTCTTGTTTGAATCCAAGCTCCAGCATCCTATATTTGCAGTCAGATCTACATCTGATCTACTGAAATTCTTGGTTTGAAATCTTCAGATCTCTTTAGATCTGAGCCACCTTAACTTTTTGTGCTCTGTATAGTGGTTGAGACATCAGTTTTTATGAAGTTTTTGACATTTCTAACTTGATTTTTCACTCTCCTACTATTATGGGTGATTACAGAGAACCGTGCATGTGCCTTTGGAAAGAAGCCGTGCCACCACCTGAGTCCAGTTAGCAATAAGCGGTGCCATCGCCTGAATCCAGTGAGCAAGAAGCGGTTCTACCTAAAAACCGCCTGTCGGTAACTTCATCTGCGCGATGCTAGGTAGGCTCTGTTCTAGACTTTGTATTTTGATTTTTGTGTGTTTTTGGATTACTTTTTGATGAAAATGAAGCATATTTTTGAATTGTATATTCTGCAGTCGCTTTGATTGTTATATTCCCTCTGCATTCAAATAGAGTTTATGTTTCTTGCTTTGGATTTTACATTATTTTCTTGGCTTGAAACCTCTTGCTCTTTTCTGTAGATATTATTCATTGGAATTGGAAATATACATTTCATTTTCTTGTGTATGCTTTGGTTTGTTTCGGACTTGGAATGCGTGATGGTCCATGTTGTTTTGAGTCTTTCTTTGCTTGGGGTGATTCTTGTTTTCTTTTGCATGCTGATTTTTTTTCAGTGCTTGGTAGGAAAGATTGGTTTTTCGTTTTCTTATCTGTTTCAAAGAGAAGTTTTAGTTCTCTCTCTCCTTTGCTTTATTCGCAAGCGTTGTTGAATGATTTTCTTCTTGTTTTGTGCATGATTGTTTGAAATTCTAGATCTTACTTTCATTAAGAAGAAATATTTGTTTTCAGCTTTGCGTGCATTAGAGTTAGTTTTGTTTGGAAACGTTAGTGAAATAATCTTTCCATTAAGTTTGTATGCATCTTTTTCAAGCATGAAAAGATAGGAAACATTTTTGGTCTATTTCTATTTGATTTTCTCTAGATCTCTTTCTTATTTGCCTTGAATATTGTTGGGGTGCATTGATATTTCTCTTTTCATTTGAAAATATAGAATTGCATTTGCATTTGGGTATGCATTTTTTTGGAAGAAAAGTAAATCTCTCTCCCTCTCTTAGGTAGAATTTCATTGAAGAGGAAAAATTGTATTACCATATAGATCAATGTGCATCTTCTTTAATTTCAAGTTTTCACTCCATGGTTCCACCTAACCATACAATATAAAATTAACGGTAGTACTAGGTTAAAAATGTTAGCAATTTGAGTGATAAGTTAGTGACATGTTCGGGCGTCGTAAAACGTAGGAGGTGTCGTTACTTTGTCTGCACTACATCCCGGGACTCGCGCGGTTCTTCCACGTACCATCGGTATATCGAACGACCTTTCACATACCCTTGAGGTATATACAAAGGTACTTCACGTACTCGATTGTATATCAGAAGGCCCCCTGTGAACGGTTGTGCATTAGACAACACTACTACCGATATAAGCTCCCACATACCTTGTGTATATCGAGAGACCCTTTTAGGAATCCTCAAACCATCTGAGTTATCCTTTTGGCCTATCCTGTGAGGTTCCTGACTCTTATCCACTCCTTTCATAGGTTTTCTTGTTTCTTTTAGTTTGAGTAGTGCTTGCTTGTGCATGGTAGTTAGGGGGTTTTTAGAGAGTTTAGAGATGGCATCCTAATATGGGACTACCACTCAAGAGGTCCCTTTCCAAGGTGTACCTTTTGTATTCCCTCCAAGTGAAGGTATTGGTCCTCCCTTTATTTCCACTCTAAATCTTCGTGGATTAACTATAGGATTATCGGTCTAGATTTTTAATCCGGTAATTCCTGTTACACCTAATGTCTCAAATGTCACCTCTCCTTTGAGAGAGGATTGACCTCAACCTAATCCCTCTCCTTCTTCGCCAGTTGTGGCTTCATCTCTTTCTTCTTCTTCGCTTGACCAATGCTTTATGGTTAGTAGTCATGGTGATAAGAAGAAGAAATGGAAGGGTAAAAAGAAGAAGCATAAGAAAGAGAAAAAGCAGCAACCATTTGCTCTTGATGGTGCTTGTTCTAAGAGAACACTTGAAAAATCCAAGTTCCCTTGTAAGCTTTGCAAGGGGGACCACCTTCTTAAGGAGTGTCCCGGTATCTCCCGTGTACAAGAAGAGTGTTCTAAAACGTCCAAACCATCTATGTCATCAACCTATGATCATCATGTTGACGATACTCCCTCAACCAGTGACCCATTGGTAAAAGGTTGTAAGGGTAAAGTACTGTATCCTTGTTTGATATGCAAGGATATGCATCGTACTTTTCTTTGTCCAAGCATGGATGAAGCTTCACATTGGTTGGAAAATATTACTAATCATCAACAGGTGATTCCAACAACTGATAGTAATTTATCCCTCGGTTCCTCGCTGGTTGACTAAGTGATCAATTTAGTTTCATCTTTAATTGATCCCACTCTTCCTTCGGAGAGTGAAGTGGTCGAGTCGATGTCATTTCCATCCGATCCCGCTCTTTCATCAGAGAGTGTTAAGACTGAAGTTGTCTCTTTGACCAAATCTTCATCTTGTTCTTCTCTTCTAGTAGAGAATGAACTGAAACCTGCTGAAGTTTTTATGCTTCGTTTTGATTGTTCTCGATAAGAGGAATTTTTTTTTGTTTCGACAGATCCATCTCCAAGTAGTGAGGTTATTTCCTTTGACTGGAATAACCTAACAAAGTCTTGTCTTCATTCGAGTTTTCCTTTCTAGATAGTTGTGAATGTTACTGCTAGGCGTATACTTCGTACTATTGTTGACGAAGGGGATTCTGTTAGTATTATATCCTCAACCGCTTAGCAAGCTTTAGGTTCTCCTTAGCTTGTGCCAGCCACCGATTAAATACTGTATTTTAATCGAATACCTACTGTACCTTTAGGGACCCTTATTTTCCTATTACATTAGGAGGGAAAACTATCTGCATTGATGTTATGGTGGTTCAAGGTCCTTTAGATTTCAATCTGCTCCTTGGACGTGATTATGTTTATTCCATGAATGATGTTGTGTCCACACTCTTTAGAGTTATGCATTTTCCCCATGATGGGAAGATTGTGACCATTTATTAACTTTCTTTTGTTAAACCTGACCATTGCATTACTCCTAGTAATCAGACTGCCCTGAATGTGCTGCATGTTCTTGTGGTTCCTTCCCCTTTTTCTAGTTAGCCTCTTCCCATCATAGGTAAAATGGGGGGCATGGCTCTAGTCTATGGACATCATACTGGAGTTAAGTCACTAGATTTTAGGTAATGGGGGAAACCTACCAACCTCTGGACATCATGTTGGGTGAGAGCATAGTTTAATGTTGGTTTCAAGCTCGTTAAAAATTAAAACCACTCCTCAAGCATAGTTTACCTTTTGGTTTCAAGCTTGCATAAAAATTAAACCATGCCCAAGAGCATAGTTTTCTTTTGGTTCAAGCTCGTTAAAAAATAAAACCACTCCTTAAGCATAGTTTACCCTTTTGGTTTCAAGCTTGCATAAAAATGAAATCATGCATTAAGAAAAGTTCCCAGTCTGTGTCAAGCTCGTTAAAAAAATGAAACAGATGCCTTTGAGCAAAGTTCCCATTCTATGTCAAGCTCATTAAAAAATGAAATGGATCTCCTTAAGCATAGTTTACATTTTGGTTTCAAGCTTGCATAAAAATGAAACCATGTTCCAAGCATAGTTACCTTCTGTTTAAAGCTTGTGTAAAAATGAAATAGATCCCCTTCCCTTGAGCCAAGTCTTCCCTTTAGTGTCAGAACTTGAACCTTCTTTTCACCTGCTTGATTCTCATTCTTCCTACCTCCCTGGTGAACATTTTCACATTAATAACCAGGTTTTTAGATTGGGTATGGAAGAAGAATCGTTAGACAAAACGAAGCTTGGGAGGTATGTCGGGCCCCTAGCAACCATGCTAGGTGTAAGCTTCACTAGAAATCATGTTGGGGGCAAGCTTCCAACCTCTGTATATCATGTTAATGGGATTTTTCAAGCATAATTTACCCATTGGTTTTGAGCTTGCGTAAAAATGAAATCAATCTTCGACCATTCATTCAACTGATCTTCGAGCTCGTTAAAAACAGTAAGATGGTGTTGAGCTTACTTTTCGTTTTTCGTGCTATGGTTAAAACATGAAAAGTGGTTTGAGATTAGTTTATTACTTTTTCGTGCTCTAGATTCAAACATGAAAAAGTCTAGTGGATTCTTCTTTAAACTCTTTTCAGGATCCTTAAATACGAAAAGATTGTTGAGTGATCTTGTCTTCTTCATGCTCGTTAAAGCACTTGAAAAGTCATTCATCTGACGATAGGTTATCACTTTTTCCGTTTAGATGAACTATTTTACGAAAAACGACCCTGTGGAGTCTTCTTCCGTGGTCATTCAGACTCTCTAAACATGAACGATACCGAGTTAACTTTCATTGGACTCGTTAAATTAAACATTGAGAGACCCTCTTTTGGGAACAAACCCCTCCTCTCTCCAGTTCGTAAAACATATGAGTTTGAACTTGTCTTCGGATGAGCTATAACGAGTGTTTGTTACCATCTTTGAACTCGTAAAACTGAAAAGAGGCACTCATCAACCATGATGGGGAAAATGGGAAGGGAATCATTTTGCAAATAAATGGCAGTAGTTTGTCGTTACCTTTGAACATGGCACTTGTCTGCATATCATTTCAATCAATTGGGTATTCAGCCGATCTCCATGACGATCCACGTTCATGAGTCATGTCACTCCTTGGAGTCTTTCAAAAGAATGCATTGTCCACCATCGGACTGTGTATTTTTCTGGTCTAGTCATGCTTCCATGTCTTTTGTTGTGTCGCCCGATGTTCAAGGGAAGTTGAAGAAGTTTTACCTCTGCAGTCAAAAGAGTCTCTGTGTTAGTAATTTTGATTTAGTCTTATGGTTACTTCATTCACATCATTCCAGAACTATGTTTTGAGTTTCGTGTCATCAATGTGGGACTCATCATGGCCCTCGTTCGACGAGACTTTTCCCATCAACATCAACTCATCATCCAGAAAATAGTCTTAGAAACAAAATTTAGTACCTTGAGATCTGTATGCCTCCATGACAGATTCTCTCGCTCTCGACATAGGTTCACATCATTGACCTTTGACCGATAGAATCGACTAGGTGTTCGACATCAAGACATATATTCATGCTCAATAGATTGTACTAGGGTACCTTGGGAATCATTGACATCAATGGTTATCTCGCTCGCGCTTGTTAACGGTTCACATCATTGGCCGGTAATTAAGTGGTTTCTACCATGTTTGACTTCAGAACATTGTAATCACATGGATAGAATAGTACTTTGTGGAAGACAAGACGAAGACCCTGAGTATTTGTTTAGCACTCATTGCTTTCCCCAAGTTGTGATGGATTTTTGTATATCTAGCATGGATCCACATTTGTATAGTCGTGGCTATGCTCAAATTTGCGTCTGTATGGCATAGATCTATGTTGTATGTCCGGTAGCTATGTCCAAGTTTGAGTCCTCTATCACATGGATCTACGCTGTATTCTAGTAGCAATGCTTGTTTATTCCTCTCATGGATCTGCCTTGTATTGGTCCACAGCCATGAGTTGGTTACATTTTTCTATGATTCAAAAGTATTGATGTACTACAGATGCATACTTAGCGACATTCTCCAACCGAGCTGGCATTTTCACCTTGAAGTGACAACTTGTTCTCTCAAAGCTCTCGCTTATTGTATCCCTCTAAGACTCATGCTTTGGTGGGCATTCTGTTATACCTAAATCTTGTCACCATCATGTGATGAGATCCTTAACCCCTATGTTTGCCCTTAATCCCAACACTTGGAGTGGAAACTTGCTCTCTTTGTCAATTCTACTTGAAAAAAACTAACACCGTGCTTACCCTGTGGCTAATGAGCAGTACCTTGTTCAGCACCTCCTGTATCCTGTTATAGAGAAGCGGTGCCACTGCCTATAGGATTTTTTCTTAAAGCGGTTCTCACCTAAATCGCTCTGTCATAAGGGAACAAAAGAGGTACCCTAGGTAAAATGAGAAAAAGAGAAGTTTCTCAAGGCTTCTAGAACTTGAACCTCGTGTCCTCCCTTATCCCTATCATTATGGGTTAGTTTGAGCTTGAGATCCCCCTTAATAGGATCTTGGAGTCACCTCACCCACCATTCTCTCAACTATCTCTATCCATTGAGCCTTATAAATACAAGCTCATGCCATAGTTGAGGGAGAGAACTATAGAGGTATTGTTATGCTGTTGAATTGACTACCTAGTCCAAATCATTGGAGAGCATAGAGAGCAAAGTTGGAGCTTTTAGGGATGAGGTGTTTTTCTTGTGGAGGAGTTTGTCAACACTAAGGAAATGGTTGTAAGCTTTTTCATTCATTCTTAATGCAAAGTTGATTTCCGTCCCACATATCTGTTGTTTTGATTTCACATGTATATGTTTCTAGATTCCTTAGTCACTAGCATGGATATGTAGATGATTTTCTGGTAGCTTTGATGTGCTTGTATGTTTGAGATGTTTGCAACTACACAGGTTCATGATCGAAGTAGTATTCCAAGTGTCTACAACATTTAGGGAAGGTCTTCACCATTTGTCGTTCACTCATTTGTTTTTGATCTAACCCATTTAGACCAGAGGAACAACTTCTGTCCACAGAAGGTGCAATATTCATGATAACATGACTATCTTACACCTGTATTTCTCTTCGACCAAGAAAGAGTGATGTGATCTCAACACAATGGGACTAAGTCCATTCGTAGATCCTCAGGTCACTCTCCAAGTGCAAGGTCGGTCAACAGGGAGGACACAAATACCATGAGGCCCCCTAGGCCTACCACCCCCTCTACGTTTCAAGTCACCCATTTTTAGTGGTCTCAAAAAATTACAAATGAAGTTTCTATTACTATACGAGTTGCACCCTTCGTCTTATCCTAGAATACCCCGAAGGGTAATGACTAGGTAGAGGAGGAAGGGCTAGGAAAGGTGTTAATTTTCAATTAAGAACTGAAACTTAACCTACAGTAATTTGTTCAACCTTTAAAATAAATTCATTATACCATTAACTAGTTATATTTATCAGTGATTTACACAGATTGTATGAAAATAATACATATTGTTGGACATAGGTGGCTGAGCCGCATTAATAGTCCAGATAGATTTAAAAAATCGAATTTGAGAGACAAGTTGTCTATTTCGGGGCTAATGTGGCAAGGGGGTCGCCAATTTTTTCCAAAATACAGGCGAGGGGGTCGCTCAGAAACAAAAAACAGGAGCGATTTGGCTCCTGAGAGGGAAGTCATGGCTTTCGGGCAAAACTGAGTGACCTGGTCACCTATTTAAGCCCGATAAGTGCGGCCTTGCCCGAAAAATGGAAAATTTGTTAACCTGAGCAGGGAACAGCTGACAATAACTTGTACTATGGCCAAACGGGCTTGGTTTGTCCTTAAGGAGGCTTGAATGTGAACTAAAATGCAAAAAAAGACAGATCTAAACTAGATTTAACAAAAAATGAACTAGGTTAACAGAGCAAAAATAAAAAATTGAAACTTGAAAAGAAAATACAGTGATCCTGTGGGATCGACCTGGTATGGTTGCCAAATATGTAGTAGGCATTTCACCCTAGCTACAAGCAGGAACAACTCCCTTCCATCTATAAGATGGAAGGGTAGGGCTCCTGTTGGTTGGAAGAGAACCTGCAAACAAGGTAAGGGACAAGCTATGGAAACCCTGCAAGAAATGGTTAGAAATCAAATATGGCTGCAAGAAATCAATGGAAGACCTGCAACAAAGCACTATAAAACAAACCTGCAAACAAAATAAGAGAAAACTACAATATAAATGAAAGAAAACACAAGTATACATTTTGTTTGGCTGTAAATGGGCCACCATGCCCTAGCTTTGGAAGCACCTCTCTCTATGGGATGGAAGCTTGGCTTGGGTGAATGGCTTGAGAGGAAAAGGGTCTCAAGTCACTCACACGGGAAGCATAACGATAGGAAGAGAAGGAGTGTTTTGAGAGTGACCCCCACCCTTCTATTTATACTTTTTCTTTGAGATTTATGGTTTTAAGCCCCTGGTTAGGGCTTTAGCCCCTTTTTTGGACTTTAATCCCCTTTCACCCAATTCTTAGCTCCTTTGAGGGGGTTTACCCCCTTTTTGGAGGTTTTAGCCCCTATGAGAGCTATTTTGGCTCTTTTTAGGGGTTTTTAAGCCATTTTTTCATATTTTTGAGCCTTAGTAAGGGTGTGGGGTTCATACATAGATGTCTTTGGGTGGTGTAGGCCATGTAGAGCTCATTGAGGGATTTTTTGGGTTAACACTTCATATTCTTGCAGCAATCGGTCACTTGATCCTTTGCAGCATCACGTTGATCTTTATCTTCTTGTAGCACTTGATCACTTGATCCTTTGCACCAACACTTTGATCTTCATCTTCTTGTAGCACTCGATCACTTTTAATCCTTTGCAGCAACACTTTGATCTTCATCTTCTTGCAGCACTCGATCACTTGATCCAGTGCTGCAGTAGTTTGATCTTCGTCTTCTTCAAGCACTCGATCACTTGATCCTTTGTCGCAACAATGCCTACAATACACATGATCTATTTACAGGATGATCAATCCCTATCACTTTTGGACATAGGTCCAAGGACGATGTAACTCTCATCATCCTACTCCCCCTTAACAAGGAGGGTCCACATCATCAACTGACTGGACTGTCCGCAGATGGATGCAGGACCATATCGTCTGCAAATGAATGCAGATCACATCCGCATATGAATGCAGGACCACATTGTCTACAAATGAATGCATATATCATTCACAAATGAATGCAGGACCACATCGTCTATAAATGAATGCAGATCTCATTCGCTAATGAATGCGGGGCCACATTGTCTGCAAATGAATGCAGATCTCGTACGCAAATGAATGCAGAACCACATCGTTCGCAAATGAATGCAGGACTCATTGTAGACCATCCTTAGCCTGTTAGTTCTAGGACCACTCTCAAGAGAGTGTTCTTGTCTATGCCACCATCCTACAAGTGAATGTAGGATCACTCTCTAGAAGAGAGTATCGTCTGCAGGAGCATCCTCAATCGATAAGGGCTAGGACCACTCTTATTAAGAGTGTGTTCTTTTTCGCAAGACCATCGTCAAAAGAGGATAATATCATCCACAAGTGAATGTCAGACCTTATAAGCATCTGCAGGTGCATTTGACCTTTTTAGTGATGCTGCATCACTACCATCTCATTTGTAATAATAGTCTCATCATCACTCCCTCTTTCCATGGAGGTCATTTCAGATTACACCAAGCTTGTCATGGAATTGTTCAAACTTTACTCGAAAAGAGTTTTGGTCAACACATCAACAACTTGCTCATCGGTACTCACATACTGTACTTTTATAGCTCCCTTATGTACCATATCCCTTATATAAAAATATTGGATTTCTATGTGATTTTATTTGTCATGGAACACAGGATTCTCTGTCATCTTTATATAACTCTGGTTGTCACATAGAATCACTGTGGTATGAAACTCCAAATCAAATAGACTTGGCATAAACTTCTGAAGCCATGTGGCTTCACAACTAGTGGAACAAGCTGCTATATACTCTGCTTTAGTCGTGCTGAGAGCAATACTGGAGCGCTTCCTACTAAACCATGAGATCATGGTGGATCCTAGACAATAACATCCACCTGAGGTGCTCTTCCTATTTGAGGCACTTCTTTCCCAATCCGAATCCGTATAACCATACAATATGTAGTCATGATCTCCATCGTATAGTCCAAAGTCTATCATACCTTTCAGGTACCTCATCACATGCTTTACATCTATCAGGTGAACAAATATAGGCTTAACTAGATACTGACTCAAGGTGTTGATAAGAAAGCATATATCTAGCCTGGTATTCGTCAGATACATCAACAACCTAATAAAATGTTTGTACTAAGTGACATCCACTAAATCTAATGATTCATCAGATAAGAAATTCATGTTGGTATCAATGGGTGTGTACCTACTTGCCCTGAATCCCAGCTCTTGGAGTGGAAACTCATGGTTATTATCAATCTTTCATGGAAATTCCCAGCACCATGCTTCCTCCATTGTCCAGGAGCGGTACCTTGTTCGCACCACCTATCCCCTCTTGCCCACAAGCGGTGCCACCGCTTATGGCCCTTTGTCCATAAGCGTTTCTTACCAGAACCGCTTTGCCATTTAAGGAGAAACACGGTACCCTGGGTAAAAAGGGAAAAACAAAAGTTTCTCGAGGCTTCTAGATGATAAGCCTCTTGTCCTCCCTTATCCCTACTGTTGTGGGTCAGTTGAGCTTGAGATCCCTCATCCTAGGATCTTAGAGGCCACCTCACCCACCAATCTCTCAACCTACCCTATCCATTAATCCTTATAAATATGAGCTCATAGCCATGGTTGAGGGGAGAACTCTTAAGGTATTGTTACGCTGTTGGATTGATCACTTGGCCTAAGACCATTTGGGAGAGCATAGAGAGCTAGAGTCAGAGCTTTTGGGGATGAGAATGCTTGGTTTCATGGAGATGCATGTCAACACTAAGGCTTGGTTGTAAACTTCTTCATATTTCTATATTAATGCAAGTTGATTTCTGTCCCACATATATTGTTGTTGTTTGATTTCACATGTATGTTGTTAGATTCCTTAGTCACTAACATAGATTAGTAGATTATATTCTGGTGGTTTCAATATGCTTGCGTGTTGAAGCTTTATTGCAGGTACACAGGGTAACGACCAAAGCATTACATTCCAAGTATCTACGGTGTCTAGGGAGAGTCTTCAACCTCTGTCCTCTATTTGTTCTAGATCTGAACCATTCAAACCAGTGGAACACCTTTCTGTCTGCAAGAGGTGAAATATTCCAGCTAACAAATCTGGCAACTCCACTAGGGACTAGTATATCAGTTGTTCTTATCTTCCTCAGTCTGCAACTCTTGTCCGAATCCATGCTCTTTCTTCAACTCTCTTCAGTTAGATATAATTTTTGACTTGATCTATTTGGGTTTGAAACTTTCAGATTTGTTCAAATCTGAGTCATCTCGACCTTTTATGCTATGTTTCCATACTCAATCTAACAGTATTTTCCCTGATCTAGTCTTTTTCTGACTTGATCCATCGTTCTCTTTGTGTTTTGGTCATCTACAGGGAACCGCGCCTCTGCAGTGTACAAGGAGAGGTGTCACCGCCTAAACAAAGTGAGCAGTATGCGGTGCCACCGCCTATAACCCGTTGGCGAGAAGCGGTGCTATGTTAGAAACGCTCTATCAACACCTGAGGAGCGCGGTGCCAGGTAGGTATCATTCCAAAGCCTTTTTTCCTCATTTTTTTTTTGTAAAAATTTTGGTTTGTTGCTCTCAATTCTGCTTATCAGACTTGTGTTATAGAATCTTATGTTTGTGGCTTGATAATTTTATGGTTTAAGATTGATTTGAGTGGAAATTCAAAAGTTTGATTAGGTCTTTTGATTGTTCATCCGATTCCATGCTTGTTGGTTGTGTTTACGAAAGGATTTCTTGTTTTCTGAAAAGATTAGGGTTTATTAAAATCTCTTTTCATTTATGTTACATAGACTAAAAGAAGAACACTAGATTAACTTCTAGGTTTCATTTCTTATTTGCATAGTAAACTTCTTTTTCCTTCCTTTAAAAAAGATTTTTTTTGACTGAGACTAGGATATCATCATTGAGCATTGGACATTGGTTTTCTGATTGGATTTACAAGCTTTCAGGACCTTCATGTTCTTTTGTCTCTTATGCATTTAGAACTATCTCAATCAAAATAATAAAAAAATGGTAGTTTTAAGTTAGATTTGCTTATGTTTTGAGAAAATTGAAAAAATAGAGTACATTTGCATATAGGTGTGCTTCTTGTTTTTCTTTTAGGAAAAGAGATTCTTCCCCTTCTCATTTGCTTTCAGAAATGAGAAATCAGTTTGGAAAAGTTATTGCTTGTCTTTGATTTGGTGTTCATGATTGTTGCTTGGAAATATTTTTGGTTTTGAAACAAAAAGAAAACGCTCTCTTTCTCTCCCGTAAGTAAGCATACTGAATGGTAAAGTGAATATTTGCACAAGCATATTGCATGGTTTTACTTTTCTGTCAAAACATCATGCATTCACCTAACCATCCACTTTAAAATTAATGGTAGTTATAGGTTAAAATTTACGTAGCAATTGAGTGATAGGTGGTTAGAGACGTGTTCGAGAGTCGTTAAGTGTAGGAGCTGTCGTTATTTGTCAGCATTACATCCCGGGACTTGCACGGTTCTTCCATGTACCGTCGGTATATCGAACGGCCTTTCACGTACCCTTGAGGTATATAGAAATGTACTTCATGTACTCGATTGTATATCAGAAGGCCCCTTGTGTACGGTTATGCATTAGACAACACTACTAACGATTCAAGCTCCCACGTACCTTGAGTATATCAGGAGAACCCACTAGGATACCTTATTTATCTAAGAAAATCCCTTTGGCCGTCTTGTTTGGAGCCATACACCAAAAACAACATTTGGGGAGATTACTAACACGTACCCTCGAGGTATATCACGAGTGGCGCCTTCTTGACAATCCTGGTGAGAGACCTAACTTTTTGAACTCCTCCTTTCATTTTAAGTTTGATTGTTTTAACCTATAGCTTGTGTAGGGAAATTTCTTGGTGTGTTTTCTAGATTTTCAAACTCTATGTTAAATAGGAACGGTACAAACTGGCTAAGTTAAGACAGTCCAGAAGAGTACGAGGCTTGCCAGCCGATTTTATTCCTGGTTCAGGAGAGAATCCAATGGGAGCTATTGATCAAGGAGCTACTACCACCTCCCAAGTGGGAGATAATGTGGTTGCAGAAAGTGGAGTACCATATTCTTCACTCTTGCCTCCCTTGGTCCAACAACCTTCTCGGGGAAATACATCGTTCCATTCTCCCATGGAAGGTCATGTTGATGATACAACCCGTCCGGATTTTGGTCCCAATGCTCCATTTTGGGATACCTCTTTAGGACAGGCCATTTCCTCATTTGGCACCCGTTTAAATTCTTTTGAAGATGAAGAAGAATTTAGGCAACACTTTGCTGCCATTCTCCGTGCATAGGAGATTGATAAGCAAATAGATGAAATATTAGGACCAACACCATCACGTTCCACATCTGCTCCTGTGGGATATCGTTCACTTGCCAATTCTATGAGACCCATAGAACTGATTATAGATCGTGCAGTAACACCACAAAACCCAGGTCAAATTACCACCCCTATCACCTCTCATGTTATGTCTGTTCCTAATCCTCCTAGGCCTTCTGCACCTGGGGCCGAACCTTCAATTCCCTTTTCGTCAGTACCTTCTAGTGCCGAGGGGCAATCCCCGGCACGACCTACGTTATTTGCCACCGGAATTATACATAGTCAAGGGCAGATCTCTAACATAGAACCATATATAGTTTTTGTCCCTCCCACCCATACTGATGTGGTGAATCCCCCATCCAATTCAAGTCAGCCCTTAGGAGCACAACCTAC
Source organism: Pseudotsuga menziesii (assembly GCA_001517045.1). Taxonomy (NCBI): domain Eukaryota; kingdom Viridiplantae; phylum Streptophyta; class Pinopsida; order Pinales; family Pinaceae; genus Pseudotsuga; species Pseudotsuga menziesii. Next base: position 372,831 of record LPNX011173110.1, read on the forward strand.
AACCGTTCAAACTTCTAGAGGTTATAGTTATCAAATACATGTAGGTAATCATCCATTTAATCCTACAAGAATGCCTTATGTAGGAATTCCATACCCTAGTAACACTTTTATGCTATGGGGGCAACCCAACTGGTCTTACATGCCAGCTATGGGAGGGATAACTATACATACTGCGGGAGGTGCTGGAGGACCGCCTTATGGAGGTCCTTCTCCTGGGGGGCCTAATGGTCCCGGAGGATCTGGAATCTTTCCTCCTTATGGTCCTAGTGGTCCTAGGGGGCCTAGTGGCTTTTCTCCTTATGGCTTTGGAGGGTCTGGTGGCCCTCCACCTAGTGGTTCCGGAGGCTCTAGAGGTTTACCTCCTGATGGCTCTGGAGGGTCTGGTGGTCTGCCTCCTAGTGGTCCTGGTGGTCCTAGTGGTCTCGGTGGCCCTGGTGGTCCTCCTCTTGGAGGCCCTAGTGGTCCTAGAGGTCCCGATCCTAGAAATCAACCCCCTGCGAGTGGATTTTCTGGTATTTCTTCATCACAACAACCTATTTTTCAGTCAACTTATGGTCCTACTGGTAATTATATGCCATATCAATATTATAAGTATGTGCAACCCAACCGACAGTTACCTTTCCTAGCAACTTTGGACTTACCTGATTTGTCTAAGTTGATTAATGACCCCATTTGACACAATCCCTCGTGGCCTCCCATTCCGGTAAGGTTACCATCGGATATTCCAAAATTTGATGGGAAACAGGGAGAAGATCCAAATAACCATGTTATGACATTCCATTTGTGGTGTTTTTCCAACTCCCTCATGGATGACTCCATTCGGTTACAACTCTTTCAGCGAACTTTGACCGGTACGACCGTGAAGTGGTACATTGAACTCCCACAACATTCGTTTGTGGATTTTGGCTTGTTGGAAACCGTGTTTCTTACACACTTTCAGCTCCCTATTCATTATGAAACAGGCACTGATCTTTTAACCTCTCTACGACATAACACCTCCACCCACATTTTCGATCATATTCATGAGTGGAGAAGGTGGAGAAGACTTATTAAAGCCCCTATTCCGGTTCAGTTACTAGCTGATTGGTTCACCAAATCCTTGTTGCCTCCTATTGACCGAGATGTGGCTATGGGCGGTGTCGTTACCGAAGAGCAGGCTATTAGTCGGGCTTTGTTGAAGGAGAAAGTCGATAAGTCAACTTGAATGATAGCCGACTTAGTCAATCAACCGGCTAAGTTGATCAGCCGACTAAGTCGGTCGACTGACTAAACTAGAGATTAGGTCGGCCACGTAAGGTTGTGTCGGTTCACCGAACCGACAGGTAGTTATTTTGTAACTGTTTTGTAATCATATTTTGTAATCATATATATTAGGCTGTTGAGCCAGATGAGAAATCAATTCAGTTTCTATATGGTATGGACCCATTCATGTTAATATAATCTGTTAATTCACCTACTTGTTTTTATCTCTTGTCTCTGTTATGTATGTATGTTTTGGTATGTATTATTGGTAACCTTATGTGATCTGCGAGATTACAATAGGATCAATACCTAGACTTGGTCTATTCCTAGTCTGGAACTCTTTATGACCTGATTCCTCAAGCTCCTCGCCCCAGTACTGATCTTGCCAAGCCACCAGCAGAAGTACCTGTTGATGGGATTGTTGGTTCAATACAGTGCCCATCCGCAGTGGAACCTGCCAAGCAAACCCAAACTGCCACCCCAACTCCTTCGACTCCTAAGGTTTCTGCCGAGGTCAATTCTATTCAAAGTACTCAAACCTTAGGTAATAATAAAAACCTGTAAACCAACAGGAGACTCCATGACCAACCAACAGTGATAACAACAAAGGGAAAAGGAAGGGAAAATATCCCTGTCTATTATGCGGCGGTGACCGCTTTTCAAAAGAGTGTCCTCGTAAGGACAAAATCTTCCAGTTTCTGAAGTCCAATACCGCACCTGTAGTACTTACGAATCCTTTTCCCTCTCAACAACAACTGGTAGACCACATGTCTAATCAGGGTAACTCTAGTTCATCAGAGGAAATTCGTATGATGTCCTCAGATACCATTAATCTGCAAACTCGAAGTCAGAATTATGACAAACCCTCAGAAAAGAAATAAGATCATTCTTCTTCAGGGAAAGCTCCCTCTACTAGATCTCCTGAATCCTCGTCTACTGTCCCCTTATCTATCGAGAAGCCTACTCTCGACATGATTTTACGCCCACCCAAGAGTACTCTTCGGAAGGCTGTCTTTAATCCAAATGCCTGAGCTGCTCAATTTTATAATGTGGTTGAAGATCTCGCTCATGCACCTTGTGTAGTGTCGACCTTAGAGGTACTCCAAAGTTGCCCCACACAGCGCAAAAACTTGTTGACAGCATTAGGAGCTTTATACCCGGATAATACTAACTTGATTCATTTCAATGTTGAGAACTATAAGCCTAGATTACCGCATAAACTTAATTTTCAAATAATAACCAAAGTAGTGGGAAAGAAAGTCTTTCAAACGGTACTGGACGAAGGAGCTTTGACCTCAGTTTTGTCTCTGACTTGTTGGAAGGCTCTAGGCTCTCTCGAGCTTGTCACATCACCTACGACCCTTAAAGCCTTTGACGGACGAGGTTTCTAACCCCATGGTCTCATATCAGCCCTAGCGATCGAGCTGGGGGGAAAAACAGTTTCCATCAAAGTAGAAGTGGTAGATGTCCCTTTAGATTACAACCTCCTTCTAGGAAGGAATTGGCTCTATGCCATGACTATTGTTGCCTCAACAATATTCTGAATGGTCCAATTCCCGCATCTAGGGAGAATTCTCACTGTTGATTAGCTTGATTTCTGTACACCGGATGTTACTACCTCCACGGCTAATAACATCCCCATGTTAAGCCAGTCCCCTCCTCCTTACCAGACAATTGGGGCAGGCATGCTGAAGGATTCATCTCTCATGGAGATTTTTCCATCCACTCCTCCTAGCACGGATACCACGACAGCCCATATGATTACCTCATTTGATTATGAGCCTAAGGGTAAACATGTTGTTGAATCCACCTGATTGAGTCCACACGAAGCTATGTATGACACCATTCAAACCTTTTCCGATGGTCACATTGATGACCTTCATCTAGTGGCTTCGGATCCTTACCATTTACCGTACTGGTTAGAGCCTTCTCTTCTTGTTCTAGATTATCTCTCTGAAGCATACAAGGCACTTTTTAAGGAATTCCATGATATTTTTGCTTGGTCCTATGAAGAGATGTCGGGGATTGACCCATCCATTGTGGTCCATGAGATTAAAACCTATCCCACGGCTAAACCTGTCAGGCAGAAACTTAGGCAAGTCCACCCTCGAAAGGCCACAGCTATTAAAGCTGAAATTGAGAAACTTCTCAAAGCTGGGTTTATTTATCCTATACCCCTGACATAATGGGTATTGAACATTGTCCCTGTCAATAAAAATCATGGCACCATTAGAGTCTTCATCGAATTTAGGGATTTGAATAAAGCTTGTCCCAAGGACAACTTTCCTACTCCGCACATCGATCAGATTATCGACAACTGTGCTGGAAGTGTCATCTTTTCATTCATGGATGGCTTCTCTGGCTATAATCAGATTGAGATATTACCTTCCAATCAGCATAAGATGGCATTCATTTTCCCATGGGGAACCTTTTCCTATAAGAAGTTACCTTTTGGCTTGAAAAATGTTGGAGCCGCGTTCCAACGCGCGATGTCCTATGCGTTTCACAACATTAAACATATTGTTGAATTGTACCTTAACGACCTCTCTGCTCATTCGCAGCGACGGGAGGACCATCCTGGTCATCTTAGAGACATATTCCTGAGATGCTGTCATTATAATATACGACTCAATCCACATAAATGTGTTTTTTGCGTTGAGACGAGACGTCTGCTAGGATTTGTGGTATCCAAAGATGGCATCTAGATCGATCCTTTGAATATTGTCGCTATCTTAGATCTACCAGCCCCAACCAATCTCATTGAACTCCAAAGTTTGCAAGGGAAGGCAAACTTTCTCCGCCATTTCGTGTGCAATTTCATAGAGAAAACACACGGTTATATGCGTCTCCTCAAGAAGAACACCCCATTCTTCTGGGATGACTAGGCCCAACATGTCTTTGATAATATTAAGCACGCTCTGACTCATTCACTCGTGATACACCCCTCGGATTATTCAAAGGACTTTCTCTTGTATATTGCTTCCTCTGCTACTACCATCGCCATGGTTTTAGTGCAGGACAATCTCCACGGTCAGGAGCACGTGATTTATTACGCTAGTAAGAATCTTATGATTTCCGAAACTCGTTATTCACGTGTGGAAAAGTTAGCATTGGCCATGGTCATTGCTGTACAAAAGTTCTGTCACTACATTTTGCTCCGCACTACCACTGGATTGGCATATTAGAACCCAATGTATTACATCCTGACTCGTCAGGTACTCGGGGGCAAGTACTCCCGTTGGATCGTCATCCTTCAGGAGTTCGATCTGGAGTTTTCCAGGGCCACATCAAAGAAATCCTTGGTCTTTGCTGAGCTTATGTGTGATCTTCCCTGTGCTTCGATGGAATCTGAGCCCAATGATTCATTTTCGGATGAATTCATGTTCCTGATTAGCACTACTGATCCTTGGTATGGAGATTTGTTGATTTATCTCCAAACGTAGCGTTTTCAGCCACATTTATCTCGTGATGATCGTCATTGTATCCGTCACCACACGAAATACTATCCTATCTTGAATGATAACTTGTATAGACATGGGATCGACTCTATTCTCTGGCGATGCCTCACCCATGAGGAGGCTGAACATGTGTTGAATGATTGCCACTTTGGAGCATGTGGCGGTCATTTATCTGGGATGGATATAGCCTAGAAAATCCTTTGCACTGGCTATTTATGGCCTTCTATCTTCAAAGATTGTCATGAGGCTGTTAAGAAATGCCCACCTTGTCAACACTTTTATCCTAAAAAGCATACCCATCCTGCTCTGCTACACCCCGTCATTGCCGTTGGCCCATTCGCCAAATGGGGGATTGAATTCATGCATTGTAATCCTACCTCAGCCGGGGGGCATGGTTACATCATTGTAGCCGTTGATTATTTCACAAAATGGGATGAGGACATGCCTACATATACAGAAGATAGTAAGACAACCGCTCTCTTCTTGTTCAATCATATCATAGCTATATTTGGAGTTCCGCAGTCCATCATTACTGATCATGGATCCCATTTATGTAATCAGGTGATGGAGGAACTGAGTGCCAAGCTAGGTTTTCGCCATGAAAACTCTATGTCGTATTATCTGCAAGCTAATGGTCAGGTAGAGGCCATTAACAAAGTCTTAAAAACTATGCTTCGTCGAATGGTTAGAGACCATAAATCCAACTGGCACCACGTTCTTTTCTCCACTCTTTGGGCTTATCGTACTTCTGTGAAAACAGCTACTGGTTTCACGCCATTCCAGCTTGTTTACGGAGTCGAAGCTGTCTTACCGATCCAATGTCAGATTCCATCTTTACAACTTGTCGTCGAACTTCTCCGAGACACTTCCGCGGAGGAAGAAATATTTTTGTACTTGAGTAACCTTGACAAGACTCATAGAGATGCTGCCTTGGCTAATGAGGAACATAAGAAACACGTCAAGGCACAGTATGATAAATCCGTCCAGCCTCGTGTCTTTAATGAGGGTGACCTAGTATTGACTTATGACCAGAGCTATTACAAACTAGGGAAGGGTAAGTTCGAGTCCATGTGGCACGGACCTTTTGTTATTTCTAAGGTGTTAGAGAAAGGAGCTTACGAGCTCGTTGATTATGATGGAATCCCTTTGGGGCAACCTTGCAATGGGTTGTACCTGAAAAGGTACTATGCCTAGGTTTTCTTGGATAGTATCTTGTATATATGTATATTGATTGGCTTTCAATGTGCTTTTAGTATTTTCAAGATGGTTTTGAGTTTTAGTGTCCACATCTGTTTATACCAAATTTTGGTCATGTAGATGTCTTTCTACAGCTTCCTTGATAGTGCTTGCTGCCACACCTTGAATCTCGCCTCAGCTGCTTGGGTCCTCTATTCCCAAGCTGAAGATTTGGTCAGTTCAAGAGCGCTTTGTATAGGTCCTGCTACTAATAACATCGCCGAGTATGAAGTGGTCATCGGTCTTTTGACTGAAGCTGCCTCCCAAGATGTTCGTGATCTAGTTGTCTTGATGACTCATAGCTCATGGTTTGTCATTTAAACCATGTTTACACCATTAGAAATTCGATGCTCTTCCGCCTCTTGCAGAGGGTACGTTTGCTAGAAATATCATTTGAAACTATTACTTATAGGCATATCCCTAGGGAACATAATGTAGTTGTTGATTCATTGACTAATTACATCCTAGATTGGCATATTTCCCATTCATGATGTCAAATCAAACATGGTATAGTGTAAATAAACATTCAAAGACACATAAAATTCATAGAAAATGCATTTTTCCATTTGAAACATATAAACACCGTGTAAAATTCTATATATATATATATACAAAAAAGTTTATAAAAATAGGTCTCGAGACCTCATCTGAAGCACGTAGGCTTTTAGGAAATATCATCATACAAAATCCTGAAGCTGTCAGCTTTCAGTACACATCTCATACACTAGTGGTGCTCGTGATAACACATCACTACTCGAGCTACCCTACGTAGCAGCCTACTGAATCGACCTGGTACTCCCACTATGTATCTCTGATATCTCACCAGGAGGTCATAAATGTTAGCATTTGGGATGTCCAAGGTCAACCTCTCCAGGTTCTCCTCCAGCTCCCCGATGATATCATCACCCTGTGGTACAAAGTGGGCTTCGGCTCGCCTATCCAATGGAGATTCTCCTCCAAGTTGCGCTGCTCCCACATCTGCATGAAAATATATAGGTCTCGTCACTTAACATAAAAAATATAAAACATTAAAAAACATAAAAACATTTCATCCACTTTAGGTTTTCTTGCTTCTTACCGATGTCACCCCACTGTCCCCCAGGTGGGAGTGGTAGGTCAGGATCTCCAGTGAAGTTCGTGCCTGCGTAAGCATAATCCTCAACCATGAGAATCTGATATCGTAGCCATCTGAAGAACAAATCATCGAACTTCACCCTTCCCCTACTCGCTCCTGTGCGAGCCATGACCTGGACCGACCTCAACATACGGGGGTCCCATGCTCTCAGACTTCGGAAGACCACCTGAGGTCTTATTTGTGGAACCCGCTCAAAGAAGCAAGAGGCTAAAATGGAACCAAAGCCAAACTGCTTTAGATCTCCCTACCAACACTTAGTCAGCTGATCCTTGAAGATTGGAAGCATAGCTTCCACCCAGTTGAACACTGTGGGTGCCATGGCCACTATGGCGTATATCATATGTGCCCTAGAAGCCTGGTGCACACCCTGACTTTCGGCCACCCTCTGCATGGTAAATAAGATGGTCTGCAGGGCCCTATTCATCACTGCTTTGATGGGGATATCCTTCCCCGATGTACCTGTCCCTGGTGCACAATGACGATCTATAAGCTCTCGAGTGGTAATATCCGCTCCAAGGGATCCTGTCAGTGAGATGGGGGCACCCTGTCTCGAGAGACCTGTCAAGAAGTAGATGTCCTCTACTTACACCATAAGGATATGGGCCTCCACCTCGAATTACTGCTGCTCTGGATTCCACATCTGTAGTATTTGTTCCACTAACTGCTCATGTGACACAATTCTTGGGGTCCGGAAGAACTTCAAGAGCCCACAGTCTCTAATGTGGCAATGCAACCCGCATTTCTCTCAGCAGTAGCATCCTCATTGTCATGCATTCTTTCTTTCCATATCACCATGTTTTGATTCACCTAGACCTGCCAAAAACAATAATGGTATGCATTAGAATCTTCCCCAATCATTGAAAATCAAAGGAATGGATTTATATTGCCCATGCTATTAGTTTAAATTCTCCACGGCCGGCACCGCCTGTCCATTATGTTATTGGCACGGTTCTCGGGTGGTATCGTGTATCCCGCAAGGTTAGCCGCGGTGCCCGCTTTTAAGGTTTTAGGGCTTGCTATGTGAGCCCAAAACCCCACCAAATATCAAAATAAATGCTATGAAATGAAAGAAAAGGGTCTTCGCTGTTACTTGCAACTGACGATACTGAAAACAGACGGTGGAAACTCCCACTTTAGCTGCGAAAGATCTGGCTAAGAAAATGCTCCAAGTGCTCTCTGTTATAGGTAAATAGTGAAATGATTTGGTTTTTTACTATTTACATGACTTATATAGGCATATTTGGGTCTGACATACTATAGTTTTGATATAAAATCATATTTTAGTCAAATTTTATCTGTCGTAATCCCTTAATGTTAGTATTAAATGCATTTAACACTTGTTTCTGAGTCGTTTGCAGGGTAAGAGAAATTTAGTAAGAAGCTTCGTAAGTTTGTTTATGGCTTTTTCGGACTTTCATAAAATGGAAAAGGTCATTGAGCGTTTATTATGACACTTTGTCATGCTCGTTAAAATCTAGTATCAAAGGTCCGAGTCCATTTCAAGTTTCTTTCCAGGCTCGTAAAAATCAACATTGTGTAAAGAAGCATCATGGAGTCCTCTTTTCACCTCTTTTTCGGGCTCCTTAAAAATGAAAAAGTCATCAATTCCGTTTCCGATTCTTTCCAGGCTCGTGAAATATGACATTGTGTAAAGAAACCTCATAGAGTTCTCTTTAAACCCTTTTCAGGCTCCCTAAATATGAAAAGATCATCGAGTGATCTTGTCTTCTTCACGCTCGTTAAAGTATTTGAAGAGTCGTCTGTCCGACGGTAGGTTATCTCTTTTTCTTTTCGGATAGGACTATTTACGAAAAAGGAACACTCCAGCCAATCATGACTAGAAGAGTTCTCTAAGGTATGGTTTTACACTTTTCGGGCCTTAAAGACTAAATCATACGAAAAATGACCCTTTTGGAGTCTTCTTTTGTATTCGTTCAGACTCTCTAAACAAGAACGATACTGAGTTTTCTTTCAGTGGACTTAAATTAAACATTGAGAGACCCGCTTTGGGAAAAAACCCCTCCTCTCTCAGGTTCGTAAAACATATGAGTCTGGACTTGTCTTCCAACAAGCTATATGGAGTGTTTGTTACCCTCTTTGAACTCGTAAAACCAAAAAGAGGCACTCATCGATCATGATGGAGGAAATGGGAAGGGAATCATTTTGCAAATAATGACAGTTGTTTGTCATTACCTTTAAACATGGCACTTGTCTGCACAATCATGTCAGTCAATTGGGTATTCAGCTGATCTCCGTGACGATCCACTTTCATGAGTCATGCCAATCCTTTGACTTTTTCAAAAGAATGCATTGTCCACTGTTGCATTGTGTGTTTGTCCCATTCAATCATGCTGCCAAATATTTTTGTCATGCCATTCGATGTTCAAAGGGGATTTGAAGAAGTTTTACCTCTGCAATCTACACAGTGTTTGTGTCAATATCTTTGAGTCAGTCATATGGTTACTACATTCACATCATTCCAAAACTATGTTCTGAGTTTTGTGTCGTTGATGTGGGACTCATCATGGCCCTCCTTCGACGCGACTATTCCTGTCGACATCAGCTCATCATCTGGGAAATAGTCTTAGAAACAATATTTAGTGCCTTGAGATCTGTATGTCTTAATGACAGATTCTCTCGCTCTCAACATAGGTTCACATCATTGACCTTTGATCGATAGAATCGACTGGGTGTTCGACATCAGGACATCTATTCACACTCAATAGATTGTACTAGGGTACCTTGGGAATCATTGACATCAATGGTGATCTCCTATGCACTTGTTAACGGTTCACATCATTGGCCCGTAATCAAGTGGTTTCTACCATGTTCAACTTCAGATCATTGTAATCACATGGATAGAATCATACTTTGTGGAAGAAGAGACGAAGACCCTAGGTATTTGTTTAAAGTGCTCATTGCTTTTCCCCAAGTTGCGATGGAGTTTGCATATCTAGCATGGATCCACATTTGTATGGTCGTGGCTATGCTCAAATTTGCATCTGTATGACATAGATCTACGTTATATGTCTGGTAGCTATGTCCAAGTTTGAGTCCTCTATCACATGGATCTATGATGTATTCTAGTAGCCATGCTTGTTTATTTCTCTCATGGATCTGCCTTGTATTGGTCTGCAGCTATGAGTTTGGTTACTTGTGTCTATGAGTCAACATACTGATGTACTACAGATGCCTACTTGAAGACATGCTATGATCGAGGCAACATTTTATCTCATGGTGATGACTTGTTCTCTCAAAGCTCTCGTTTATCGTATCCCTCTAAGATTCATGCTTCGGGGGGCATCCTGTTATACCAAAATCCTATCACCATCATGTGATAAGAACTTTGACATACCTACTTGCCCTAAATCCCAGCTCTTGGAGTGGAAACTCATGGTTATTATCAATCTTTCATGGAAATTCCCAACACCATGCTTCCTCTATTATCCAGGAGTGGTACCTTGTTCGCACTGTCTATCCCCTATTTCCCACAAGTAGTGCCATCGCTTATCGCCCTTTGTCCATAAGCATTTCTTACCAGAACCACTTTGTCATTTAAGGAGAAATGCAGTACCTTGGGTTAAAAAGGAAAAAGAGAAGTTTCTCGAGGCTTCTAGATGATAAGCCTCATGTCCTCCCTTATCCCTACTGTTGTGGGTCAGTTGAGCTTGATATCCATCATCCTAGGATCTTAGAGGCCACCTCACCCACTAATCTCTCAACCTACCATATCCATTAAGCCTTATAAATATGAGCTCATAGCCATGGTTGAGGGGAGAACTCTTAAGGTATTGTTATGCTATTGGATTGATCACTTGGTGTTAGCTGGAATATTTCACCTCCTGTGGATAGCAAGGTGTTCCACTAGTCTGAATGGTTCAAATCTAGAACAAATAGAGGACAAAGGTTGAAGATTCTCCCTAGACGCTGTAGATATCTGGAATACAAGGCTTTGACAGTTCACCTGTGTACTTGCAAAAAAACTCAACACAAAATGAATCAAAGCAGCCAGAATATGATGTACTAATCTACACTAGTGATTAAGGAATCTAGCAACATATATATGTGAAATCACAACAACAACATCATATGTGGGACATAAATCAACTTGCATTAGAAATATGAAGAAGTTTACAACCAAGCCTTAGTGTCGACATGCATCTCCATGAAACCAACTCTTCATCCCCAAAATCTCCGACTCTAGCTCTTTATGCTCTCTCCAAATGATCTTGGGCCAAGAATCAATCTAACGGCATAACAATACCTTCAAATGTTCTCCCCCCAACCATGGATATGAGCTCATATTTATAGGGCTTTAATGGATAGAGATGGTTGAGAAATTAGTGGGTGAGGTGGCCTCTAAGATCCTAGGATGAGGGATCTCGAGTTCAACCAACCCACAACAGTAGGGATAAGGCAGTACACGAGGCTTATCATCTAGAAGCATCGAGAAACTTCTTTTTTTTCCTTTTTACCCAGGGTACCGCACTTCTCCTTCTATGACATAGTGGTTCTAGTAATAACCGCCTATGGACCAAGGGAAATGGGCGATGGCACCGCTTGTGGACAACCGATTAAAGGTGGTGCGAGCAGGGGTACCGCTCCTGGATAAAGGGGCATGTGCAGTGCTGGGAATTTGTATGACATATTGATGAAAAACCATTTAGTTTCCACTCCAGAAGCTGGGATTCAGAGCAAGTAGGTATGTCAAATGTCTTATCACATGATGGTGACAGGATTTTGGTATAATAGGATGCCCCCCAAAGCATGAGTCTTAGAGTGATATGATAAACAACAGCTTTGAGAACAAGTCGTCCCCAGGAGATGAAAATGTCAGCTCGATCGGAGTATGCAGTCAAGTAGGCATCTGTAGTACATCAGTATGTTGACTCATAGACACAAGTAACCAAACTCATAGCTGCAAACTAATACAAGGCAGATCCATGAGTGGAATAAACAAGCATGGCTACTAGAATACAGCGTAGATCCATGTGATAGAGGACTCAAACTTGGACATAGCTATCAGACATACAACGTAGATCTATGTCATATAGACGCAAATTTGAGCATAGCCATGACCATACAAATGTGGATCCATGCTAGATATACAAAATTCCATCGCAACCTGGGGAAAAGCAATAAGCGCTTTAAACAAATACCCATGGTCTTCGTCTCGTCTTCCACAAATTACGATTCTATCCATGCGATTACAATGATCTGAAGTCGAACATGGTAGAAACCACTTGATTACCGACCAAACCATTAACAAGTGCGAGGGAGATCACCATTAATGTCAATGATTCCCAAGGTACTCTAGTACAATCTACTGAGTGTGAATAGATGTCATGATGTCGAAAACCCAGTCGATTCTATCGATCAAAGGTCAATGATGTGAACCTATGTCAAGAGCGAGAGAATCTGTCATTAAGGCATACAGATCTCAAGGTACTAAATATTGTTTCTAAGACTATTTCCCATATGATGAGCTAATGTCGACGAGAATAGTCTCATTGAAGGAGGGCCATGATGAGTCCCACATCGACGACATGAAACTCAGAACATAGTTATGGAATGATGTGAATGTAGTAACCATATGATTGACTCAAAGATACTGACACAAAGACTATGTAGACTGCAGAGGTAAAACTTCTTTCAGATCCCCTTTGACCATCGGGCGGCATGACAAAATGACTTGGCAGCATGATTAGACAAGACATATACACAATGTGATAGTGGACAATGCATTCTTTTGAAAGACTCAAAGGATTGACATGACTCATGAAAGTGGATCGTCACGAAGATCAGCTGAATACCCAATTGACTGACATGATTGTGCAGACAAGTGTCATGTTCAAAGGTAACGACAAACAACTGCCATTATTTACAAAATGATTCCCTTCCCATTTTCCCCATCATGATCGATGAGTGCTTATTTTCGGTTTTATGAGTTCAAAGAGGGTAACAAACACTCGATATAGCTTGTCAGAAGACAAGTCCAGTCTCATATGTTTTACGAACCTAAGAGAGGAGGGGTTCGTTCCCAAAACGAGTCTCTCAATGTTTAATTTAACGAGTCCACTGAAAGAAAACTCGGTATCGTTCATGTTTAGAGAGTCTGAACGAATACAGAAGAAAACTCCACAGGGGTCCTTTTTCATATGGTTTAGTCTCTAAGGCCCGAAAAAGTGTAAAATCATACCTTACAGAACTCTTCCAGTCATGATAGGCTGGAGTGTTCCTTTCTCGTAAATAGTCTTATCCGAAATGAGAAAGAGATAACCTACCGTCGGATGGACGACTCTTCAAATACTTTAACGAGCGTGAAGAAGACAAGATCGCTCGACTATCTTTTCGTATTTAAGGAGCCTGAAAAGGGTTTAAAGAGAACTCCATGAGGTTCCTTTATGCAACGTAATGTTTTACGAACCTGGAAAGAATCGAAAATGGACTCGATGACTTTTTCGTGTTTAAGGAGCCTGAAAAAGAAGTGAAAAGAGAACTCCATGACGCTTCTTTACACAATGTCGTATTTTACGATCCTGGAAAGAAACTTGAATTGGACTCAGAACTTTGATACTAGATTTTTATGAGTGTGACAAAGTGTTGTAATAAATGCTCGATGACCTTTTCCATTTTGTGAAAGTACGAAAAAGCCATAAACAAACTTTCCAAAGCTTCTTACTAAAGTCAACCTGCAGACGACTCATAAAAAGGTGTTAAATGCATTCAAAATCAACATTAAGGGATTATGACAAATAGATTTCGACCAGAACATGACGTAATATAAAAAATATAGTAAGTCAGACCAAAAAAATGTCTATATAAGGTGAGTAAATAGTAAAAAATGAAAACATTTCACTATTTACCTCTAGCAGAGAGCACTTGGAGCATTTTCTAGCCAGATCTTCCACAGCTGATACCGGGAGTTTCCACTGTTTGTTTTCAGTCTCGTCAGTTGTAGGTAACAGCTAAGACGCTTATCTTTCATTTCATAGCTTCTATTTTGGGATTTGGTGGGGTTTTGGGCCTATTTGGCAAGCCCTAAAATCCAATATGCGGGCACCGTGGCTACCCCTTATGGGATACGCGGTACCACCCGAGAATCGAACCAAGAACACGGCGGACAGGCGGTGCCACCGCCTGTCTCCAACGGGGCATAGGCGGTGCCGGCCATGGAGAAGTTAAACAAATGATATGGGAAAAATTCATTCATTCTTTTGATTTGCAATGACTCAAAGATGATATTAATGCATACCATTGTTGTTTTTGGCAAGTCTAGGTGTCCAAAATATGGTGATATGGAAGGAAAGAACACATGATGACGAGGATACTGCTGCTGAAAGGAATGCGGTTTGCATTGCCACACTCCGGGACTGCGGACTTTTAAAGTTCTTCCAGACACCAAGCATGGTGTCCCACGAGAGATTATTGGAACATATACTGAGAATGTGGAATCCAGAACAACAGTATTTCGTGGTGGGGGCACACATACTTATAGTGGAGGTAGAGGATATCTACTTCCTAACTAGCCTATCGAGACAGGGTGCCCCCATCTCACTGACAAGTTCCCATGGCGGGGACATTACCACCAGAGAGCTCATAGATCAGCACTGTGTACTAGGTACAGGTACATCGGGGAAGAAAATCCCCATCAGGGCAGTGACAGACAAGGCTCTACGGATTGTCCTATTCACCATGCAGAGGGTGGCAGGGAGCCAGGGTGTGCATCAAGCTTCCAAGGCACATATACTGTACGCCCTAGAGGCTATGGCACCTATGGTGTTCAACTAGGCAGAAGCATTGCTTCCAATCTTCAAGGATCAACTGACTAAATGTCGGCAGGGAGAGCTGAAGCAGTTCGGCTTTGGTTCCATCTTAGCTTGCTTCTTCTTTGAGCGGGTCCCACAGATGAGGCCCCAAGTGACTTTCTGGAGTCTAAGACCACAGGACCCATGTATGCTGAGGTGGGTCTAGGTCATGGCTCGCATAGGAGCGAGTAGGGGCAGAGTGAATTTCGGTGATCTGTTCTTCAGATGGATGTGGGATCAGATGCTCATGGTCGAGGACTATGCCTATGCAGGGACAGATTTTACAGGTGATCCTGACCTACCACTCCCACCTGGAGGGCAGTGGGGTGACATTGGTAAGAAGCAAGAAACCTTAACAATGGAAAATATTTTTATGTTTTTTATGTTTTATATTTTTTATGATAAGTGATGAGACCTGTTTGTCTTCATGCAGATGTTGGACATTAGAGGAAATTTCACCTCAAAATGGGCCCCCTAAAAAAAAATTAATAAAATAATAGTTAAGATAATAAAATAATATTTATTAATTTTGAAGGAAGAAAAGAGAAAAACTATTTTTTTGTTTGTATTTTCGACATATCTCCTCGTGTTTTTACTCAAATTTTGATCGAGAGAGCTCGTTGGATGCAGAATTAAATTCCGCATCCAACAAATACCCAGTCGGCATACTTTTGACGGACCCCGCTACCCCAAAAATAAGAAATACCCAAGAAAAACGTGATGATGATGTCATCATCACATTTTTTCAGGTATTTCTTGTTTTTTGGGTAGTGGGGTTCGTCAAAATTATATTGAGTGGGTAATCTTTTGATGTGGATTTTAATTCCGCATCCAACGAGCTCTCCCGATTGAAATTTGAGTAAAAACATGGGGAGATATGTCGAAAATACAAACAAAAAAAGTAGTTTTTTTATGATACATATCCCCAAATTTATATTAAAAAAGTGTTTAAGACCTATAAGGTATTTCAAATTTAAAGCAATTTCATTGGCTAACACATGATGACATGGAATTTGAGTTAAAGTTAAAAGGCCCATTTTGAGTTGAAATTTCCTCTAATGGCAGCGAGGCCTGGAGGAGCATCTCCATTAGACAGGCGAGCTGGAGCTTGCCTCGTGCCACAAGGTGATGATATCACTGGGGAGCTAGAGGAGAACCTAGAGAGGTTGACTCTGGACATCCCAGATGCTGATATAGGTGACCTCCCGACTAGATATCAGAGATCTACGGTGGGAGTACCAGGCCAATTTAGCAGGCTACTACGTAGGGTGGGTCGAGCAGTGATGTGATATCACGAGCACCATTAGTGGATGAGACATGTATACTGAAAGCTGATAGCTTCAGGATTTTTTGTATGATGTTTTTTTTGAAAGCCTATGTGCTTCAGATGACGTCTCGGGACCTATTTTTGTAAAACATTTTCGTATATATATATATATATATATATATATATAGAATTTTACACGGTGTTTATATGTCTCAAATGGATAAATGCATTTTCTATGAGTTCTATGTGTCTTTAAATGTTTATTTACAATACACCATGTTTGATTTAACGTCATGAATGGGCAATATGCCAATCTAGGATGTAATTAACCAATGAATCGGCAACTACATTATGTTCGCTAGGGATATGCCTATAGGTAATGGTTCCAAATGATCTTTCTAACAAACGTACCCTCCATAAGAGGCGGAGGAGCACCGGGTTCCTAATGGTGTAGACATGGTTTAAATGACAAACCACGAGCTGAGAGTCCATCAAAACTACTAGATCACAGACATCCTAGGAGGGAGCTTCAGTCAGAAGACAGATGACTGCTTCATATTCAGCGATGTTATTAGTAGCGGGACCTAAACAAACCGCTCATGAACTGACCAAATCTTTAGCTGGGGAATAAAGAACCCAAGCAGCCGAGGCTAGATTCAAGGTGTGGCGAAAAGCACCATCAGCGAAGCCGTAGAAAGCCATCTGCATGACCAAAACATAGTGTAAATAAATGCGGACATTAAAACTCAAAACCATCTTGAAAATACTGAAAGCACACTGAAAGTCAATCAATATACATTTATACAAGATACCATCCAAGAAAACCTAGGCATAGTACCTTTTCAGGTACAACCCATTGCGAGGTTGCCCCAAAGGGATTCCATCATAATCAACTAACTCATAGGCTCCTTTCTCTAACACCTTGGAAATAACGAAAGGTCCATACCACATGGACTCGAACTTACCCTTCCCTAGCTTGTCATATCTCTGGTCATAAGTCAAAACTAGGTCACCCTCATTGAAAACACGAGGCTGGACGGATTTATCGTACTACGCCTTGACGCGTTTCTTATGTGCCTCATTAGCCAAGGCAACATCTCTACGAGTCTCATCAAGGTTATTTAAGTACAAAAATATCTCTTCCTCTGCGGAAGTGTCTGGGAGAAGTTAAATGGCAAGTTGTAAAGATGGAATCTGACATTGGATCGACAAGACAACTTCAAGTCCATAGACAAGCTGGAATGGCATGAAACCAGTAGCTATTTTCACGGAAGTCCGATAAGCCCAAAGAGCGGAAAAAAGAACGAGACGCCAATTGGATTTATGATCTCCAACCATCTGACGAAGCATAGTTTTCAACAGCTTGTTAATGGCCTCTACCTGACCATTAGCTTGCAGATAATATGGCGTAGAGTTTTCATGGCGAAAACCAAGCTTGGCACTCAATTCCTCCATCATTTGATTACGGAAATGAGATCCATGATCAGTGACGATGGACTGCGGAACTCCAAATCTAGCTATGATATGATTGAACAAGAAGAGAGCAGCAATCTTACCATCTTCTGCATATGTAGGCA
Organism: Pseudotsuga menziesii; assembly: GCA_001517045.1. Taxonomy (NCBI): domain Eukaryota; kingdom Viridiplantae; phylum Streptophyta; class Pinopsida; order Pinales; family Pinaceae; genus Pseudotsuga; species Pseudotsuga menziesii. Next base: position 390,554 of record LPNX011173110.1, read on the forward strand.
TGGCCTCAGCCCATTTTGTGAAATAATACACGGCTACGATGATGTAACCATGCCCCTCGACTAAGGTAGGCTTACAATGCATGAAGTCAATCCCCCATTTGGCAAAAGGGCCAACGACAATGATGGGGTGAAGCGGAGCAGGATGGGTGTGCTTTTTGGGATAAAAATGTTGGCAAGGTGGGCATTTCTTAATAACTTTATGACAGTCTTTGAAGACAGAAGGACATAAATAGCCAGTGCGAAGGATTTTTTGGGCTGTAGCCATCCCAGATAAATGACCGCCACATGCTCCAGAGTGGCAATCATTCAGCACGTGTTCAGCCTCCTCACGAGTGAGGCATCGCTAGAGAATGGAATCAATCCCATGTCGATACAAGGTAACATTTAAGATAAGATAGTACTTCGTGTGGTGACGGATGCGGCGACGATCATCGCGAGATAGATGCAACTGAAAACGCTGGATTTGGAGATAAATTAGCAAATATCCATACCAAGGATCAATAGTGCTAATTAGGAACAAGAATTCATCTGGAAATGAATCACTGGGCTCAGATTTCGTGGTAGCACAGGGAAGGTCACACATAAGCTCAGCAAAAACCAAGGATTTCTTTGATGTAGCCTTGGCAAACTTGAGATCGAACTCCTGAAGGATGACGATCCAACGGGAGTACTTTCCCCTGAGTACCTGACAAGTCAGGATGTAGTACATTGGATTTTGGTCTGCCAATACAGTGGTAGTGCGAAGCAGAATGTAGTGATAAAATTTTTGCACAGCAATGACCGTGGCCAAAGCTAGCTTCTCCACATGTGAATAATGGGTTTCAGAATCAATAAGATTCTTACTAGCGTAATAAATCACATGCTCCTGACCATGGAGATTGTCTTGCACTAAAACCATGGCGATGGTAGTAGTGGAGGCAACAATATACAAGAGAAAGTCCTTTGAATAATCTAGGGGGTGTATCACGGGTGAATGAGTCAGAGCGTGCTTAAGATTATCAAAGGCGCATTGGACTTGGTTATCCCAGAAGAATGGAGTGTGCTTCTTAAGGAGACGCATATAACCGTGTGTTTTCTCAGTGAAATTGCACACGAAATGACGGAGAAATTTTTCCTTCCCTTGCAAACTTTGGAGTTCAAGGATGTTGGTTGGGGCTAGTAGATTAATGATAGCGGAAATCTTCAAAGGATCGATCCGGATGCCATATTTGGATACCACAAAGCCAAGCAGATGTCCCATCTCAATGCAAAAAAACACATTTATGCGGATTGAGTCGTATATTATAATGACGGCATCTCAGGAATATGTCTCTAATATGACCATGATGGTCCTCCTGTCGCTGTGAATGAGCAGGGAGGTCGTCAAGGTACAGTTCAACAATATGTTTAACATCGTGAAACGCATAGGACATCGCACGTTGGAACGTGGCTCCAACATTTTCCAAGCCGAAAGGTAACTTCTTACATGCAAAGGTTCCCCATGGGAAAATGAATGTCGTTTTATGCTGATCGGAGGGAAATATCTCAATCTGATTATAGCCGGAGAAGCCATCCATGAATGAAAAGATGACACTTCCAGCATAGTTGTCGATAAGCTGATCGATATGCGGGGTAGGAAAGTTGTCCTTGGGACAATCTTTATTTAAATCCCTAAATTTGATGCAGACTCTAATGGTGCCCTGCTTTTTATTGACAGGGACAACGTTTGATACCCATTCCGTCAGAGGTACAGGATAAATAAAACTAGTTTTCAAAAGTTTCTCCATCTCAGCCTTAATAGCTGCGGCCTTCCTAGGATGGACTTGCCTAAGTTTCTTCCTGACAGGTTTAGCCGTGGGATAAGTTTTAATCTCGTGGACCACAATGGAAGGGTCAATCCACGGCATCTCTTCATAGGACCAAGCAAAAATATCATGAAATTCCTTAAAAAGTGCCTTATATGCTTCAGATTCATCTGTGGAGCAGTTCTGCCCAACATGAACGTGCTCAATAACATCAGGATTGGCTGATATGTCAATTGGGCTCATCTGAGTAATGTTGCAAAGGTTTCCTTCAGAATCTGTGTCTTGCAACAATATAGGACTTTGCGGAACGTTGACAATATCAGTAGGAAACAAGGATGCAAAATCATGGCTGCCCAAACTGGTATTGGGGAGGAACATGGATCTATGATGCTGATCCTCCCAAATGGGATCATCTGTATTCATGATCTCTATAATGGACTCATCGAAAGGAAAAGTCTCAGAGAGATAATCTAGAATCGGAAGAGAATGTTCTAACCAGTACGGTAAATGGTAAGGATTAGAAGCCACTAAATGAAGGTCATCAATGTGATCATCGGAACACGTTTGAATGGTGTCATACATAGCTTCGTGCAGGCTCAGTGAGGTGGACTCAACAACGTTTTTTCCCTTGGGATCAAAATCAAATGAGGTGATCATATGTACTGTCGCGGTATCTGTGCAAGGAGGAGCAGAGGGAAAAATCCCCATAAGGGATGAATCCTTTAGCATACCTACCCCAATCGATTGGTAAGGAGGAGGGGACTGACCTAACATGGGGATTTTATTAGCCATGGAAGTAGTAACATCTAGCATACATAAATCAAGCTGGTCAATGGTAACAATTCTCCCAAGATGCGGGAATTGGACTGTTCGAAATATTGTTGAAGCAACAACAGTCATGGCATAGAACCAATTCCTTCCTAAAAGGAGGTTGTAATCCAAAGGGGCATCCACCACTTCTACTTGGATGGAAACAGTTTTGCTCCCCAGCTCGACTGCGAGGGCTGATATGAGACCATGGGGTTGGAAACCCCATCTATCAAAGGCTTTAAGGGTCGTCGGTGATGTAACAAGCTCGGGAGAGCCAAGAGCTTTCCAAAAAGTCAGAGATAACACTGAGGTTGAAGCTCCTTCATCTAGTACCGTTCGAAAGACTTTCTTTCCCACTACTTTCGTAATGATCTGAAAATTGAGTTTATGCGGTAATCTAGGTTTATAGTTCTCAACATTGAAGTGAATCAAGTTAGTGTTATCCGGGTCTAAAGCTCCTAACATTGTCAACAAGTTCTTGCGCTGTGTGGGGCAACTTTGGAGTACTTCTAGGGTAGACATCACACAAGGTTCCTGGGCGAGATCTTCAACTACATTATAGAATTGAGCAGCTCGGGCATTAGGATTAAAGACAGCCTTCCGAAGAGTACTCTTTGGTGGGCGCAAAATCATGTCAAGAGTAGGCTTCTCGATAGACAAGGGAACCGTAGATGAGGATTCCGGAGAACTAGTAGAGGGAGCTTTCCCTGAAGAAGATTGATCTTCTTTCTTATCTACGGGTTTATCATAATTTTGGCTTCGAGTTTGCAGATGGATGGTATCTGAGGACATCATACGAATTTCCTTCGATGAACTAGAGTTCCCTTGGTTAGACATGTGGTCTACCAGTTGTTGTTGAGAGGGAAAGGGATCTGTAAGTACTACAGGTGCGGGATTAGACTTTAGAAACTGGTAGATTTCATCCCGAAGGGGACACTCCTTTGAAAAATGGTCACCACCGCATAACAAACAAGGATATTTAGCCTTCCTTTTCCCTTTTTCATTGTCATTATTGGTTGATTGTGGGGTCTCTTGTTGGTTTCCAGGTTTTTTATTTCGATTTTTACCTTTCTTTTTATTACCCAAGGTTTGAGTACTTTGAATAGAATTGACCTCGGTAGAAACCTTAGGAGTCAAAGGAGTAGCAGTTTGGGTTTTCTTGGCAAGTTTCACTGTAGATGGGGACTGGATTGAACCAACAATCCCATCAACAGGTACTTCTGCTGGTGGCTTGGCAGGGTCAGTGCTGGGGTGAGGAGCTTGAGGAATCAGGTCATAAAGTGTCCCAAACTAGGAATAGACCAAGTCTAAGTACTGAGCCCAACTAATAGCCCACTCTTCGGTAACGGCACCGCCGATGGCCACATCTCGGGCAATAGGAGGCAACAAGGACTTAGTGAACCAATCAGCTAACAACTGATCCGGAATAGGGGCCGTAATAAGCCTTCTTTGCCTTCTCCACTCATGAATATGATAAAAAATGTGGGTGGCGGTGTTCTGTCGTAGAGAAGTTAAAATTTTAGTGCCTGTTTCATAATGGATAGGGAGTTGAAAGTGCATAAGAAATACGGTTGCCAACAAGCCAAAATCCACAAACGAATGTTGTGGGAGTTCAATGTACCACTTCACAGCTGTATCGGTTAAAGTTCGTTGAAAGAGTCGTAACCGAACAGAATCATCCATGAGGGAGTTCAAGGAACACCACAAATGAAAAGTCATAACATGGTTCTGGGGATCTTCACCTTGCTTCCCATCGAATTTCGGAATATTCGATGGTAACTTTATCGGAATGGGAGGCCAAGAGGGATTATGTCGAATGGGATCATTAATCAACTTGGACAAATCAGGCAAGTCCAAAGTTGCTAGGAAAGGTAACTGTCTATTTGGTTGCACATACTGGTAATATTGATATGGCATATAATTACCAGTAGGGCCATAGGTATACTGATAAACAGATTGCTGTGAGGAAGAACCATTGGAGGATCAGCCCATGGGGGGTTGATTTATGAAATTAGGACCGCTAGGACCACTAGGGCCTTCAGGAGGAGGACTGCCAGAGCCATCAGGACCACCAAGACCATCGGGACCACTAGGACCACCAGGAGGCGGACCACCAGACCCTCCGAAGCCTCCAGGAGGTGGTAAACCTCCAGAGCCACTAGAACCACTAGGTGGAGGGCCACCAAACCCTCCAGAGCCATAAGGAGGAAAGCCACTAGGTCCCCCAGGACCATAAGGAGGAAAGTTTCCAGATCCTCTGGGACAATGAGGTCCCCCAGGGGGAGGACCTCCATAAGGTGGTCCTCTCGCACCTCCCGCAGTATGTATAGGTATCCCTCCCATGGCTGGCATGTAAGACCATTTGAGTTTCCCCCATGGCATAAAAGTGTTACTAGGGTATGGAATTCCAGTATAAGGCATTCTTGTAGGATTAGATGGATGATTACCTACAGGTATTTGATAACCATAACCACTAGAAGATTGAATGGTAACAGGTTGTGCCCCCAAGGGCTGACCTGAACTAGATAGGGAATTTACCACATTAGCGTGGGTGGAAGGGACAAAAACTGTAGATGTTTCTATGTTATAGGTATTCCCTTAACTAGGTACAACTCCGATACGGTATCAGATAACCTAGGTCGTGCCAGGGGTTGCCCCCCTGCATTCAAAGTTACTGACGAAACAGGAATTGAAGGTTGGGCCCCAAATGTAAAAGACCTAGGAGGATTTGGAACAAACATAACATAAGAGGTGAGAGGGGTGGAAATTTGACCTGGGCTGTGGGTTGTTAATGGACGATCTATAATCGGTTCAATGGGTCTCATGGAATCGGCTAGTGAACGATATCCCACAAGAAGGGATGTGGAACGTACTGGTGTAGAGCCTAATAGGTTATCAATATGCTTTTCTACCTCCTGTGCATGGAGAATAGCAGCACGGTATTGCCTGTGTTCTTCTTCACTATCAGGAGAACTTACACGGGTGCCAAATGAGGCAATGGCCTATCCGATAGGTGTCTCCCAAAAAGGAGCATTAGGACCAAAGTCCAGACGGGTGTCATCAACATGACCTTCCAAGGGAGAATGGAACAATGAATTTCCCCGAGAAGGTTGTTGGACCAGGGGAGGCGAGTGTGAAGAATATGGTACTCCACTTTCCACCACCACATTATCTCCCACTTGGGAGGTGGTAGCAGCTCCCTAGTCGATAGCTTCCATTGGATTTTCTCCTAAAACAGGAATAAAATTAGGTGGAAAGCCTCGTACTCTTCTGGACTGTCTTAACTCAGCCAATTTGTACAGTTCCTATCTAACCTAGGGTCTGAAAATCTAAAAAAAAACACACCAAAAGACTTCCCTACTCGAACTATAGGTCAAAACAAGCAGACTTAAAATGACAGGAGGAGTTCAAAAGTTAGGTCTCTCACTAGGATTGTCAAGAAGGTGCCACTCGTGATATACCTCGAGGGTACGTGCGTAGTAATCTTCCTGAATGTTGTTTTCAGTGTATGGCTCCAAACAAGACGACCAAAGGGCTTTTCTCAGATAGATAAGGTACCCTAGTGGGGTCTCCCGATATACTCAAGGTACGTGGGAGCTTGAATCGATAGTAGTGCTGTCTAATGCATAACCGTACACAATTGAGTACGTGAAGTAGCTTTATATATACCTCAAGGGTACATGAAAAGTCGTTCGATATACTGACGGTATGTGGAAGAACTGCGCGAGTCCCAGAATGTAATGCTGACAAATAATGATAGCTCCTACGTTTTACAACGCCCAAACATGTCTCTAACCTATCACTCAAGTTACTACGTAAATTTTAACCTACACCTACCGTTAATTTTAACTTGTACAGTTAGGTGAATGCATGATGTTTTGACAAAAAAGTAAAACCATGTAATATGCTTGTGCAAATGTTGACTTTACCGTTCAGTATGCCTACTTACGGGAGGGAAGAGAGCGTTTTTATTTTTGTTTCAAAACCAAAAATCATTCCAATCAATAGTCATGAACATCAAATCAAAGACAAGCAAATAATTTTACAAACCAAATTCTTCTTTTCAAAAGCAAATGAGAAGGGTGAGAATCTCTTTTCCTAAAAGAACAACACCAAGCACACGTATATGCCAATGCACTCTAACTTTTCAAATTTCTCAAAAACATAAGCAAAGCTAACTTAAAACTACCATTTTTTTTAAATTTTGATCGAGATAGTCCTATATGCATGAGAGACGAAAGATCACAAAGGTCCTGAAAGCTTGTAAAGCCAATCAAAAATCCCAAATCCAATGCTCAAATATGATGTCCTAATCGTAAGCAAAATTTTTCTTTTTTGAAGGAAAGAAAAATAAGTTTACTATGCAAGCAAGAAATGAAATCTAGAAGCTAATCTAGTGTTCTTCTTTCAGTATATGCAACGAAAAGAGACTTCAATGAGCACCCTAACTTTCAGAAAACAAGAAATCCTTCTTTAAGCACAACCAACAAGCAAGAAGCAGATGAACAATAAAAAAGACTAAACAAACTTTTGAAATTCCACTCAAATCAATCTTAAACCATCAAAGCAGCAAACCACACACATCAGATTCAATAACACAGGTATGATAACAAAACTGAAAGCAATCAAAATTCCAAATTTTTACAAAGAAAAATGAGGAAAAATAGTTTTGGACTAATGCCTACCTAGCACCGCGTTTTGTAGGTGTTGATAGAGCATTTCCAAGACAACACCGCTCCTTGCAAACTAGATACAGGTGGTGGCACCGCTTACTGCTCACTATGTTCAGGTGGTGGCACCGCTCCTCGTACACAGCATGGGCGCGGTTCCCTGTAGATGGCCAAAACAAAAAAAAGAACAATGGATCAAGTCAGAAAAGACTAGATCAAGGCAAATACTATCGAATTGAATGTGGAAACAAAGCATAAAAGACCGAAATGACTCAGATCTGAACAGATCTGGAAATTTCAAACCCAAATAATACAAATCAGAAAGTAGATCTAACTGAAAAGAGTTGAAGAAAACGAAGCTTGGATTTGGACAAGAGTTGTAGACTGAGGAAGATCAGAACAACTGAATACTCTATTCCCCAACAGAGTCGCCAGATTTGTTAGCTGGAATATTTCACCTCCTGCGGACAGCAAGGTGTTCCACTGGTCTGAATGGTTCAGATCCAAAACAAATAGAGGACAGAGGTTGAAGACTCTCCCTAGACGCTGTGGATATCTGGAATACAAGGCTTTGACAGTTCACCTATGTACCTGCAAAAAAGCTCAACATGAAACGAATCAAAGCAACCAGAATATGATCTACTAATCTATGCTAGTGACTAAGGAATCTAGCAACATATATATGCGAAATCACAACAACAACATCATATGTGGGACAGAAATCAACTTGCATTAGAAATATGAAGAAGTTTACAACCAAGCCTTAGTGTTGACATGCATCTCCATAAAACCAGCTCTTCATCCCCAAAAGCTCCGACTCTAGCTCTCTATGCTCTCTCCAAATGATCTTGGGCCAAGAATCAATCCAACAGCATAACAATACCTTCAAATGTTCTCCCCTCAACCATGGCTATGAGCTCATATTTATAGGGCTTTAATGGATAGAGATGGTTGAGAAATTAGTGGGTGAGGTGGCCTCTAATATCCTAGGATGAGGGATCTCGAGCTCAACCAACCCACAACAGTAGGGATGAGGTAGTACACAAGGCTTATCATCTAGAAGCCTCAAGAAACTTCTCTTTTTCCCTTTTTACCCAGGGTATTGCGCTTCTCCTTCTATGACAGAGCGGTTCTGGTAATAACCGCCTATGGACCAAGGGCAATGGGCGGTGGCACTGCTTGTGGACAATCGATGAAAGGTGGTGCGAGCAGGGGTACCGCTCCTGGATAAAGGGGAATGCGCAGTGCTGGGAATTTGTATGACAGATTGATGAAAAACCATTTAGTTTCCACTCTAGAAGCTGGGATTCAGGGCAAGTAGATATGTCAAATGTCTTATCACATGATGGTGACATGATTTTGGTATAACACTTGGCCCAAGACCACTTGGGAGAGCATAGAGAGCTAGAGTTGAAGATTTTGGGGATGATAATGCTTGGTTTCATGGAGATGCATGTCAACACTAAGGCTTGGTTGTAAACTTCTTCATATTTCTATATTAATTCAAGTTGATTTCTGTCCCACATATATTGTTATTGTTTGATTTCACATGTATGTTGTTAGATTCCTTAGTCACTAACATAGATTAGTAGATTATATTCTGGTGGTTTTGATATGTTTGTGTGTTGAAGCTTTATTGCAGGTACACAGGGTAACGATCGAAGCATTACATTCCAGGTATCTACGACGTCTAGAAAGAGTCTTCAACCTTTGTCCTCTATTTGTTCTGGATCTGAACCATTCAGACTAATGGAACACCTTGTTGTCTGCAGGAGGTGAAATATTCCAGCTAATAGGGTGTGGCCATGGCTTTACAATCCAACATATCAAATCTTCTTAAGATTTCCACAGCATACTTTGCGAAGCTGCGTTGCTTCAATATAGGATGAACATGCTGCAATGTACTCAACCTCTTCATGAGATCATACCCAATCCTAAACATCCTGAGGTTCTATTTCTGTCCTCGACACTTCCTCTTGGCATCTACAATGAGTTCATCCTATCAGGTCATCAACATATCGCAGTCTTCTGCATTCAACCTTGAAGGTTGGAACCCACTTTATTCTTGGTAAATCCTTATTCCATCAGGAAGTTGTCCATCCTTGTCATACCATGTCTAACTCAGACATCTTCTGCAGGCACTTCCCCTCAAGTGGAGCATCATCCTCCCTCTGCATTTTGTACTCTATGTATCGAAATAGTTTGTATTGGAGTGACAGTCTGACAGGTAGCATCCTATGATAATGATCTTCTATGTATCCATCTCAGGTTACTAGATACCAAGATCCTTTATGTTGAACTTTGTTGAAAAGTTCCTCTTGCACCCATCTGTGAGCTTGTTGTCTTTTGTAGGTTTCCATCTTATACCTTGTAGCAAAGGTTAAGATATTCATCACTCTGGGTGATCTTCAAGCTCCTTATGTAACTGGATGTGCTTATCTATGGGTGCCTTTTGAGATCGTACAAATTATTTTATGCACATGTGGTTCTTTGCTTGATATATATTTCTGCTTCACTGGAGAAGTGTGTCTGGTCAATGGAGTATGTCATGCCATAATCTACTCCCTCTTTCTGAGACAAACCATGAACCTTGCTTTGCATACTTGATCTTGTAGATCCACATGGAAGAAACTATAGACTTCCCTTCATGTCTCATAACCATATCCTAGACATCATTCCCCATGATCAATTGGTACTCTTTGATCATAGCTTCTTCCATAGTTGGAAGGGTCTGCATCAGAGATGTCACTCAACTGTGTCACATAACTAGAGTGTATCCGAGGCCTCTTACTTTAGTTGTAAGTCCCATCATACTTTTCTTCATTTTGAATTATCTCTCGTGCTCAAGGCGGTGTTCATCTCTCAAGGTAGATCTATCACTCCCTTATAGTCTTCTGAAGCTCGTTCTTTTGTCACAGTGTCTCTAACCTTGGGAGCTTCAGGTTCATCTTTATGTATGTTTATTGGAGTGAATATTTAACTATCATCACTTGCTCTTCGGAATAAGTCTCATCCTTCTTTTCTTGTAGGTGATTGTACGCAATCATTCCTACAAGTCAAATGCACCAATTGCATTATTTCATAAGACATATTCATAATGACATATTCTTATGCATAAACATATAATCATGCAACTATTTTAGACAATACAACATTCATCCATATCCTGTATACACATATAAACTTCCTAGATGCCTTCCATCTCTACCTTAACATCATTGAGATTGTGCAATGATCCCAATATGCCACCAAAGAGGTTTCATTCTAGATAAGTATCAATGGAGTGTTGTATGGAACAATGGAATACTTACCTATAACATGCATATCAATAGTACAATGTCATTAATGCAACCATTCTATCATGCATAATACATTTCCTTGAACACAACTAAATAATGACAATTCAAATACTTATCTTTTGTTTGTTTGGTAGACCCCTTCTTGATCCTTATGTCTTCGATCCTTCTATTGATTCTGGGAACCTGTGTACTGGTTCTTTGTGTCATTAATTTCATTCTTTCTTATCCAAATACTGAAATGGATAAGAGTATGATTTGTGTCTTCACCAGTAGAATTCACATTCCTCATCACTTGAGGAATCTTCATCGGTGTGAGCATGATGTCTTTATTTGACTTCTTCAAGTTGTTCTTTGATTTGAGAAACCCTTGCGAAGGGGAATTGCATGGTCTATGAGTTTTATATCTTCACATTCTTCAGTTGGTTCCTCAATGTCATCTTTCTGGTGATATTCTTTCCTTCGTACAGGCTAGTCATTATAACGAACATATCCTTGGGAGTCTACAAGGATGAAACATGTGAGATCCAATAGAGGTGGAAATAATCCTCTTGGATTTGTCTGCAGCTTCTTCTGTGACATAGTTCTCCAGGTCATGCTTCTTCAGGTATGAGAAGCACTCTATACTTCCATGCTCATAGGTTCTCGGCTTCTTCAACCTTGTTCTCAAGCATGGTATTGTTTGTCATCATGATAAAAATGAGAACCTCAAAAGGAAATAGAGATGATAGAACTTACCAATGAGATTGCTTCAACTTGATGCTAGCTTGAAATATTATCTAGAAGACTGCTTCTAGTGGACCTAGGGTTTGATAGAGAAACCCTAATTTTTCAACTTAGGTGTCTTTCAGATCTGATTGGATAGAAATATGTGCCTCCTCAAGGAGAGCTGAGCAGCATACTCATTTTCCCAAAACTGTGAACAAAGTTGCAAAATATTTGATGCCGTAGTTTCCCCCTGGCAGTAGTGTTATGTCAAAAATTGAAAATCCACATAATGAGGAACTTCTTCCATAGAAATATGCACCCTCCTAGGGATAGTTTTATAGTCCTCCTTTTTTAACTGATCGATGAAGGGAATTCCCAAAATAGGAAGCCCTAGTTTTCTTCAATTTCTTCTACAGAATTGCATGATCTTGTTTCTGTTGTATCTCTGCAATTCCTGCTCCTCTTGGTCAGAAACTTAGAAATGAGTTATCCTGGTATGTCTGCTTTCCAACCCCACATGTTATAGCATTATTGGTTTCACCAAGTGGTAATTATGAGAAGTTTCCCAAGGTGACTTATTTCAGGACTGTTCAGAATAATGAACTTGTACGAACTGCCACGTGTCCTTGTTTCACCTTCGAGATCTGAAAATTTTACCACAGAAACTACAGTCCGTTCCCTATCTGGAACATCTTGCTAAATTTAGTTTGGACCTTAATATCTCGTTATATATCAATTCTCCCTAGTTCTCATGTTTAAGGATAAATTTTGGGAGAGGTTGGAACCCTAAGTTGGAGGAATCATATCTCCTAGATTATAGTGAATATGAGGCTGAAACGTTTACACAGGGTACATAAAGACTTTATCTTCAGCCCGTAAAAGTTTCATCTCCTAATCCTTCCCCAATATCGATTTATAATGAAAGTCCCAACATGACTAGTTTTTTTCTTCTAGGGTTTTCAAGCATGAAACCCTAATCTTCAGTAGTTGCAGTCGTAGTAGTGTATCGACTGCAAAAGGACTTCTTTCAGGGTAGCTATGATAACATGTTAAGTTTTAATGGTTATATAATATATAATAACCTTTATCATCATAACATCATAACCATATGCACACGTATCACTGAAAGATAGATAAGCACAACCACACAAAAGAACACAAAGATTTCTCCTAGGAAACCCTCATGGGGAATAAAGCCCAACAAAACATCCTCTATATAGATGTATTAAAATTACAAAGAAAATACCCCAAACAAGTGCTCCTTCTCCCAGCAGACATGTCTCTCTCTCTCCTATGCGCTATACACAAGTGAGTCTGTGTTCTAATGAGGAACACAACTCCTCTATTTATACTATTTCTATCACTTGACTTTTACCCTAACAAGTCGTTCCCAACAAACTTACTGGGTCGACTTCACCTAGGAATACACAAAATAGTATTATATTATATTCAAGAGGGTACTATTGACCGTTGAACTACAATGGAGGTTATACCTCATGACTCTATGATGACCAAATAGAATAGTAACATCCTAACAGAGCAATAAAACATCTCCCATGGGTTACATCACTAAAATACATTTAGAATATTCTTCAAAGTTACAATATTTCAACAGTTAGTCATTTATCAAAGAATTTTAGCCGGAGAAAACATTAGAAGACGGGGGGTGGTTGGATCTTCACAGTGCCCCCTGTGTTGTGGAGTAGAGGAAACTATGGATCATTTGCTTGACTCATGCCCCTTTGCTTTGGACTTTTGGGATAGAGGACCGGAAATTTTCAGATGATCAAACTAAATAAGAGGGAGGCTCGATTGGACAGTTAAAGACTAGGAATTGATGGATTTTTGGAAATCCATATCGAATTCCATTTGGCTGTCTTTTCCTAGTTTCCTGATGTGGGAAATTTGGAAGGAGCGGAACCACAAGATCTTCCAAGACTTGAACACTTCTCCCCAACAAATTTGGATGACGATTAAGCACATATTTAGGAAACTATTAGAGTCACCCAATGGGATGACAAGGACTGGGATATGGGAGACTCCAAAAAAGGATCCTCGCAGAATGGGGTTTAAACACTACAAATCATGGTTGTAATCGAAGAAAGAATAAAGGGGTCACCCAGGCTAGTCTCAACTATTGGGCTCCTCCCTTGCATGGATCCTTTAAATTGAATTTTGATGGGGCCTCCAAGGGGAATCCTGGCCTTGCTAGGTTTGGAGAAACTGTGACAAATCTAACTGGTGAGATAGTGCAGGTCTATTTTGGTTACATTGGAAATGATACAAACAACGCTGCTAAGTTGTAAAGCCTCCTATCCAGGATAAACTTGGTTATCCGCTAATGTTTGGAGCCTACAATCATCTAAGGGAACTCTCGAGTTATTATCTAGATGGAAAATAGTCTTCATATAGGGAAGAAGTTGTCCAAGGTGACAGACAATCGACGGCTTTTCTACAAGGTAGAAAAGTTGGCAAACATGCTAAGCACTCCCCACGCTTGGACCTTCATTCATGTCAAATGTAATGGGAACAACGTGGCATACTTGCTAGCAAACGTGGGGGAGACTGAAAAGCACAGATACCGATAAGAAAAACCGGTGGGGTTTGAGAACTATGATTGGGTCACCCATTGTGCCTGGTTGGAATCTAAGGACACTCACTCGACGACGATGGAAAGTACTGACATAAGGAAATATGATGATATCTGCAACAAGTCCCACGCAACGATTTCGACCGCCATCTGGAACGAGGACAACCCACACCGGGCGGACAACAAAGGTACAAGACAACTTAACCCCTGCATTAATGAACAATTAAGGTCCATTGCAAATGACGATCAGTGATGAATATGACCGGATCCTCATATAGAGGATGACACTTGAAAATCTACAGCGAGTTCCAATTATAATGGTGGAGGTAATCCGATGAATGAATGAAAGCGATGTAGTGATAATGGTGGCATTTATGGAATGGAAGGAGGAAAGTCTCGGGATTTTATGCATATTCTTTGGTTTTTCTCTTCTTCTTTTTTTTTTTTTTTTTTTTGTAATGAGCTTGGGCAGAGTATTGTTAGGAGAAAGGGTAGTAAGGGAATTAGTTTCTTTCTGAGGAGGGTAAGGATGGCACCCCATGGGAAAAAATCGTAGAGGGTGTTGTGGGATAGGAAGAAGGGTAAAGCACCAAGGGTTAAGAGGGTGTAGAAGAAATCTTATGAGGTGGCCTGTTTCTTCCATGATTGAATTCCTTTGGCTATTAAGAAGGATTTTAAGAAGTTGGAAAAGGACTTGTGAGAGCAGGTCAAGGCCATGAACTCAGAAGAGTTAAAATGGGAGGTTGCAAAGTGGGCTTTAGATCTTAGTTCGACAACAGAAAGACTCTCGTCTTATGATAGGATCATGGCCACCATCTGGGTTATGAAAGGGCTCACCTCTTACGTTCTTATGGAGCGAGAAAACAAAGCAGTTGGTGACGAGGAGTCTGTTTGAGCCTGAAAAGAGCATAATGATCATGATTGTAGGCTCATTCAGTGGAAAATCGATATAATGACCAGTAAAATGGGCATTCAATTCTACTTATCCTCGACCACGGTTTCAGATTGAGGGGGTCTTGGTTTCTTAGGAACTAGTTTTGAGTAAAGGTGTTTGACATGCGAATAGTCTAGCTGATGGTGGTGCTGGCTCTAGCGCGAGACGTTCATGCTCCCCGCTTCATCCTTCCAGGCCAAAGTCGACCAAGGGTGTCTGATGGGGTTCTTTGGCTCTGTTTCTTGTACAGGTAGTCCTTTTCTGTTCGTGTCTTTTCTTTGTTATGGTAGTGTGTTGGCGGATGACATTAGAGTGAATGTATACGTTTCTCGGCCTTTTTTTGTCTGTATATTTCCTCTATTATGATAGTGTGTTGGAGGACGACATTAGAGCAGATGTATAATCTCTGAGTCTCTTTTTGTTGATGGATAAGATGGATCTCTGTAATAGAATTCTAGGAGGGTTACCAATCTTTTGGTTTCTAGTAGGTTATGAACAGTAAGGAAGGTCTCGAGATGAATATGGGGAGGTCCTCATGTTTATACACCGGAAAGGCCAATTGTTTTGAAGTTATGTAATCTTTTTTGGAATCTATAATGTAATGACGTATTTGCAAAAATAAAAAAAAATAAATCATCCATATAATTAATATCCTCTCAACCACTCAAGACATCAATGATAGAGTTTAACAAACATAAATAAAACTTTAAACCTTTTAAAGAGATAAATAAAAATGTAAAATACAAATTATAAAAAAAATACATTTCTATAAATTATAATACCCCAATATAAGGAGAACAGTTAATGACCCAAGACCTAGATGTATTTAAGAGTGGCACAAGTCCAACACCATATAGACTACCAGTGGATCATTCAAGGTGGTGTGGTTTTCCTTAAATAACAATGATGAATGAATCCACATTCACCCAACCATAATTGTCCTCACTATCATCCACAAATTAATAAACAAAAAACTCATTAACAATGATTTTCATAATTTCATTGAGTCACACTTTTCAATTGTAATTTCAAAGTGTTTCCAAAATTTTCCAAAGTTTATTAATGACCCATTAATACTCAAAATACTATAAACACATTAAATCAATTAAAACATTTCCAAATAGTTTTTGGTAATCCTCTAAATGAAATAATAAATAGAACAAATTAGGGCATCTCTATGTTAGAAGGGAATTAATTTTCCAAATAGCTGTTGGTAATCCTCTAAATGAAACAATAAATAGAACAAATAAGGGCATCTCTATGTTAGAAGGGAATTAATTAAAAAACTAAATGTATTCATTAAAAGTTGCATGCCAATGATATGATGCTAAGTTGAAAAGAGTTTATTTATAATAAGGTTTATGTTTAAGTAAGACAATTGGTATTGAAATCTCTACACATGGTGCAAACAAAAAATAAATTTGGGTAGAAAGATATACATTAATGACACGTATATTAAAAGATAATTGTAAAGAGAAAAATAACTTTTATATTGAGTAATAAAACTTGATAAAATAAATAAAATAAATAAAAAAAATATAGAATTTGTCATATCAATCAATATTAATCATCATAAAATCATTAAACTTTTTTTTTCTCAAAAGAAAAACTTCCATGCTATTTATATTAAATCAAGGAAAGGTTACATCATTCTTATAAGTCCCTTACAAAACTTTTCAAAATATGATCTTTCAGATATACAACACATGACCAATTTGATTCTAGGATCATAATTGTTTCAAAAAAGACTTTCCAGAAAGAGTTGCATCCGTTGATAAAAAACAAAAAGAGACTTGCTATGTGATCTAACTTCTTCAAAAATCTGCTTTAAATATAAGCTTCTTCATATCAAAAAAAACCTTCAAAAGTCTTATTTCCTTCCATATATTCTTGTATACTTGCAGAACCAAACCTATGAGAAAGTGCTTCTTTAGAAATTGAATCAGGTGAAGCATTGAAGCACCTAGAGATGTGGTTAAATGTGATGCTTACAAAAGTTTTTTTGAGCAATTGGATTTTATAAATCCAATGACTAAGTGATAATACCCGCAACTTTGAAAGTCCATTCTGTCAATCGATAATAATCTTTGAGTCACCATAATTACTGATATATGAAACTCCAAGAAGAGAAGCTATAAGAAGAAGTCCATATAAGCTTATGAGTTCAGCTTTTGTATTAGACCCGGGACCACCACCAAAACAGATTTGCAAAGAGTGTTCCTTACTTAGGTTAAGGACAAAGCCACAACCACAATTATACACTTTGGATGTACCATCAAAATATCCAAGTGCTCCATTTGTAGCCTCCGTTGGCTTATAAAGCTTTTTGGTGATCCTTTTGTAAACAAGAATCTCATATTCTTTAACTAAATTCAGACTTCTAATGCTGCAAGTAAGAACATTTGGTCGAATATCTTGAAAAAAAGTAAGATTCCTAGAAATCCAAATAAACCAAGAGACAAAAATAGGCAGCAATTTATATGGGTCTTCTTTAATAAACCAATTTTGAAAAGAGTTTTCTAAAGTGCCATTTCCCATTCCACAAATAAATGAGAATTAGAATCACCTTCATTTCTACACAAATAACAAATACTAGGTCCTTGTGAGCCTCTATTCAATAAATTTTGCCATGTACGGATTTTATACTTAAGAGATAACCACCAAAAAGACCTTAATTTGGTAGGAATATTCCATTTCCATAATCCTTTTGACCACCAGGAAGCCTCCATATTACTGACTTTTTTATCATGATTTTTTCAGACCAAACCAGAGTGTCTTTTTCATTGCTGAGTTTTATCCAGTAGTGTTTAGAATTTCAGTTAAATATTCCCATTTTTCTGCCCACTGAACCACTTAGACCCACCCAGATCTGTGGCATTTAGCCACTATCCACCTTTAAGGATAGCCCATTTGACCTCACCATAACATTCAAAGTCCTCATATCAATCCATTCAAGATGCTCTAAAATTTGAGATGGAAGATAGGGTCGACCAATATCACCTATAAAGGGATCAATCCCAATAAATATGTTTTACCTATTCCCTATATTCCAGCTTATACCTTTTTCAGCGGATAAATCATAAAATCATTAACTTAAAATATATAGAATTTATTTCATCAAAATAAAAAACATCATAAAATCATTAAACTTAAAATATATAAAATTTATTTCATCAAAATCAAATAAAAATTATCCTATATATATATATATATTTCATTATATCAAAATCAAAATATCAAAAAAAATTAAATAAAAAAACAAAAAAAACCTTTTATAAATTTTTTATTAAATATTTTTCTTTATATATATATATTTTTCATTATATCAAAATCAAAATATCAAAAAAATAAATAAAAAATCAACAAGAAACTTTTATAAATTTCTTATTAAATATTTTTCTTTTTTTCGATTTAAAATTACTCTTTCTCATTAAATAATTTCTTTTGTTTTATATACATGAATATATATATATATTAACGAATTAAACAAAATAAAATTTATATAATTTAAAAAAATAAATTAAAAACGAAAAAGCACTACCTAACCATCACATTATTAATTGAGAAAAAGGAATTCCGTCCACCAGCACGACTCTCACGAACATCAAGCGTGTTTTGACTCCTGTTATCATATATATATATATATATATCAAAAACTCATGAAACAGCACGAACTACCAGTCACATAATTAATGGGAAGAAAGCCAGCCTCTGGAGATATATATATATATATATATCAAAAACTCATGAAACAGCACGAACTACCAGTCACATAATTAATGGGAAGAAAGCCAGCCTCTGGAGTATATCTTACTCCCACCTGTCTGCAAGCCCGTAATAACACTGTTGGTTCATCACAACCAAGCCCTGTCGGATCCGATCTGTCAGCCAGCCCAACTCTGCTGGTTTGTAGTCTTCGGCATGGAGGAAGAAGCAACGGAACCAGACAGTATTTGCCCAGGTGAGTATGGAACTATTATGAATGACCAAGAACTTGCTGGGTAAATTTGTATTTTCGAAATCGTTTCTGTTTGATATCTATTCACTCCAGTAGTATGTTTGTCCGTCGGATATTCATCACATATGTTTGTCCAAGGCCAGTCCACCATTTATGAATGGATGTAGGCAATACTAGTCGGTATTGGCTTCCCTTTCACCTTGCTCCTCTCATATTGTTTCTGACATGCTGAGAATAGTGCCTGTTCCGTACTATGAATTTCGCTTAGGATTAGAAGATTTTGTTAAAAGGCATCCACTGATTTTATCAATAGAACTTGTCAGCAGAAGGGCGTACACAGGCTATTTGTTATTACTGCTAAAACTTGTATAAGTTAACTCACATAGATTTATGAAAAACCCTGATTTAAAGCTGTGACAACTTCTTGCAAATTAACCTTAATATCTGTGAATTCTTAATATTGCAGTAATTATATTACCTCGCTTGAGAATTGGCAATGGTTTGCAATGATTATGTCAATTTGTGGTATGTTTTGGGAAAACCTTGTTTCCTTTTGTGGCCCTGCATCAAAACCATCTCATGTCTAGGAATTTCTGTATGTACTAAGTACTAGGTTCTGGTACTGTAGGACCATGCATAAAGTTTTCTCAATTGTGTGCCAATGCTGTCTGGAAAGCTGTGTTGCACCTACCTGTTTTGTATGTTGTATTCTGTCATTGTCTCATTGTAATGAAACAATGGCATTCCAGTATTTGCGACCTTAACCGGCTTGAATGACATCGTTACTATTATGGAGAAATTCGTTGCTCTATGCCCTAAAATATCATGCTAGTTATGATGTAGACCTGTTAAACTAACACATTGGAATCCTTGAAAATGGATCAGCTGGTAGAAGTTGGCTTCTATTGAAGAAGTGTGCTATTTTTCATACTAGCTATAATTCAATTTATACAGGGAGACAACTTGAATTTCTTCAGAATTGATTAGAAGCCTGCTTCTTTTTAGGAAATGATATGTTTTACATGCTCTCTGTAATCTAGTTTATACAGAGGATTTAATGATTTGCTAGTTGGTTGTAAAATCAAATCAAATTGGGAATTCTACTTTGTAATTGTCATTCTTTAGTGGTAGATGGTGCTAGAATAGGTTTTGGGTTCACATTATTCCTGACTTTAAAGCCAAACCGACATTAAGAAGAACTGTTATGTGTTTTGATTTTTCTTATTTATTTTAATATTATGATTTTAATATCCAATGTCAAGGGATAACTTCCCTGTAATATAGATTCATTATATCATTTGTTTTCTAAAATTAGGAATAAAAAACTCAGCTAATTCAATCCTAGACATCATTTCTATGATATTAAGATTGTTTTTTAAAATATTTGTTCCATTATAATAGAATATAGCTTTCTTATTAGGAATTGGAAACTTTCAGTATCCATGCATCACATGTTCAAACTTCATAGAATTGTCATTATTTTGTTGGGTCGAGTTGGATTTTGAGTTGGTGTATGTTTTTGTAAGTCAAGACCATGTTTAAGACTTACTAGTATAAGTTATGTTTTTTTGTGCATGTTTAAGCTCAGTATTTCTTTTGGCTCTCAAGCTAGTTTATTTATTTTTTATTGAATATTTGAAGGGTGCTTAACATTTAACAAGTCTCAATATCGCAGGTATATCTCAGGAACCAAGAAAAGGGTACTTGACTTATTCTAGGTTAAGGAATTATTTTGAAAGAAAGACACCTATTCACTGGGTGCTCTTATTCCTAAGCAGCTCTGCAATGCTGGTTGCTTTTCCAGCTTCTAGCCTTCTTTCTCGTCTATACTATGTTGATGGTGGAAAGAGTAGGTGGTTGCTGTCATGGATAGCAGTAGCAGGATGGCCTCTAACAGCCGTTATTCTAATTCCATTTTATTTTCAGAAAGGAATTTCACCTACACCACTTAGTTGGCAACTCATTATTTCATATGCTGTACTTGGCTTGTTAAGTGCTGCTGACAACCTAATGTATGCGTGGGCTTATTCATATTTGCCTGCATCAACTTCTTCTCTTCTTGCTTCATCATCACTCATATTTACTGCAATATTTGCTTATTTTATTGTGAGAAAAAAAATGAATGCTTCCACTTTGAATGCAGTAGTGATTATAACTGCAGCTGTTGTAATTATAGGCATAGACTCAAACTCTGATAAGCCAGCAGGTGTAAGCCATCGTCAATATGCTGTTGGCTTCTTATGGGATATTTTAGGCTCTGCATTGCATGGCCTAATTTTTGCATTATCAGAGCTTCTGTTTATTAAGATATTAGGAAGGAAATCTTTTCATGTTGTCCTAGAACAACAGGTAATGGTTTCGCTATTCGGTTGCATCTTTACGACAATCGGTGTTATTATAAATGCTGACTTCACAGCTATGAAGTTAGAGGCAGCTGCGTCTAAACATGGGGCAATCTCGTACTATATGGTGCTTTTCTGGGGGGCCGTAACTTTCCAGCTTGGAATACTAGGAAGTGTATCAGTGCTTTACCTGACATCGACGTTGATGGCTGGAGTGCTTAATACAGTACGAGTCCCCGTGACAAGTATTGCAGCTGTTTTATGCTTCCATGACCCTATGGGTGGCTTCAAAATACTTTCTATCTTGCTTACGTTTTGGGGGTTTGGTTCATACATATATGGTAATTCTGCAGAAGCCAAGGTTGAACAGCAGCTAACTCACAGGAAAAATCTTGCAGAAGCATCAACAGTATGAAGCATGCCGTTTGAGTTTTTTACAGGAATTCCCTTTCCTTTACAGATGGATATATGTTTGTAGCATCCAGGGTCTATGTTTAGTTCAGTAATTATTTCTAAGGTGAGTGATGATGATCCGTTTCACGTTAATTGAATACTGTAGAAGCAAATAATGTAACTTGTAGTTCTCTGTGACGAAGTAGGTGGTCAAATATTCGTAGATATGTTGAAAGGAAATGTCCTCGACAACTGTGTTCTCATCACTGATAAGATGTGTGGATAAGCTACAAGAATGGAAAATCCAGTAACATAAAAGGTTCAATTTTTACATGATATTTAAATGCCAACTGAAGCACAGCAACTAATTCCTACAAGAATGGATAATGGATAATCCAGTAAGATATAAAGGAAGATATAAAGTTCGGATAATCCACTAAGATATAAAGTTCAAGTTCAATTTCTAAGTGATATTTTCTTTTCAATAAGAACTTTTTTTTTATATTTATTGGAATTAAAGGTAACCATATATATATCTCTGATACTAGGTATTAAATTCAGCTAAAACTTACAAACAGTGTTCAGTAACTTCAGCAACCAGAATCAGGCTCCCAGCCAAAGTAAAAGACCACAAAATAGTGTTCAACAACCTGAGCAACCAAAACCAAGCTCCCAGCCAAAGTAAAGGTAAAGCACTGCGGCAGGAGAAAATGCTGCAAAAGAGCAAAAAAGGCATTCACATGGACAAAAACCCCGACAAAAACCCATCATCCGGCAAGTAGCCAAATCCAAAGGCCACTCATAGAATGAACTAGCTAAAGTCCACGACCAAAAAGCCACTGCTACTGTCAAGCTATACCAAGTAACAGAACCAGAATGGACCTCACCCACAAGCAGGGATAAATTCAAGCCATCCCAGTGATTACCATCCTAGCTGATTACAATCCTAGCCAGCTAGTGGAGCTCTAATCTTCAATCCATGCAAGATCCTCTTCAATCCATGTGAGCCGTTCTGAAAAGAGAGAATAGCAGGTAGGTTTGGAACCCTAGCCGCCTGGTACAGGGATAGTATATTGCGGTCAATGAGGGCTTCACAGCCATACCACCAAAATCAGCACAAGTAAACCTCCATCATATCTACAACAACCTCGCCGCGGCCTGCCGCCACTGAACCAGATGAATATAGCTCAATGACAGGTCACCGCCCAAGGCACACCTGTTATCATATGAAAAAATAATCCCATCAATCCATGGGCCGCTCATAGAAAGAGGGCGGCTAGGGAAGGATCCCTAGCCGCCATGAACAGTTCAGAACGGACTCTCAAACCCTAAGCGTTCGAGGAGGGTTTTTTTACACGATATTTAAATGCCAACTGAAACACAGCAACCAACTCCTACAAGAATGGATAATCCAGTAATATAAAAGGTTCAATTTTTACATGATATTTAAATACCAACTGAAGTACAGTAACCAATTCCAACAAGGGTAGCTGCTGAGCAGCAAGTCCTTGCCACATGAATGGAGCAACAAACAAACAAAGCAAAGGATCAAAAGGTTGGTGATGAATCATCATAGCTTTTGTTGTAGCTAAAATGTTGTAGTTAGGGTAGCTTTGGTAGCCTGTTATAGTCAGCCAGAATTTAATCCATAAAGATTTGCAGATTCCTACAGACCTCCATTGGATTTGAATATCAGTGCTATCGTTGTCTCGTCTGCCCTGAGAAGCCCGCTTTTATCTCCCGCGCGAGGCTCGCATGCCTGAATCGAAATTATAACAAATATCGTCAGCGAAAACTCCATTAATTCTATCGGACCTTCCTGTATATAGATAGAAATCAGAATATTGCCTCCGAGAAAACTCGTTTTAATTCTTGTGTCCAATCTCCCAGTGTGCGAATGTGAACACTGACATAATCTTCAGCTGGAGCCGAAGATATCGAGAAAAGATGCCTGCTTACGGTTAGATTAGAAGGCTATCTGAACAGAATTTAAATCAAAACTCAAGATCTTGGTTACTGTTAAATGCCATAAATAAGTTTCTTTTTCTCTTGGAAATTTGGAAAAGTGTTTTGAGATTATTTAATTTTTATAAAAAAAAATCTTGGGAGAGTAAAATCCAAAAACATGATATCAACTTACATCCGTGGAAATTCTTTATGCTTTGAAATAAAGAAGAAAATTTCAAATTTTGAAAGAACAAAAATATTTTCATTACATGAAAGGAAAAAGTTAATAAATTTTTACCACGATTGATACTTTGTTATGCGAATAAGTGTATACATTTTATTTTTTGGAGTTGAGGTTGAAGTAGCTTATTAACAAGATTTAGGAGGGCGGTAAGTGTACGGCTTAGATCGCTTTTATCGTAGTCCGTGGAGTTTCTTTAGAGTGCAATTAGAGTTGGTGGAGCTTGTTATTAGTTAGATTGCTATGGAGTATAAGTTGGGTACTACTTGATGACCCATGGGTACATAGGCTCGCAGATTGCTATGGAGTTTTAGGTCTATATAAGAATGAATGAATTGTTAACCATATAAGAATGAATTGTTAGCAGTAACCACTGAGCATCCAATGACCTAGCGCGAAAAGTATCAAGTAAGGCCGAACATGCTCAAAATGTTGATTTTCCTAGAGTCCACTGCAATGTGCTACGACTTTAACTTTCATGTTCCTCTTGACTCTTTCAGGTTCCTCTAGACTCTTGCGACAAGAATTTTAACTTTGAGGTTCATCGTTGCGAGAAGAGGTTTCTCCATCGCTATTATCCTTCGAATTAGAGGTACACTATTATAAATTCCCCTGAGCTAAACGTATTCTAGATATGACTAGATTGTTAGTAAATCATACAGAATTTGTTTATCATGACTAGACTGTTAGTAAATGAGAGTTTCGAACATTAGTTTCAAATCAATAAGTCTAACAAAAAACTAACATTATTTTTTAAAACTAATGACAAGATTTTTGTAATCGATATATAATAGAAAACTACAACATTTATGTACTTGATATATAGATTCAAGATTTATGTGAAGAAACCCATCTTATTGAATAGATAATTGCAACCATAGTTGCTTGCACTAGTGGCCCTATTCTTCCCAACTTAATCTCGTTGTGCAGAGGCCACTACAATCACGACAAACTAGACTACAATCACGACAAACAAGATTTATGTATTAGATTTATAATAGATAGCAAACAAGATCTATGTATTCGATATATAATGGATAGCAAACAAGATTTATGTAAACGGACCATAGTTATAGGTACACTTTTTACCTTACCTCCATTTTTACTTTAGGTTGAAAGTGAAGGACATGAAGTAGACAAATTGTTCCACCTGTCCAATGAGAATGAGAATGAAGTAAGCAAAACCATCCAAAACCTTGCTAGCTTTTAGAATTCTTGGAAGACATAAGTTTTTTTGCTCTAATAACTATGTTAAGCAAGGTAAATAGTTATGCTACAAATAAACAGAAAAAAGAAAAAGAAAAAAAAAACCTCATTTTGTAAAGACTAGTATTGTTTCTTAATTACCAATTGGACAAATTGGTAGTTCTACCCATACATAATACTTATCAAAGTATCATGTATACTCCTTCTAAGTATGATATGTTTATGTTTTGTAACTCATCTTCAAGCAAATACTAACCACTTAGACAAAAAAAATAAAAATGTGCATAAGATAATCAAGTATCAAAAGCAACCAAATAAGTCTTTAGCAATAATACACATGAAATAAGAAAATGAAATTTTATAACAGTTTTTAATTTTTATAATAAATGTTTATTATTTATCATATATTATATTGAATGGTGAATGTTTATTATGTTTAAGAAAGTTTCATATTCATATTAAGAAATCATTATTATTTATTATTAATTTTGAGAGTGTGTGTATATATATATTCTATGATATTAATTAAAATAATATTTATAGTTTTACAAGTAATTTTAAGAATATATATATATATTACTTGCAAAATAAGATTTAGCAGTAGAGTTGCATATTCTCTGCTTTTAGGTTTTTTGATATCTTCTAAAACTAATGTCAAACTAGGCACATGACTTATCCCTTAAAAGTAATGTTAAGCGAGGAAGATGTATTTGCATGTTAAAGTTTTATACAGTTTGAAAGAGTCATCAATGAAATATGGAATGATTAAAGAAATTAAGAATTAAATAAAACAACAAGCCATATTGTGTACTTGCCACGGTTTTCTACCCTTGGTATCAATCAATTATTAAGAAATAGATAATACAACATCCAGATTGATACGTATCAATAAAAGAACGAGTCACCAGATGTTTTGAGTGATGAAGCACCCTTGTTGGGAAACAAACTTTTCCCACAAACCCTATCAATATTACATATGGAAGGCTACTGTCACCAACTTTCACTATAGAGGAAAGAAATGCCATTATGTGCCATAAAATACATTCTAGGGATAAATATAAGATGTCGTATGTAAATCAATCAACAAGAAAACATAGAGAAAACATTGTAGGGATAAATAGTATAGGTTGTTTGTAAGTTAATCAACAAGGACTACCACTTTATTAAAAAACGATTTAGCAGCAGAGCTGCATATTCCCTGCCTTTAGGGTTTTTGGTATCTTGTAAAACTAATGTCAAACTAGGCACATGACTTATCCCTTAAAAGTAATGTCAAACGAAGAAGATGTATTTGCACATTAAAATTTTATACATTTTGAAAGATTCATCAATGAAATATGGAATGTTTGAAGAATTTAAGAATTAAATAAAACAACATGCCATATTGTGTACTTGCCACGGTTTTCTAGCCTTGGTTTCAATCAATTATTAAGAAATAAATAACACATCCAGATTGATACCCGTCAATAAAAGAACGAGTCACCAAATGTTTTGAGTGATGAAGCACCCTTGTCAGGAAACAAACTGTGTCCACAAACCCTATCAATATTGCATATGGCAGGCTACTGTCACCAACTTTCACTATAGAGGAAAGAAAGGCCAATATGTGCCATAAAATACATTCTAGGGATAAATATAAGATGTCGTAAAGAGACGCCAAGATCGAACGCGAACACGACTTCAGAGAGACTTCAGAAAATGTAGCTTCTTAATACATACTCAAAAGCTTGTTCGTCTTCGGAGGGTGAAGATCATCACAAGCACAAACTTACACTAACCAGAGTTTCTGATCCCAGCTGATCACACTAAGTGCAGAGGGAGAGCATATGCTACTGGTTTTACAAACTCATTACAAGTGAGATCACTGCTTTTGATCCCAGCTGATCGCTCGAGGCGTAGAGGGAGAGCATACACAATGCTCGACACATGGAGAAAATGCAGAAAGCTTACTAGACTCAAAAACACTCAGTGCTCAAATGAGGGGAAGAGCATCTTATCTATACATAATTAGCCGGTAAATCGGTGACCCGAAAATTACACCTATCGGTAAAAAGACTTGATTCGGATCCCATGGCAGTGGATCAAATCACACCTTTTGTTGGGTAAGTCACCCAAGCCATGTGAAAGAATCAACGGACTGACAACTATACTTGACTTTTTACATAGTGGAGTTACTTTTAGCGGCCCACGACACTTTGCATTATTCATTGTCATGATTACAAATACATGGGTTTTCCCCACATGTACAACTAGTGAATCTGTCAGATTCGTTACCAAAACTAAATTCGGTGTCCAGAAATAAGCATGTTGAAAAGCATTGTTCCACATTGGATCCGATCATGACTCCATTAGGAATACAACAGAATTTTCCTTGGAAAATGGATTCAACTTTAGTATTTAGAGGAATCCTTCTCGTATGAATTTTATTATCCAAGAAGCGTCCATTTTTGTTAATTCATCCTGTATTTCTATTGAGTGAAAATATGGGGTTCAAGAGGGGAGTAAGCTCCTCCAAGATGTTGGAGCTTAAATTTAAACCACATATGATTGTGGTGTGCTGCGATCATGTATGCTTGTAGGTGTAAGATGAAATTGGCACGTCGTTGAACCCAGTCTTTCCTTGGACAGAATTTGTCATGAAAAAACTTTTGTCCATCCTGACCATTGTTGTTGCACCAATGTAGAAGGATCTCCACAGATTATTATCTCTCCTTGTTCTCTGCAGAACCACAATATGAGGTTGTAGCTATTCCATGTCAAAAACCCTGGGCTATATACACATAATATAGTTCTCTTCCATTTGTATAGGCTGTGTCAATCCAAACATGATTGAGTTGCTGAAGTTGGTGCAAAGCATTTTCTAATCCTTTAAAGACTTGTTTTTCCCATCTCTCCAAGATTTGAATTTTCAGAGGAGAGGCATTTACTTGTTGGATCAAAGAGAGTGCCATATATTTATTTGCTTCCTTTTTGCTGACGCAATTCAAAAAATCTTCTCTTTCTTCTTTTGACAAGGGATCATTGAAGATCCGGGCCTTGGATTTTTTATTTGACGAGCTGGATGCTCCATAGTTGAACATATTGAGGCTAGGATTTTCCTGTAGTTCTTCTTTGGTTAACATGTCAGCGACACAATTTAAATAACCTGGTTTATATACAATGTCAAAATCAAAGTTTTGTAACCAAATGAACCATTTTAAAATCCTAGAACTATTTTTCTGCCATAATATTTTCATTCTTAAATATACCAGGCATTATTTTCAGGGATGTCCTAACAATAAACTTGACAGGTTTTAGATAAAGCTTGAAATGGTTTACAGTCTTTTTGATTGCAAGGATTTCTTTGTGACTTGACGGATAATTGATTTCTGCGTTTTTGAATGCTTCTGAGGCGTAGCAGCGGATTTCCTTCTTATCTCCATGTTTTTCTATGAGAATACCTCCCCAAGCTTTATTGGAGGCATCTGTTTCAATCACCATTTGACCAAATCCTTGCGGGAGTGAGAGTGGAGGGAGTTGTTTCACTTTTTCTTTGATTGTCTTTACTGCAATTGTCATATATTTTTTCCATTGTGGTGGTTTTTTCTTCAGTCGTTGTTGTAATAAATGAATGTCATCTGCCTGTCCTTTGTAGAATGGCCTAATATAATTTAGGCTTCCCAAAAATCTCTGCAGTTGAACTTTTTCCAAGATCTGATCATGGAAGTGAGCAAAAACCTTCAAGACATGTTCTTGAAGAATCACCTATCCTTTACTTATTTTATATATCCTAAAAATTCAATATCCTTTTTGCCAATTTCCATTTTGGATTTTGACAAAACCAACCCATGTTTAAAAACCAAAGAATAAAATTATTGAAGATGTTTTAAATGTTCCTACAAATTTTTGGAACAAATTAGAATATCGTCTATATACTATAATGCCCATTTCTTTTCTCTGAAGATATCTTCCATTCTTTTTTGGAATTCTGATGGTGCATTATTGATGCCAAATGGAAGGACTTTCCACTGATATTGCCCATGAGGAACAACAAAGGCAATTTTGAACCTGTCTTTTGCTTCAATTCCAATTTGGTAAAAACCAGACTTCAAGTCAAATTTTCTAAAAATTTGTACATCCTGTTATTCTTTGCAAAAGACTAGATTTATCAGGGAGAGAGTAACGGATTGGTTCAAGGAATTTATTCAAGGGTTTAAAATTCACAACCAATATGGGTTTTCCTCTTTTTATCTTAGAGTGTTTATTGACAACAAATGCTCGGCATGCCCATGGGCTCTTAGATGGTTCTATGAGACCTTTGTCTAATAGTTCTTTAATTTCATTTGCACAGAATTCTCTTTATGAGGGAGACATGAGGGCAGCAGAGGCTTTTTGGGCTTTTGATTTTTCCAAAGGGTTAAAAGGTAAAGAGACAAAGTACTTTTCTCTAGTCCAAAATGCATTAGGTGACTTTGAGGTGCAATCCTTCTCTAATTTTGAGGAAATTTCAGAGAGGGCATATTCCTTATGCATTTTTGCATAGGCAATGCATCTTTCCATTTTGAACAGTTCTACAACACTGGGAGTAGGGTTAGATCGAGGAACAAGATTCTTACATTTGAAAGAAGCAGAATAGTATAGAGAGGTGGAAACTCTTCTGCCGTTTATTGTATAAGTAAAAATCATATTGGGCTCATCGACTGTAATGGGGCTGACTTTATGTAAAAAAGGTGAGCCTATTATGCAATCTTCCTTAAGATCATCTAGTCTATTGAGGTGCAGAACTTCTTTTATTCCTCTGATGCTTATTGGAAAATCTAGAACTCTTCCTTTGAGCTGCACATGAGTTCCTTCAATGGCTACACCATGTTCGTTTGTTTTTTCCTAGTAGAACGATGGTATAGCATTTCCTTTTGCCAAATTCATTTGGCAACCTGAATCTATCATACAATCAAGCTCATAAGCTTTATATTCAAATGGACAAAACTTTATTTTAATAAAATATTTAGGACCAGTGAACATCCCTAAAGAGCCTAGCGATGTTTATTCATTATGGCAATCTTCTGCTTCTGAGTCGCTAATGTGCTGAGAATGTTTTGGACTTTCAACAGCTTTTGGTGACTGTACTGCTTCAACATAGGCTCTGCTCATTTCTTCATCAGAGGACTGGTCTCTTTCTCTGATTGTTATTTCAAGCATTCTTTTTAATTCCTCTATTTCTTTTACCAACTGCTTTAAAGAATTATGCTTATATTTGATTTGTACTCTAAGTGAATTCTCTTTATCTTTTCTGAACTTTTGTCTATCCTCATGATGGTAGCCTTTGCATAAATCTGGAGGCTGGTAGAATGCTGGTTTCTTGGTGATTTCTGGAAAGACGGATTTCTCTCTTGCTGCCGAGTCTTCCTCTTTTGATTTTATTCTTGTTAAAAGTTTTCTCTTTTCATCTTTCAGATCTTGCCTTTTTATATATTGATGAACTGGAGTCTCAGACAATTTTTTGTCAATTTTAGCAATCCTAAATTCTATAGAGACCTTAGGCGGGTTATAAGAGAACATATAAAAGCTGAAATTAGGAGGACCCGAACATCCTCCTAAATTTTTGTCTTCATCAGAATCGGAAGAAGAAGATTCAGATGAATCAGTGGCAAATTTATCTAAAACAGGGTCGGAATCAGAGGAATCACCTTCTTCTAGTAAGAAGACAATTTCACCTTCAAGGTAATCTCTTGTTGTATACCAAGCTGGATCTAGTTCTTCGGAGAACATAGTAGCAAGTCTTGGCCTTTTATTCTTATTTGGGCATTTGTTAGCCCAGGGACCCATTTTACCACAAATAAAACATTTTTCTTTATCTGCATGTTGAGATCTTTTCTTAAAATAGGTTTTTTTCTTGAAACTTTTTCTTTTTTTTATGCTTGTAGCCTTTATCTGGATGAAATCTAGGTGCACTGGTATACTTTGGCTGCTTTTTCTTTTTACAACTACATGAATCATGCCCAAAGTGTCCTCTATCATGGGCACCACATCCCCAATCTGGCATTTTTGCAACATCTTTGCAAAAACCAGGGGAAAACATTGAAGAGTGTCGCTTAAAATCTTTAGCTACTCATTTCTCTAGACAATGTTCTTGCCAAGTTTCCATGTTGAATCCATGCAATTGAGCAAGAGAAAAACCTGCCAAAGGGATGTTTTTATCTTTAAGATGTTGTTCAACAACATCAGGAACATGGCCAGAAAATATTCTTAAATAATGCTTCAGATATGCAGGCTTATCAACATTGCCAGAAGAAATTAACAGTTTTTTCATATAGCAAAAGTATTCTTCACTTTTATTTAGGTCATAGATTCTGGCTAGCATAAACAAAGATGCAAGATGTTCATAATCTTCATTTTCATCGGGACCATAGAATTATTTACCAAGGGAAGTAAGAATTTGTTGGTCTGCATCTCTTGCATTTAACATTTCCCTCTAGATTCTTGGGGAATCCAGTGCCACCATTCTGAAGCTAATCCTAGAAATCCAACAACCAGCTAGAGTGCTAATTGTTGGCCAGTTATTGTGGTGTCCTGTGTTCTTTTGTATAATACCCAATTTGACAGAAGCTGAATAGCTGTTCGGATTTGGGCGCCTAGATTGGCATTGTATGTTCAACACAGGTTGATCAGGCATTTGGGAGATCAGATTGTTCATTCCATTTATTCTGAAACTAACAGAATGAGGAACTGATGAAGGACTGTCAGAAAGTTCTGACATTTTTGTATCAAAAGGAGGAGGAGGTCCTGTTATCTGGGGATGGTTGTGCTCTTGATTGGTTGGGTTTGAGGATCCAACATTTTCTCTTTTAGGGATTCTGAATGTTGATAAATATTTATTTGAAAGGGAATTCAACATTCTTTTAAACTGGGAGACCATATCTTTTAACTCGTTGAGTTTACTTTGGTATTCCATTTCGTGACCAAAAAGGAATTCTGGTCTTTGGTCATCTTCTTGAATACTCATCATTCCAAACGAGTATCTTCTTTCATGTTTGGCTTTATGACCTTTAGCTGCAAGCTTTAATGCAGTTTGACTTACATGGTTATTTTTATTACTTACATTCTGGGTTCTGGCCATCATTTTTCCTAAGACATCTAGCTTTTTTTCTAACTTTTCACTTGCTAAGATAATTGCAGTTTTTACTTCTTCTTGGCCTGCAAGCAAGTGATCAATTTCAGCTTCTAGCAACGCAATGTGTTCTTTATCAGTCTGTGCTTTTTTCCTTATAAGCATAATATCAGAGGCTATGTTATCTATATTTTGGCCAGTTAGTTACTGCTGATAATTATTGTAACTAAGCAGCTTTATTTCATCAGAGACCGTTTCGTGTGGAGTTGATGATCTATGTGTCATGAAATCTCTTTTAGAAAGACCATCATGAGAAAATTGTCGGAATGGAGTATCAGGAAGATTTCTTTCTGGATGGAACGAGGTATCACCCTATGGGTTAGTAGAGGTGAAACCAGGGCCACTTCTAGGGAGAGACATCATGGACAAGCTTACTCCTTTGTTTGTGATTTCTAGTCTCTCAAGTGCTTTTCTGCAGGAAGGGCAGTCTGCATGCTGACCTTTATGCTCATTGTTATGAACACCTGAAAAGGAAAGGCAGGAAGAAGAGAAGGGTTCAAACATGGCTGATTTTTCAGAAGCATTATTCACAGAGGAATATTTTACAAGAGGTGGGGCAAATTGAGGAGAAGAAAACCCTTCAGGCAATTTAAAAGAGTTTGAAAATCTGTCAAAGACAAGGGGTTTAGGAATAGCGAGTTGTTGGTTCTTATTTTTGTCAAAGTCTCTTAAATCTCTGTATCTTATTTCCCATTGCTTTGGGTAACTGATGCTAGTCCAGTGAAATGTGATAGGGGTGGAATTTTTAGACTTATCAGTTTCCACCATGCTGAGCAAGCGTGAACTTTCATGGACTTTAGGAGTAAGAGGTGGAAGGGAATCATTTCCAAAGCGGATGACAACCAGAGATTTAAGTTGAATGATTTTGGATCCAGTATCCATTTTAAAACCTAGAGGACGAATATAGGCTTTGAGTAAATCATAGATGTAGGGGTCATCTAGGCGGACGGAATATTTAGGAAAGATAGTACCAAAAAACGGGCCATTGTGCAAGGGGCCTTTGAAACCTCCAATTAAAGCATCAGCGAAATCTAAGTGTCGAGTATCCAAAACACAACACAAAGAGGAAACATTCATATAGGGCTGTACTAACGGGTCGAGTCCTAATTTGACAACGCCCAGATGCACATATTTATAACCTTTTGTTTTTGCCCAGTTAGTTTGTTCTTTATCAATTAAATTAATGTGAATGGGCTCTTCCTAGGCAGTGAAGGTGATGTCCAAGGAACTTATTTTAATTTGTGTGCAGGATTTATACTGCCACCACTTCATTTTATAAACCTCGGAGGGTAAGATTTCAGGAAGTTTCCAGTCAGAGGAAGGTATTGTATCATCAATAGTTATAATGGAAGAAGAAGCTCTAGAAGCTTGAAAGGATGATCTCCTTTAAGCTAGAGAGACTGTAGTCTGATCTGCATATTGGCAATCCAGAGATGCCAGCCCTACAGAGTCCATTGAAGGATTCATGGAACACTTACCGAAAGATATTCTATGGGTCTACAAAGAGACAACACTAGTGGACTTATGACGCCTGAAACCTACGACTATAGCCACCAAAACTCTGAAACGGACTAGGATATCAAAAATACTCCACACGGATACTTTTATAGCAAGAAATGAACTATGTCTTAGATTACTAATGCACAGATAGATTTTCAGAATGTAATATTGGAATTTGATTCAAAGAGCTTCTAAAACTTACAAGTAAAAAATAGATGATACAAATCTGAGGCGGCTCTAGTACCAAGAGACGCAGAAAGACCAATACTGAAATATTATAGGTTGTTTGTAAGTCAATCAACAAGGACTACCACTCTATTAAAAGATAGTTTAGCAAGCTGTAAGAGTCCACGTGCTATGAAGAAGGTAGTGTTTTTTACTCAGAAATCGTAGTAAAAAGCTCATTATAGTTTATTTAAAAAACTCAATATAATTACCTAAGTCTATACTGTAATTCTAAAAATATAGGAAAATGAAATCAAACAATGAATATACCATTAAAGGTGAGAAAAGTGTGTCGATTGTTTCCTCTCAAGGCGCCATTCTGGCGGCGGAGTCCTTTACCGCGAAAGAAAGATCCTCTCCCTATCAATAAGGGAGAACACATAAAAAAACAAATTAATCACATGTATGTGTAATTACACTATATTCGTGATTTTATGCGACGTGATACATCTATCTCCAACTAGGGTTGATTCTATCTAATATTCGAGATACATAAATGATCTCAATTTCTGTAACTGTGTTCAGAGTTGGCTTTTCTGGCCGAAAAGTAAATCCTTCGATTCGACGCTGATGTTATAATTTTGATAATTACACTTTTTCTACGCCAATTTCTTTTTGTAAAGATCATACCTACCCCATCGAAGAGGTAAGTAGGACTACCCCTACCCCTACCCCTACCCCGTTCTGCGTCAATACCTAACTACTGGGCAATACTGTAATAGGTAAATATTTCGATCGAAAACAGATACGGTTGATAAAGTGATGTTACCAACTTTATCCTCCTCATCACATATTCGGATTCTTAAATGCATGAGAAAAAATTAATTATTGTATGCAAGTTAGTTGCTTAGTGTTCTGGATGCATCAGAGGAACAAAACCAAAACCAAAACCAAAACCAAAAGGAATAGTTGGTTTTGGAGGGAAGCACGGGAACCACCGAATTAGCAAGCATGAGCATGTTAACCATAATCTTGCTTGGTAGCCATCTCTAACCTTAGATAAACATAGGAAGATTCATGCCAACACTTCTAATACCACCCAAAATTCTAAGATGTATACTCCTTACTACATAAATAGATCCTAAAAAATAAATTAAATTTTCAGGGTGTTTTGAGTTATGATATTTATAAAAGACCGACCGCCTTGAAGAATCAATCCTTGTTTTCCAAAGTTTTAAAGAACGAGAACCATCCCATTATCATCATTTAAGGCAGATTGCACTTGGACCACTTCAGAATTTTACATGGACACTTTGCAAAACTAAGAACTTTATTTTTAGTTTTTTTAAAAGGATATCACTTGAATATGTAAATCCAAGGCATTAAATCTTAATGTTTGGGATATGTTCTTATGGTGTTTCCTTGCAGTTTTACATTGACGTAGCTTGAGTCTCCAAATCAAAGGGCTTGGATCTATTCTATTCTAGGTAAGGTAAGGTAAGGTAATGAGTAGCGTCATATTATTTGTTCTTGGTAAAATAAATTTTTACATTTAAAGAAAGAAAACATATTTGGTTGTAGTAGATTCTTTAAAAAATGGGCCTCCTATGGAAAATGATAAAAAATGTCACTTTTTGCAAAGTTACTTTAAATATATATTTTATATTAAAATCAATTTATAAGGACTAAGTTTGATGGAGTGTTTTCACTCAAAATAAGGAAATAAAATTAAATACACAATTCCATCTTAAAAATTATTTGACCAAACTTTTCATGGTGTGTAGTATTATTATTATAATATATTAATGATCATATAATAGTATTATATATTAATATTAGTTAAAGTTATTGGACTCAACTAAGTAATATTTTTGGACGGAATTAGTTATTGGACTGAGTAATATTTTTCGATGAAGTTAAAGTTATTGGACCCAGTAATATTATTATATATTAGTTATGATATTAACTATTTTTACTATTACATATTATATATGGGAGAAGTATTACCTAAAATGAGTTAGCATATTAATTTTATTTTCAATATCCAAGATAATTCTCATCAACTTTTTGCTTTGCTTTATAATTTAGTAGTATGATTTTTTTTGCTATGTAATCTTTTGAATTCAATTTTAATCAATGATTAGTCAATGAATATATAATTTTGTCTTTTCATGATAACAACAATCATATAAAGTGTATGTGATCATTGGATGAACCGGGTTAAAGCTCTTAAGGCACAATTTAGAGGTTTGCAGTTTCAACATATTTATAGAAGCTGATGATCTATCAAAGAAGGCTCTGGGTATTGGGACAAGCATGATTTTCTCGGAAGAATTTATGGGAGATAGCCCTATGAACTCTGGTACTTTGGTTTTTTAGTAACTTTTTGTTTTAGTTCTACTGATATTAGTACTTTTCTCATGAAGCCTATTTCTAAGTCTAGTTTTGTGGACACTTAAGCAGAGACTGATGCTATGTTTTGTTATCAGTTTCTTTTGAATTTTGTAAATTTTGTAATTTTGAAGGATTCAGATATTAAACTACTACATACCTAAGCCCAAGCTACTACAGACCTAACACGGGGTCTTCACTTAGTGAAACCATGCAATAGCACGTTCGTTCGTGGCATATGAAACAATACCCCTATTTTCAAAAAATATTGGAAAATACCTCCCAAAATCATTTTTTTTAACCCCCTCCCAATATGCCTTGCTAATTTGAAAAAACCCCTATTTTCCCTATATATTGCATGTATCCATTTTTTCATTTACATTTTTGATACCCCTTTATATTTCTACCTAAGGAAAAAAAAAACTAAACACAAGAAATGGCGACACTTGATAGGTGCCCTTAGGCAAATCACTTTATTAGGAATTAAAATGTATCACATGATGTCAAAACAAATAAGAGAGGGTTTATTTGTACCAATCTCAAACAGTAGTGTGTTTTCCCCAAGAAGGGTTCAAAAATGAAACTTACACCATTTATAACTGCTTCTTTCCATCATGGAATTTTTATCGAAGCACCATTTTGGTATCTAGGAGATTGTACAACTTCAGAAACAAAATTGATTTGGAATCTTCAATGCATACTGTTAATCTTTTTAGATTAAAAACAATATGAATTTAACAAGAGGAATGGATGAGTCGAGCTAGCATCCATTTATCCAATGAACTTGTGAGCATTTAAAGCATAAATTCATGATGTCAAAATAGGCCACCTTTCAGTTGAAGATTGTATTTCCAGTTCAAATGTCTACCTCGTCACCAAGTTCCTAGCTAAGTTTTACTCAAACAGATTCTTTATCATCTATGGGGAAAAGAAAAAAAAATTGAGGGTTGTGACAAACAAGCAAGTTGGTCAGAAGACATAAACAAAAAGATGGAGAATCAAAGTCAGCTAAAAAATATGAGCCAAATAACTGAACACCAGTAACATTATGAGCAATTTCAAATTTAGTCTTCAAACTGACAAATTTTCTTCAACATAGATTCAAGGCAAATTCTAGAGGTGTGACTCTAACAAAGCAACCAACCAAACTACATAAAAATATCTCCAACAACGTATTTTCAAAAGCGCTATGATACATAACCCAATCTAGTGTACAAAAACTATCTTGTAGACTTGGCATTAAAACTTCTGTGGTTGGATTAGAGTCATAATCGTCTTCACCAACTTCATTTTCAATTTGTAAATGAACCTGACAACCAATATGGTTTGACCATATGGAAAGGGTTCACCTTGTGAAGCCCAATGGGTTATCTCAATCAGTTCAAATAGGCTGTTTCAAGGTGGAGTTCACTGTAAGGTCTCCAGTTCTAGTGTGGCTGAGGTTCAAGTCCTGCTGAGTCTGACCGCGTTACCAACCACCATTGCAGCTAGTTGTTGAGTTGCCCTCCATCAAGATATTCCAGGGAAGAGGGGGAGAATCCTGTGAGGCTTTTCTTGGAAAGAAAAGGAGTTTATCTTGTGATATGGTTAATCGTATCCAAAACCAAAGTTTGATTAAGCCCAATGTGTATGAGTGGATCAAACAAAATTAAATCTTACAACCTTGTTTCATTCATGACAGTCGGGTGGATCTAAATACCCAAGACAATGCTAAGTTTTATCTTTTCTACACCAATAGCATTAATAATTGAAAAGGAAACCCAAACCCATGAATTTACATAAGTTTTCAAGTGTATCAAGTTCAGTGAAAATAGTTTTTTGCATCAAATAAATTGGTTTTCTATTCAAGAGTTAGGATTGCTGAATAAACAAGCAACGAACATTGTTTCCAAACTAAAAGATTCATGGCAAAAAGGGAAAATGGCTTGCAATAGGCTATAATTATATTAGAATGCAGATATCTGTAGGTGTACATATTGCTTATGTGATTATTGGATTTTACTGCATAAGAGATTTTAAACCCAATGTTTTAGATGAACTCTTCACTCATAATCAGGGAAACCAATTAGTTGGAAAGCAATGTTGCAAATGAGGAGTGCACCTATTTATTAATATAAGGTAGGAGGGAAAGTCATATGCTATGTGTAAGGTAGGACATAAGGTCACGGGCTATATAATATATATAAGGTAGAAGGGAAAGGAGAGGAGGACAGTATCCTCCTCTCCTTTCCCTTCTACCTTGTATATAGCCTGACTTTCC
>LPNX011173110.1:429266-444594 GCA_001517045.1 Pseudotsuga menziesii
ACTCATGCTAATTGGAAAAGGTAACTCATCAATGATCTATACCTAGCGCCTGCCTGCTGGAGCAACCCGTGGACTAGCCTTGCCAGATTTCATCCATGCAGCTTTATATTTAGCAAGCATCTCATCATAGTTCTGCAAGTCATTAAACAGAATGAAAAGATTTATCAATGTAGAATCAAAGAAAAGAACATAATGAGAAGGAAGTGTAGAATATGTTCAACAACAATCCTGCAAACCTAGGTTAAATTTTAAGGCAAGACATTTGGTATAAATGAATTAAAAATGGTTAATGCTTACCCTTTTCTCCATGACCAGACCCTGTTTTGGGAGGATCTTATCAGCAATACAATAATCAATTGCTTCCTGTGGGAAAAAGTATCTTGATCTTTGAATATCCTTTGCAATCTCTTCTTGTGTTTTGCCAATTCCTTTTTCCAGTAATTCAATGCAATACTGTGTATTTACTTCCAACTCTTTTGCCTGAAGAAGACATAATTTCATTAGCTGGCCTATAATAAGTATTAAGCACTCCTTTAAAAGGAGCTAAGTGAGCATTTACCTGTTACTTAAGAACGACTTTCGAGATTTCTTAAGTAACATCTTAAAAAAAGGGAAAAATATTACCTTGATATACATATCGATGGAAGAACCACTGGATTTATTCACTACTGGCAGGTGCAGTTTTGCTATGATAGAAAAAAGACATATCATTAGCATATTTTTTAACAAAGAATGACTAGATATATGAACCTACTAAGATTGCATAAATTACCAGAAAAAAAACACAAATCTTATTAACATTTTCAATTGTGTTTTTGACACTTGCGTATGAGTGACCCTTGGATTTTGATAGGATATCCTACTTTCAAGTTCCAGTAGACCATATTGCAACAAGCTATGAGTGTGCCCTTGAGCTTATTGACAAATTGCATAAGCCTAAATGAAGTAGAGACTCACATAGTACACTTACTTGTTGAGCTAGGCATAAGAGCACGATTTCCCTTGGCTTCAAGTGACAGAAGCTTTGCTGCCTGGCCAAAGGCCATTCCACAGTTCAGTGTGTAAACCTTGGGCTTCACATACTGCATACAGGATATTTATAGGAATATACATTTTCTGTGATTTTCAAGATATTTAAAAACAGGATATGGCACCTCAAAAGACCCAAAGAGGACCTTGACAAAATTTTCATTTTTAATTTTGTGTTTCATGCCAATAAAGATCCATCTGTTCAGCAATAACTAAAAGTTCAAAGTTTAATATTATTACGAGAATTCAAAGAGGGGGAGATTTAAAAGTCTTGTAAATGTCAACTGCAAATTTCCTAAACTTCAAATTGCATTTTTCAATAAAAATAGAATTCAAAGCCATTAGTAAGCCTGTATTGAAAATTAAAATAGGAAAAGATCAAAGCCATTCGTTCAACGCAATGATGGAGAGGAAATGCCCACAGCAGCCATCAAAGAAGCATCTTACAATCTATGCACAATAGAGAAATCTTGCATACAATTGGAATTAACTCAAAGTCCGACAATCATTGATGAAGGCAGAGACCCCGAGCTAAATGCAACATGAAGACTTGTATACAGTAACCCTAAATGCCATGATTTTCTAGACAAAGATATGTCTGCAGAAACCCTGTGCAGACAGCATGGAGAGAGTCGGGTAACATGAAGACCAAAGCATGCCAGACACAGTAAGGGGTAACTACAACAAACTGATTGTCATATGCAATGTCATTGGTAGGAGAATGGAAGCCCTATGCAAGGCTTCAAGGATTACAATGTGCATATAAAATCAGAGGTATATAATCTCCTTTGGGTTTTTGACCATCTCTTTTTACCCCTCTTATATATGCAAAGATGAGGAACAATAATATCTATTTTGATTGACAGATAGTTCTGAATGGGTTTTGCAGTTAGCTCTGTGCCTTGAGCAACAGCAAGAGCAAAACACGCCTTACATATCTCATCCACCTTCGTCTCGTCGAGATATCAGACAAAAGACAGGAACAATGACCTCATGTGATGATTTCAAAGTTGTGATCGGCATGGTCAGTTTGAAAAATGCTCTGGTAGTTCAGCTTTAAGCTCGGCATATCACAAGCCCCTAAGGTTTAGACAGTGAATGTATCCTCGTTCCCCTGAGTCCTCATTTGTGCCTGAGAAAGATGGTGCAATGCCTGCAAAGGTTATTGGCCCT
This sequence comes from Pseudotsuga menziesii, assembly GCA_001517045.1. Lineage (NCBI taxonomy): Eukaryota > Viridiplantae > Streptophyta > Pinopsida > Pinales > Pinaceae > Pseudotsuga > Pseudotsuga menziesii. Next base: position 431,469 of record LPNX011173110.1, read on the forward strand.
TCATGATTTCTTGATCTAAATTCTCCAGATGAAGCTTTGTTTGGCACTAATATTTCAAATGATCTTCATGACCAAATGCTAATGTCAAAGAACGAGGCTGCTGCTGCAGACGGAGGAGGCATAGGACAGAGGTCAAAGGAGGAAAATATTCCAGGTTGATTAAAGTGATTGAGATGACAAGATATGCTCAATATTTAAAAAAAAATTTAAATTCAATAGATTGATAAAAAATTTCTTCTTTTGCCCATACAGGAATTGAACATATAGTTTAGAATCCCACTTGGATCCAAAGTATCTAGATTTTGTTAGATTGGAATATATATAGATGCCAAAGAAGGTTGCAGAATTGTCCAGTCAAGCATAGATGGATTGATTTAGGTCTTCGTTAGGATGGAATATTTAAAAAAGAGAGTTCATAAGTATTCTTGAGTGTATCCTTTTATAAATGTTGCTACGATGCCGGTTACATGCTCTAACTATCGGCTTAGATAATGAGGATTTTTTTTTTGTTAATTTTTCGGTCCCCGACAAAGAATTCTGAAGTGCATCATTCTTTGGATTTGTGTAGGCTCAATTTTGTAATATTTTTTCTATATTCATCAATATAAGTTTCGCTGAAGGATTAACTTTAGTTTTTACAACCTTCTGTTATAATAATTCAAGGTTAATTCTACCATAATTGCAAGATATGAAGCTAGTTTGCCCAAATCTCTTCATTTAAATGCTACAATGCAATGTTAAGTGCTTTCTATCCATATCTAATAAGGAAATGGGGTTCATAGTGAAACAATGGATATGAAATAACCAGTATGCAGAGAGAAGATTGGTAAATGCCACAATGCAATGGTATAGTATTATATTCTTATAGTCAATGGCAGAGTCTCAATTGACATGCATGGAACCACTGCCTTGATTTCAGTCCTTGCTAGGGAATATTGTTGGTTATGCGTGCATCCTCTGTCCTGTGGTGTTTGACCATGAGACCTGATGGGACCAAATCCCAAGTGAACCACTTCATCCATAGCATAACAATTTCAATTTTAAGGGCATTGTATCTATATCTAATAAGGAAATTGGGTTGATAATGAAAAAATGGATATGAAATAACGAGCATACAGAAAGAAGATTGGTACTTTTATTTTCAGGAATCCAATAGAAATTCTACGTTACAGTTATATGAACAGAAATAAAAATACACCACTGTCTTCAACCTATCTATTTCAGTAGTTTGACTTGCCTGAAACTTGGCATATACACAGCTGGTGCTATCTAATTAGCACAATAGTTTGACTTGCCTGAAACTTGGAAAATACAAAGCTGGTGTTATCTAATTACCAAATGGTTTGACTTGCTTAAAACTTGACTAAAGTCTGGAAATCCAACTATATTATAGGTAACGTATTCAAATTCTTTCAAAAGAGCAAGAGACCATTGGCAAGATTTTGGCTTCCTTTTGCCAGTAATTCAATGCAATACTGTGTATTTACTTCCAACTCTTTTTCCTGAAGAAGACATAATTTCATCAACTGACCTATAATAAGTATTAAGCACTCCTTTAAAAGGAGCTAAGTGAGCATTTACTTGTTACTTAAGAACGACTTTCGAGATTTCTTAAGTAACATCTTAAAAAAAGGGAAAAATATTACCTTGATATACATATCGATGGAAGAACCACTGGATTTATTCACTATTGGTAGGTGCAGTTTTGCTATGATAGAAAAAAGACAGATCATCAACATATTTTTTAACAAAGAATGACTAGATATATGAACCTACTAAGATTGCATAAATTACCAGAAAAAAAACACAAATCTTATTAACATTTTCAACTGTGTTTTTGACACTTGCGTATGAGTGACCCTTGGATTTTGATAGGATATCTTACTTTCAAGTTCCAGTAGACCATATTGCAACAAGCTACGAGTGTGCCCTTGAGCTTATTGACAAACTGCATAAGCCTGAATGAAGTAGAGACTCACATAGTACACTTGTTGATCTAGGCATAAGAGCACGATTTCCCTTGGCTTCAAGTGACAGAAGCTTTGCTGCCTGGCCAAAGGCCATTCCACAGTTCAGTGTGTAAACCTTGGGCTTCACATACTACATATAGGATATTTATAGGAATATACATTTTCTGTGATTTTCAAGATATTTAAAAACAGGATATGGCACCTCAAAAGACCCAAAGAGGACCTTGACAAAATTTTCATTTTTAATTTTGTGTTTCATGTCAATAAAGATCCATCTGTTCAGCAATAACTAAAAGTTCAAAGTTTAATATTATTACGAGAATTCAAAGAGGGGGAGATTTAAAAGTCTTGTAAATGTCAACTGCAAATTTCCTAAACTTCAAATTGCATTTTTCGATAAAAATAGAATTCAGAGCCATTAGTAAGCCTGTATTGAAAATTAAAATAGGAAAAGATCAAAGCCATTCGTTCAATGCAATGATGGAGAGGAAATTCCCACAGCAGCCATCAAAGAAGCATCTTACAATCTATGCACAATAGAGAAATCTTGCATACAATTGGAATTAACTCAAAGTCCGACAATCATTGATGAAGGCAGAGACCCCGAGCTAAATGAAACATGAAGACTTGTATACAGTAACCCTAAATGCCATGATTTTATAGACAAAGATATGTCTGCAGAAACCCTATGCAGACAAGATGGAGAGAGTCGGGTAACATGAAGACCAAAGCATGCCAGACACAGTAAGGGGTAACTACAACAAACTGATTGTCATATGCAATGTCATTGGTAGGAGAATGGAAGCCCTATGCAAACAAGAACACATTTTGAGTAGCAAGTACTATTTTTGAGATTTGAGTACTTATAGCAGCTGGCTAAGAACATGTAAATGCAGAGGTTGACTGCACTCAGAGAGGCTAGGAGCCAATAAAAGTAATCTAAATGAGCTTTGTTCAGGTTGTCTACAAACCAACAACTCCCCTTGTTTCTGCAACTAAGCTTCTCAGTAATTGAAATAAGGATGCTGCTCAGAAAATTACCAACCCCTAGAAGACTCAGATACACAACAATACCCAGAATTTTCATAGTGTCTGGCATCTGATCATAAAAGAGCTCTTGCATTCCTACCATTACAAACACATCAGCTATGCCAAATAGCATGTATTGTGGAAGCAGCAGATAAATACTCAATGGAATTGTTGCATGGGGCATATCTATGAGCCCATTATCCTTTGCTACTTTGATTCTTCTAATCTTTGTCAATGCAGCTGCAATCATTGACATAGTGGAGAAAAACATGCCAGTGCCTATTATGTGAAGCAAAGTTATACCCAGGCCACTCTGTATAAACAGAAGGCCTTTATAGTTCTCTTCAAATATCTCAACATATGGATCTTGAAGGAAGAAGTGTTCTTGCCCTACGAGATTCCTCTTCCTCATAGGAAATACTATTTTTGGTTATCTCCCATGAATTGAGTTATCCTAGTTATCTCAAAGTTGAACCATTGCCAGATTCATTTGAATATTCTCATGTGTCATTTATCTGGTTTTACTCAAAGGGATTGTTCTCATAAGTGTTGTGTTTGGACCAGGACATAGTGCAGATGAGGAAAACACTTGAAGGCTTGAAGGATTACAATGTGCATATAAAATCAGAGGTATATAATCTCCTTTGGGTTTTTGACCATCTCTTTTTACCCCTCTTATATATGCAAAGATGAGGAACAATAATATCTATTTTGATTGATAGATAGTTCTGAATGGGTTTTGCAGTTAGCTCTGTGCCTTGAGCAACAACAAGAGCAAAACACACCTTACATATCTCATCCACCTTCGTCTCGTCGAGATATCAGACAAAAGACAGGAACAATGACCTCATGTGATGATTTCAAAGTTGTGATCGGCATGGTCAGTTTGAAAAATGCTCTGGTAGTTCAGCTTTAAGCTCGGCATATCACAAGCCCCCAAGGTTTGGACAGCGAATGTATCCTCGTTCCCCTGAGTCCTCATTTGTGCCTGAGAAAGATGGTGCAATGCCTGCAAAGGTTATTGGCCCTTCAGGATTTCTTGATCTAAAGTCTCCAGATGAAGCTTTGTTTGGCACTAATATTTCAAATGATCTTCATGACCAAATGCTAATGTCAAAGAATGAGGCTGCTGCTGCAGACGGAGGAGGCATAGGACAGAGGTCAAAGGAGGCAAATATTCCAGGTTGATTAAAGTGATTGAGATGACAAGATATCCTCAATATTAAAAAAAAAAATTAAATTCAATAGTTTGATCAAAAATTTCTTCTTTTGCCCATACAGGAATTGAACATACAGTTTAGAATCCCACTTGGATCCAAAGTATCCAGCTTTTGTTAGATTGGAATATATATAGATGCCAAAGAAGGCTGCAGAATTGTCCAGTCAAGCATAGATGGATTGATTTAGGTCTTCGTTAGGATGGAATATTTAAAAAAGAGAGTTCATAAGTATTCTCATTTGATGCCAGTTAAGGTGGACTGAATTTCTTGAGTGTATCCTTTTAGAAATGTTGCTACGATGCTGGTTACATGCTCTAACTATCGGCTTAGATAATGAGGATTTTTTTTTTGTTAATTTTTCTATCCCCGACAAAGAATTCTGAAGTGCATCATTCTTTGGATCTGTGTAGGCTCAATTTTGTAATATTTTTTCTATATTCATCAATTTAAGTTTCACTGAAGGATTAACTTCAGTTTTTACAACCTTCTATTATAATAATTCAAGGTTAATTCTACCATAATTGCAAGATATGAAGCTAGTTTGCCCAAATCTCTTCATTTAAATGCTACAATGCAATGTTAAGTGCTTTCTATCAATATCTAATAAGGAAATGGGGTTCATAGTGAAACAATGGATATGAAATAACCAGTATGCAGAGAGAAGATTGGTAAATGCCACAATGCAATGGTATAGTATTATATTCTTATAGTCAATGGCAGAGTCTCAATTGACATGCATGGAACCACTGCCTTGATTTTAGGCCTTGCTAGGGAATATTGTTGGTTATGCGTGCATCCTCTGTCCTGTGGCGTTTAACCATGAGACCTGATGGGACCAAATCCCAAGTGAACCACTTTAGCCATAGCATAACAATTTCAATTTTAAGGGCATTGTATCTATATCTAATAAGGAAATTGGGTTGATAATGAAAAAATGGATATGAAATAACGAGCATACAGAAAGAAGATTGGTACTTTTATTTTTAGGAATCCAATAGAAATTCTAGGTTATAGTTATATGAACAGAAATAAAAATACACCACTGTCTTCGACCTATCTATTTCAGTAGTTTGACTTGCTTGAAACTTGGCATATACACAATTGGTGCTATCTAATTAGCACAATAGTTTGACTTGCCTGAAACTTGGCAAATACAAAGCTGGTGTTATCTAATTACCAAATGGTTTGACTTGCTTAGAACTTGACTAAAGTCTGGAAATCCAACTATATTATAGGTAACGTATTCAAATTCTTTCAAAAGAGCAAGATACCATTGGCAAGATTTTGGCTTCCTTTTGCCAGTAATTCAATGCAATACTGTGTATTTACTTCCAACTCTTTTGCCTGAAGAAGACATTATTTCATCAGCTGGCCTATAATAAGTATTAAGCACTCGTTTAAAAGGAGCTAAGTGAGCATTTACCTGTTACTTAAGAACGACTTTCGAGATTTCTTAAGTAACATCTTAAAAAAAGGGAAAAATATTACCTTGATATACATATCGATGGAAGAACCACTGGATTTATTCACTACTGGTAGGTGCAGTTTTGCTATGATAGAAAAAAGACAGATCATCAGCATATTTTTTAACAAAGAATGACTAGATATATGAACCTACTAAGATTGCATAAATTACTAGAAAAAAAACACAAATCTTATTAACATTTTCAACTGTGTTTCTGACACTTGCGTATGAGTGACCCTTGGATTTTGATAGGATATCTTACTTTCAAGTTCCAGTAGACCATATTGCAACAAGCTATGAGTCTGCCCTTGAGATTATTGACAAACTGCATAAGCCTGAATGAAGTAGAGACTCACATAGTACACTTACTTGTTGAGCTAGGCATAAGAGCACGATTTCCCTTGGCTTCAAGTGACAGAAGCTTTGATGCTTGGCCAAAGGCTATTCCACAGTTCAGTGTGTAAACCTTGGGATTCACATACTGCATATAGGATATTTATAGGAATATACATTTTCTGTGATTTTCAAGATATTTAAAAACATGATATGGCACCTCAAAAGACCCAAAGAGGACCTTGACAAAATTTTCATTTTTAATTTTGTGTTTCATGTCAATAAAGATCCATCTGTTCAACAATAACTAAAAGTTCAAAGTTTAATATTATTACGAGAATTCAAAGAGGGGGAGATTTAAAAGTCCTGTAAATGTCAACTGCAAATTTCCTAAACTTCAAATTGCATTTTTCAATAAAAATAGAATTCAAAGCCGTTAGTAAGCCTGTATTGAAAATTAAAATAGGAAAACATCAAAGCCATTCGTTCAACGCAATGATGGAGACGAAATGCCCACAGCAGCCATCAAAGAATCATCTTACAATCTATGCACAATAGAGAAATCTTGCATACAATTGGAATTAACTCAAAGTCCAACAATCATTGATGAAGGCAGAGACCCTGAGCTAAATGCAACATGAAGACTTGTATACATTAACCCTAAATGCCATGATTTTATAGACAAAGATATGTTTGCAGAAACCCTGTGCAGACAACATGGAGAGAGTCGGGTAACATGAAGACCAAAGCATGCCAAGCACAGTAAGGGGTAACTATAACAAACTGATTGTCATATGCAATGTCATTGGTAGGATAATGGAAGCTCTATGCAAACAAGAATACATTTTGAGTAGCAAGTACTATTTTTGAGATTTCTGTACTTATAGCAGCTGGCTAAGAACATGTAAATGCAGAGGTTGACTGCACTCAGAGAGGCTAGGAGCCAATAAAAGTAATCTAAATGAGCTTTGTTCAGGTTGTCTACAAACCAGCAACTCCCCTTGTTTCTACAACTAAGCTTCTCAGTAACTGAAATAAGGATGCTGCTCAGAAAATTACCAACTGCTAGAACACTTAGATACACAGCAATACCCAGAATTTTCATAGTGTCTGGCATCTAATCATAAAAGAACTCTTGTATTCCTACCATTACAAATACATCAGCTATGCCAAATAGCATGTATTATGGAGGCAGCAGAGAAATACTCGATGGAATTGTTGCATGGGGCATATCTATCAGCCCATTATCCTTTGCTACTTTGATTCTTCTAATCTTTGTCAATGCAGCAGCAATCGTTGACATAGTGGAGAAAAACATGCCAGTGCCTATTCTGTGAAGCAGAGTTATACCCAGGCCACTTTGTATAAACATAAGGCCTTTATAGTTCTCTTGAAATATCTCAACATATGGATCTTGAAGGAAGAAGTGTTCTTTCCCTACGGGATTCCTCTTCCTCATAGGAAATACTATTTTTGAGATTTTTGTACTTATAGCAGCTGGCTAAGAACATGTAAATGCAGAGGTTGGCTGCACTCAGAGAGGCTAGGAGCCAATAAAAGTAATCTAAATGAGCTTTGTTCAGGTTGTCTACAAACCAGCAACTCCCCTTGTTTCTGCAACTAAGCTTCTCAGTAACTGAAATAAGGATGCTGCTCAGAAAATTACCAACCCCTAGAACACTCAGAGACACAGCAATACCCAGAATTTTCATAGTGTCTGGCATCTGATCATAAAAGAACTCTTGCATTCCTACCATTACAAATACACCAGCTATGCCAAATAGCATGTATTGTGGAAGCAACAGAGAAATACTCAACGAAATTGTTGCATGGGGCATATCTATCAACCCATTATCCTTTGCTACTTTGATTCTTCTAATCTTTGTCAATGCAGCAGCAATCATTGACATAGTGGAGAAAAACATGCCAGTGCCTATTCTGTGAAGCAGAGTTATACGCCGTTCATTCCCTGTCAAGTTTTTTGCAACTGGAACAAAGATGCGGTCATAGACGAGCACCAATAGAACAACAGATAGGCTAATAAAACATTGTAAGCTTGCAGGAGGGATTTGGAAGTGTGTTTCGATCTTTCTAACCATTGTGCTTCCCTGTTTTGTGAAAAATGTGAAAGTTTGTGCATAGACAACCCCAAACATCAAACATGACATCCAAATTGGCAACAACCCAAGAACAACTTTCACCTCTTCAATGTCTTGGACTGTGCATAATCTCTAGTTATGGCTTCTTTTGCACTCATAGTCTAATTCATCTTTAATTGTTGCTCTGTCAAGAAACCTGAAAAACAAGAGTGAGGACATTTACACCAAATCTCTCAGTGATCTAAAACTGACCATAACAGGGTACACCCAACTAGAAGCAACATTGAAAAGACTGAAATTTAACAAAAAAAGGACTTACTGACTCATTACACCGTATCCATGTTCAACAGGTAGCAGTATCTTTGATAGCTCACTGCACTCCCAGTCTCTCATTCATGAACTTCCAGTCTCCCATTCATGAACTTCCATCTAACAATAGACTATTTGGATCATTTCCAAATAGACTATTTCCAAGAAGGCTACTGCCAAACGACCAAATTGTCAAACAGAGCATTGTCAAATCAGAGTGTGCAAATTTTGAGACAATTCCCACACAAATGCATGAACACAACAATCTTGCAATTTTCAAAACTGAAAGCATAGAATATAATGAAATGAAAACAAAAACTTCCAATGAAGCTGCCACTTGAATCCATACATTGCCAAATTATTTGTCTGACATTTCATCACTATAATCCAATTTTTTTAAATCAATGAAATGGAAACAAATAAGCCAACGAACATGGGCCATGAATCCATAGATCTTGAAATATTTTCTCTACCAATTCAGTGGTCTCTATCTTTTATAGTTTGTATTTTTAAATAAAACTATATAAAAAGAAGACTGCTAATAAAAGTGAAGTTTTCACAAATTGGAAAAAAGTATCTTTTGAAACCGTTGCCAAATATGAAATGGAAAATTTTTGAAACATGGAAAAATCCTAGATGAAAACACTGCTATTCTGCATTTAAACACAGATATAAGAAAAAAAGATGTTTTATTTTTTTGCATTAATGAATATCATCAAAACAAAAACACAACATGAAGATGGTTTATGCTGCATGCAAGCTTATCTACTAGACACTACCCTACACCTGCAAATGAAACCAAACACCTTACAGTCCATTTTTTTGAAGCCTTGACTGTTATTTTTTACCTAAATATTTTTTTCTTACATTATATATATATATATATATATATATATATAACTTACATTGTACATAATTTAAAAAAGCTATCTATACAACTAAAATATTGACCTCAACTTAGAAGCCACCAAGATCATATTCAGAACTACAAAATACAAGCCCACATTCTATGTATTGATCGACTCGAGTTTGCAGATGTTGCATAATGGAAGACACTGGTCTCAAACTGTAAACAACAAGTGTTATGGTTGAAGCAATCTACTTCTTCAACCCAACCAAAGACAAATATTAACTACAGAGTCAACCATAGGGTCAAAATCATTGTCTTTTCTATATTTTCTCTACATACTTGAAATGCCCTAGACATAAATTCAATCCAAGTTAACCATTTCTAAAAACCTGAAACATCTCTGCTATTATGAGCAACTATCTCTGATTAAACCCACCCTGGATCCATTAGAAGCTAACTTTTCCTAGGAATTTTTTTATTACATTTTTGCAATCTAGTTTAAGACAAGCAACATAAAGAACTCAAGATGGTTGTTCTGACATTCTTAGAAAATTTGGTTCATATGCATTGTATGACCAAATCCATGCCCATGCATTAGTAAAGCAACAATAGAAAATTGATTGAAAACAAAATATCCATCCCATGCATTTGCATTTTAGTTTAGGGTCTTAGCATAATATTAAATCCATTACCACTAGTGCCTCAACACATCAAAGACAGGGATCCAAACTTGGTCAATGAAAAAATTCCATGGAAATGGTTAGTTTTCATTTCGCATTGTCACGAAAGCTGGTGGATTAAACCAAGACGATGAACAAGGCCTCCATAAAATTCTGCATGGAAATTTTATTGTAATTTCTTGAAAGAAAGTTGACTAAAGACAATAGGCTAAAATCTATGGTGGGCCCTCTATGTCAGCGGTTTCCCTTGCAAAAACCATTTTATTGTCTTAATCAATAAACAAACAAAAGTATTGCAAGCACCCTCGCTCAGTAGAACTAAACGAATTATAGATATCCTGATCGGTCTACAAGATGACCATGTAGATGGACATAAGGATTTGGGAGATTCAAGAAAGTTTTAATGCAGGAAGAGCACAAGGCTTCTTTGGATTTCCGCAAGTGCACCTGGAAATGAACCTTATGAAACGACATTTCAACCGTAAAAAACCCTACTATGAAGTATGAATTGAAAGATCAAGTCCACTAAATGGCGCCTGACCATAGGCATTTTTCATCAAAGATTAAACATACTACAACGTACCTCCAAGAATGATATGCATTGGCTCTCCAATGTGCCTCCTCCAGCACCAGAGAAACCCACCACAAACCCACGACCACAAAACGGTGAATAAACGCCCTCGTTTTCTAGAAAACACTGCTACCACTGCAATGCTTCTGAAAAAACGCCTTGTTATCCAACCAGAAAACACGATGGAGAAAACATGGAGAAAACCCACAGAAAACCCAAGGAGTAAAACGCCCTCGTTTTCCAGAAAACACTGCTATCGTTGCTCTGCTTTGAAAAAACACCCTGTTATCCATCCACACGATGGAGAAAACGTGGAGAAAACCCACAGAAAACCCAAGAAGCAACACACCCTCATTTTTCAGAAAACACTGCTACCACTGCTCTGATTTGAAAAAACGCCCTCTTATCCAGCCACACGATGGAGAAAACATGGAGAAAACCCACAGAAAACCCACCCAAGGAGCAACACGCCCTTGACCACAACCAAACCCAGCTCGCAGACACCTCGGCTTGGTGCAGGTGCACTCAGACCACAAGCAAAGCAGCTCGTAGGAACCTAGCAGGATTGGAGGACTGGTGAATGGCGTGGGCAAAAATGTTGAATAAAACATACCCCAACATATTGGATATTTAAATAGTAAAAAAAAAAACCCTAGTTACCCCTAATATAACCCCAATATATTGATTTTTAATTTTTTAATTTTAACCCCCCCAATATGAACGGATGTGATACCATATTGGTCCCTAGGTGACGCCCCCATGACATAAACTTGGGAAACTTCCTAAATATAACCTTTTTAACGAATAATTTCCCAAGTCCTTCATTGACACAATGATAACCCCAATGTTGGCATACTTAAAGCACATAAATGAAATGCATTGCGTTAGTTAGTATGACCAGATATAAACGTGAACATAAATAATCTGATATTCTTTCTTCTTCATTTTATAAATATCTCTCAATTTGATATTTATAAAATTAAGAGGATGATATCATGGTTAGTTATGATGTTGTTTCTAGATTCACCAAAATTCATTAGTTTTTCCTTTCTTTGGAAAGAGACATATTTTTTTTTGTGATTAGTTCACTATCACAACAATTCAAAATGCATGAGCCATGGAAACACTTAAAAATGATTGTTTTGAACTCTAGGTATAATAAGTCAATGAATTTGTTTAACATTTTTTAGTCTAGATAATAAATATTTATTATTTATTATATATTATATGGAGTAGTGAATGTTTATTATGCTTAAGAAAATTTCATATTCATATTAAGAAATCATATATATATATATATATATATAATTTCACAATCTCAATCTTGATGAGGGTGACATCATGGTTAGTTATGATGTTGTTTCAAGATTCATCAAAATTCTTGTTCCCGAATCTCTAGATCTTATTTCAAAGATGGTTTGTTATCTTACATTTAAATTAAGGAAGGTTTTTTTTTAACGTGTGAAATCGAATAGTATGCTTTTTTAAGTGTATTACATTAGTTTTTCCCTTCTTTGGAAAGAGGCATAATTTTTTTGTGATTAGTTGACTATCACAACAATTCAAAAACACTTCAAAATGCATGAACCATACAAACACTTAAAAATGATTGTTTTTGAACTTTATCATGGTACACAAAAGCTTGGAGAAATATTTATCATTGTACACAGAAGCTCGGGTTGGTTTTAAATCAAGTATATAAAAAGTTAAAAAAGAAAAAATAGATACACCATATTAAATAGTTTTAAACAAAAAAATAGATACATCACCTTGCCTTTAATATTAAAAGAAATGTTAAAGAAAAAAAATTCCCCATAAATTCTCTATTTGTTCATTGATAAGGACATTATTTTTTTAACAAAATACCATTTTTTCCCAATGAAGCCACCACCCAACTTAAAATATCCATTTGTCCATTGACAACGACCCATATTTTTTTTAATAAAATATCATTTTTTCCCAATGAAGCCACCACCCAACTTAAATGCATAAATTGTTGCCAATATTTATGTAACACAATCCATTCAAATTTCCTCTCCCTTCCTCCAAAGTAAATAACCATTCTATCTCATTAATGGCATTAAAGCCAATGAATATTCTATTTCCCAAATTAGCTAAGTCATTTTCTCAACCCTCCATTCAATGTCCACAACACCCCAACCCACATCCCTTCGCAAACCCTAAATTGCTTCCTTACATTCATATAATTATTAACCACATTTCTAAGATGTTGGCCAACAAGAATATTGTTACTCATTTGAATCCACAAATACCTTTCTCTCATAGGGTTTACTAAAATCCCTTTTCCTATTGAATTACCAATTATCCAAAGAATATTGTTACTCATTTGAATCCACAAATACCTTTCTCTCATAGGGTTTACTAAAATCCCTTTTCCTATTGAATTACCAATTAGCCAAACTGGTAGTTCCACCCATACATAATACTTATAAAAGTATCATGTATACCCCTTCTAAGTATCAAACTTTCATGTCTTGTAACTCATCTTGAAGCAAATATGAACCACTTAGACAAAAAAAAAAGGTGCAACCACTTGTGACATATTTATAGTTTTACAAGTAATTTTAAGAATATATATA
>LPNX011173149.1:0-76541 GCA_001517045.1 Pseudotsuga menziesii
ATGGGTTCTCTTATATTTCCTTCCCTTAGTTATGCTCTCGCTCTCGTCGCTCCTGAGACCTTTTAAAGATCTCCAGGTCTTGAGAAGTCTTCCACAGATATCCTTTCCTTTTTATTTGGGTTAAAACTTTTATCACAAGGAAAATCTATATCTTCCAGCCTTCTCAAACATTTCATTCAGTCTGGAGCCTACTTATGTGAAAGGTATACAAACCAAGAATTCCATTCTGAGAACAAGCCTTTGTCCGCATCTTGAAGTTCTGCTTGTTCGGTTTGTTTTCCCTTTCACTTTTCTTCTCAGGAACTTGCTCCAGGTATGTATGCTGCTTGGGTTCCACATATTTTCATTCCTAACCTTCGTAACCTCTTGTTCTTCTCTTAGCTGATGAGATAGGTCATCTTCCTTCTCCCATTGCTTTCTTTTTCTCATTTTTACTTTCTTCATAGCAGGAGATTTCTTCTCATCATTCCGCCGCTCTACTTTCTTATCTTCAGTGATCGGCTCGGATTTCTTCTTCTCTTCAGCAGAGATTTTGATGATGTCTTCTACATCCTATGCTTTACTCCTCATCCTTGGAAATTGTCTTACCTGTGATATTCCTAATTTCACAACCTTGGGCGACATCGTCATAGCGGACATACGGCCACTAGGGTCGAAGTGTCTCAGCATGTCTTCTAAAGGTTCCTCCTCGGACAGAACCCACTCGGTGTAAAACGTTGGATGTGCAATGGCTGCAATTTCTGGGAATCACAACACTCTGTAACGGGATTAGCTCTGCATAGGGAAACTGATCGATGCACTCTATAACTCTCGGCTCTTGAATTCTTGCAAATGTAACCCTCCCGAATGAATAATTTCTGCTTTTATGGCAAAGACGATAATCCCGGACGCAACGGTCATCTAGACTGAACCCGTCAGTCGTATTAATTGCTTGGATGAGACCACTCCCGTCATCCGATCCTCAATAAATGCTGAAATCCGATCAAATTTCCCTCAGAGTGTGTGTGTACAGGCGCCGGTCTCGTCGAAGATTTACCAAATCTGGAAAAATTGATTACACTGCTGCCAAATCCACGACAAGATATACCGGTCCTTTCTTCATTAACTGCCTGTCAGAAGGCGACTTGACTAGCCCTCTGTTTCTTTGTGAAAGTGGGTACGTGGCACGGGGAGACATCGCCTTGCTGCGATGCAACATCGTATCCTCTGCTCAAAACAAACTTAACCGTCCCTTTTTTTTTTTTAACGTGTTTCACCTCCAGGATGGAAGTTACGTCCACAAAACTGTGTTTCTATTATAGCTCAGGGGAAGGTAAACACAGTTCTGCTGCATCGCATATGCAGCTCGAGATCTTCTGGGTAACTCCGCACACAGCCTGGAGCCCTTCTCTCTTAGATCTCTTCTCTTCTATATATTGCACCTCTTACAATATACTCTTCCCTCTCTGTCGATCCCTACGGATCGTTACATGCATGCGCAATGAGCCAGCTACTGGTTACAGTAAGGTAACTATAGCTAATAGCAGAACCATAGCTCGACTCCTATACAATTGTCCAACCAACTAACTAACTAACCAACGAACCAACCCTTTACAATACAAAAATACATCCCTTTATAGGCGGCCCGAAGGTCTCGCCATTACAACACAGTGGGCCTGTCCCAACAGTAACCCAAAACCCTAACTAGTGACAGTCGGCATATCTATACTTGAGGTAGCCGCTTTCTGTCACACCACAGCTCTCTGCGGTCTTCCATGCTTCCCGGCACTGATCATGGGTACTGTGCACCGCTTCCCTTTTCTGTCCTTCGTCTTCAATACCTTGGCCTCATTGCTTCTTTTCCTTTATGAGGGTAGCTGAGCCCTCCTATCTTCCGCCGCTGCCTTCAATGCAGTGGGTGAGCTCTTTCTTCTCGGTTGCTCAGGTACTGTCGTCTCCTTTGAATTTTTTGTCCCAACAGTCATGGTTTCCGGCTCTGATCTACAGCTGGAAACATGCTACGGCGTCGTAGCTCTACCTTATCTTCCGTCCGCCAAAACTGTCTATCTGCTAAACTGACAGCTTCTTCTGTAGCTGCGGGACCCTGCTCCAACACTAGCCATTGGAACCAAGAGAAAGGTTGGTGAAGTGGTAGAGAAATGTCCATTGGTGATGAATGGAGGGTTACTTGTGTAGATCTGAATGTTCTACCCCTTGGTTCCTATGATGTTCTCATTGGAATGGATTGGTTAGAAGATCACAGGGTAAATCTTGACTATTACCATAAGAATTTTGAATGCATGGATGAAGAAGGGAACCCGAGAGTTGTAAGAGGCATTCCAAAAGTAATTTCAGTGAGGCAGATTTCCGCAATGTAGTTGAAGAGATTTTGTAGGAAGGGTTGCCGATTGTATGCAGCTCATATTGTGGAGGCAACAGAGAATGAAAATCCTAGGTTGGAGGACTTTCAGGTATTGCAGGAATTCAGGGATGTTTTTCTCGATGAGATTCTAGGTCTTCCTCTAAAGAGAGACATTGATTTCATAATTGGACTTGTGCCAGGAGCAGCACCAGTGTCAAGACACCCTACATTATAATGAGTACGCAGAAAATGTTAGAGCTAAAGATGCAGCTACAAGAGTTGTTGGAGAAAAAGTATATCAGGCTGAGTGTGTCTCCTTGGGGAGCACCAGTTCTGTTTGTAAGGAAGAAAGATCGTACACTCAGATTGTGTATTGATTACAGACAACTAAAAAAGGTTACGGTGAAGAATAAATATCATTTGCATAGAATTGATGACCTCTTTTATCAAATGAGAGGAGCAAGGGTGTTTTCCAAGATTGACTTGAGGTCGGGTTACCACCAAATGAGAATCAAGGATGAAGACATTCATAAGACAACCTTTAGGACAAGGTATGGACATAATGAGTTTGTAGTGGTACCATTTGGTCTCACAAATGCACCAGCTACATTTATGTGCCTTATGAATAGTGTCTTCAACAGGTATTTGGATAAGTTTGATCTTGTTTTCCTTGATGCCATTCTTGTTTATTCTAAGAATGAGGAAGAGCATGAAGAGCATCTGAGGTTGACATTACAATTACTTAGGGAGCATCGATTGTATGCAAAGTTGAGCAAGTGTGACTTCTATAAAGATAGAATTCAGTACTTGGGTCACATTATCTCAAAAGAGGGTATATCTGTGGACCCTGAAAAGATTGAAGCCATTATGAATTGGCCTACTCCTAGAAATGTGACAGATGTAAGATCTTTTATGGGACTTGCAGGATACTATAGGAGATTTATTGAAGGATTCTCCAAGGTTACGCGTGCCATTACTTCTTTGCAAAAGAAGGGAATAAAGTTTGAATGGACAATGAGGTGTGAAGAAAGCTTCCAGCAGTTGAAGAATCTTCTCACAAGTGCACCGGTTTTGAAAGTTGCAGATCCAGAGAAGAATTTTGTAGTGTGTACTGATGAATGCGGTCAAGGGCTTGGAGGAGTCCTAATGTAAAACAACCACGTGATATGTTATGAGTTTAGAAAGTTGAAGGAACATGAGAAGAACTATGCTACTCATGATCAGGAACTTGTAGCCATAGTACATGCTCTCAAGATGTGGAGACATTACTTGATGGGCAGAAGATTTGTGCTAAGGACCGACCATTGTGGTCTGAAGTATTTGTTTGATCAGCCTTCTCTAAATGCGAGGCAAGCTAGATGGCTGGAGTTTTTATGTGAGTTTGAATTTTAGATCAAGCACATAAAGGGGAAAGAGAATAAGGTAGCTGATGCACTCAGTAGGAAGGTGCATGAAATGCATGTGGCATCCGTTAGTGTTTGCTAATCGGAGTTGATGCAACTAATTGTTAATCATGTTGCTTGAAGATGAATTATATGTGTAGGTCAAGGACAAATTATAGCAACAAAGCCTTGAGAAAAGACATGAGGGATATAAATTGGAAGAAGATGGACTTCTTACTTATAAAAACATAATTTACATTCCAAATGTAGCATATTTGAGGAGAGTTGTTATGGATGAAATCCATCAAGCTCCATATTCTGGTCACCTAGGATATCATAAGACAATTGCTACTGCTAGAAAGCAATACTTTTGGCCAGGAATGAAAAGGACATGGCTGAATACATTTCTAGGTGCATGAAATGTCAGTAGGTGAAGGTTGAGCATCAACACCCAATAGGTTTATTGTAGCCTTTGCCAGCTCCATAATGGAAATGGGAAGTTATTTCCATGGATTTTATTACAGGATTTCTAATGACTTGGAGACAACATGATTCCATCATGGTTGTGGTGGACAAGTTGACAAAGGCAGCCCATACATAGGTCCTCCATATGAGCTCATCTCAAATATCTTCCTATGAAAACCTGAACAACAACCCATTTTATACCAGTTAAGTCTATCCATAAGACTGATGACATTGCAAAGGTCTTCATGAAGGAGATTTTCAAATTGCATGGATTGCTAAAGGCAATAGTCTTTGACAGAGATGTCAAGTTCACTTCCAATTTTTGGAAAGGATTGTTCACAGATTTGGGTACAAAGCTAAACTTCAGCACTGCATACCATCCTCAGATTGATGGACAGACAAAGAGAGTTAACCAAGTGCTTGAAGACATGCTTCGCATGTATGTGATGGACAAACCAACCAAGTGGGAAGATTATTTACACTTGGTAGAGTTTGCTTATAACAATGGACAACAAGCATCCTTGGGGATGAGTCCATATGAAGCTTTGTATGGCAGGAGCTGTAGGACACCCATGACTTGGGGATAATCCAGTGAACAGAGTTGTGATTGGTCCATAATTGCTCAAGGAGATGGAGCAGGAGGTTGTAAAGATTAGGCAGAATATGAAAGCATCCCAGGACAGACATAAAACCTATGCTGATAAGTATAGGGTGAACAAAGAGTTCAGTATTGGGGATCATGTTTACCTCAGAGTGAGGGGAAAGAAAAGTTCCTTGAAACTTGGAAGTTGTGCCAAGTTGTCACCCAGATATTGTGGGCCGTTTGAAGTGCTTGAAAGAATAGGGCCAATTGCATATAGACTTGCATTGCCAACTAGAACTAGGGCTCATAATGTTTTTCATGTTTCTTTGCTTAAGAAATATATAGATGACCCTAACCATGTGATAAATTGGGATGTGATTCAGGTGGAAACCGAGGGAGAGTTCCAAATCGAGCCAGTGCACATCCTCGACAGGAAGGTCACTATGGTCTGGAACCAAGCCATAGGATAGGTAAAGGTGTAGTGGGAGCACTACGGTCCTGAAGAGGCTACATGGGAGCTGGAAGATGCCATGCGGTTGGCACATCAATTTTTGTTTGAAACTGCGGAGCACTAAGGGCGGTGCCAGTGTAGCATTTTGTTTAATTTTGTAAAGCACCGAGGACAGTGTTGTTGAAGGGGGAGGGGAATGTAACACCCCAGTTTTGGCCCCATTGAATTAATGTATATGATGTAAATATTATATGGAATCATGATGAGGAGCTCGAATCCAAGGCCCTGTCATTGATTAATGTTTGGAATATAGGTGATCATGGTTGATGCCTATGGTTTATGTGCTAAGTCAAGCACATTTGTAAACATCATGTAAATATGTAAAATTAATGAAAAACCCACATCCAGCTATGTCAATGCAACGAAAAATGAGATGGGGGCGTGATTTTCCTAAGGGTAAGGGGGAGGAAATGTTAACCTTGAACCAGTTTGGGGAAAAGCCATGTGTCATGGCAAAATCCCATTAAAACTGTCAACTATTCTTTTTCTTGTTTTTCTTCCCAACCATTTATTCTACCAGAAGGTGGCTGAGGTAGTTATTGCACGGAAGGGGAAGAGTATGGCAAATGTTTGAATTGGGTAGAGCACCCGGATTCGTGTGTCGTGTTTTGCTTGCATGGACAAGAAAACATAAGAACCCTTTGCTAGTTTCACTCACGCGTTTACGTCTTCATTGATTTTTCACGTTTTGGAGCAGCAAGACGTCTCACTCATCCATCATCATTTTTCATTCGTGGGGAAGCTCAAGGGGGGGGGGGGGAGCTGAGTTCTTTCTGTGTGTGTATCCTTCGCGTTCTGAAAGTGTTTTCCCCTTGGAGAGACTGTGATTATTGTGTTGTAACGTTATCTTGTGGTTATTGTGTTGCAACTTTATCTTGATCTACAAAGTGTATGAGACCCTCTTACTCATGTTTCAGAGTAAAACCTATGTTGTGGAGTCTCCATGTGGTGGTTGTGTTGTGCACCCTGGTTCAGGTCCGAACTATGTACAAGACTTAGGAATGGGAGAGACATAGAATGTGCTTGATAAACCTAGTGTGGAACCTCACAATAAGATAAGAGTGGCTGGTGGACCTGCTATGCACATCCTGAAGAGCGCTAGAAGGGGAGGTGTAGCCTAGAGGACTGTGGAGTAGAGAAGGGGACACTTACTTGTGTTGGGTGTGTAGGCAGTGGGGAAGCCAGGACAGACAGGTCTTGTGAAGGTGTTCTTAGCTCTGTAGATGAACTCACTAACTTAGCAGTTCTTCCTGCCCATTTCCTTACAAGCCTGATAAACCCAAATGAAAAGATGGCTTGGCTGGTAGCTTGATAAACCCATCTGTTGGCTTGGATATGTCTTGTTGAGTTTGACATTGTGAGTAACCTTTGGTTGGACAGTTTGATAAACCCAACTGTGAATGCTGGCTTGTCTAGGTAGCCTGATAAACCTAGCAGTGAGATGGCTTAACTGTGTATAGTGTGATAAACCCAAATGTTGGCTTGACTAGTCCTTAAGGTGAATGTTGGCTTGACTGTGAACAGTCTGTGAAACCTAACTATGAGATGGCTTGGCTGAGTGGCCTATGAAATCCATCTGTTGGTGCTTTTCCCTTGCAGCCTGATAAACCCAACTGTGTTGGCTTGGTTGAGTTTTGTTGCACCCTTGGCTATGTATGAGTCTGCTAGTGTTCCCTTATTCCTTGAGGAAATCATGCCCAACTCGGGGGTGGCAGTGTTGCAGAGAGATTGATGAGCGCACTGGCCTATGGTTGGGTGGAATGTTGCAGCGACATAACTGGTTGTGGGACAAGTTCTTCTCAAGATAAGTGTTCTTGTCTATGTTAATCTTTGCAATTATATTTCTCGCATTGTAATTGGTTGATGGAATATGATGAACATGTTGGATTTGTTGAATTGATGAATTGTTCCTTTGAATGACTTCAATTATAGGCATCTATGTATTCCTTCAATGTATTATTAAACTAAGTTGCAAGGCTAGAATGCCAGATTAATGTTGGCCTGGATGGCCAAGTCAGTTCAAAGACCTCGATTAGCAGGTCAAATTTTCGAGCAGAAACCTTCTTCTGTAATGGTTTATTCCGCAGGCGGGATGTGGAAGGCATCCTTAGGAAGATTTGGACCTCTGCAAATTCCTTTCCAAAATTCCATTTCCGCAACTTGCGGGATGCGGGATGCAGAGATGTCTTTTTGTGAATTACGGCTTTTCGCAGTTTTCATTCCACTACGCACCTTTCCGCAACTTGCGGGATGCGGGATGCGGCTTCACAAATTTTGATTTCCGCCGTTGATTTGTTTCCGGTGCAGGATGCGAGATGTGTGATTGTGATTTCCCCAATTCCCAATGCCGCAACTCAATTTTTCCGCACTGTCGATTTTTGTGGGATGATTCTTAGCCGTTGATTCGATTCCAGATATGGGACCATTTGTGATCGTTTATTTCCGTCGCTATTTCTCTCTAGCATCCGATCTCTTCTAAGATCTTTCCTTGCAGATCGTCGAACTGGTCAATGGAAGACGGGAGGGAGCGTGATAGTGTGGGAAATGTCGAGAAGTGGTTTGCGGCCATGCCCTGTGTTTCAATGAACCGTAAAGGTTCTCGATGAAATTTTTAATTCCGCATGATAATGGGATATGGGTACGTGACATGTGGTGAAGTGAGAAAGAAAACAATCAAAATGTCACGAAGAGAACACTAAAATTGAAGAAATTTTGGGTTGTTCACTTGATGTAAAAGATCTCAAGATAAATGTTTCATTGTTAAAGAAGTGATGGACAACGTCTGTTGATGCAAATAGATGGAAAAACAACAATTGTGCAGTGAGGGAAAATAGATTAATGCACTTGACTACATTCTCTTGCTATTATTCAATCTTGCACCCAACTTCTAGCTAATGTGGCTGTTACACATCTTGGGAAGATAAAAAAAATCAAATTTGGAAACCAAATTTGGTTTAAACACAAGCTTAAATGTATTCAAACTTAGCTCATGCAAATAACAATTTTGAATAGATAGATATGGAAATTAAATGTAGAGTCGTGTTCTTGTAGCTACTGCTATATTGACAATAAAATTTTGGTATTTAGATTTACCCATTGTGCTCCAATTTTTTGTGGCTTTGCATAAATGAAAAAAGACTCTACAAACATATAAGATGGCACTAAAGGCATGGAGTGGTTGTGGGCATAGAAGATGACAGTACAAGCATAGAAGATGGCATTCTAGTATTGATTAAATGTATATTTATATGGGTATAAATGCATATGTAATAGTGGCAGGCCTAATGAAAGGGCCTCATGTGTAATACGTGAATTGGGATATATAGATGTAATGTAGTAATTGTTGTGGAACATGTGAAATGATTATAGGAATGTCTTGGGGTAATTGGAGAAGGATCTCCTATTATTTAAGGATTTATTGTGTAACTCATATATATTATTATGTCCTCGACATAAAGTTTTCAGGCAGGGGCAATTAATCGAGGCGGTGTAAGAAATGGGTCGACAAATGTTTTGACATAGGGCATAGTATACTTAATTTTTGCATTTATTTTTGAACTCGATTTTTCTTCCATATGATTGGTTCCATGTGTGGTGACATCAACCTAGGTTCTTGTGCCCTAGGTCCCGACAGTGTGCTGGTGCCAAGGCGACTTAAATTCGGTATGGGTCTGGGTGTAAATGCGTTTACACTCCCCATCATTCGGAAATGACTAGGAAGTGTTCTGTTCAGCATGTGGAGAAACACGATGGCATGAAGGAAGATCATAGTGGGGTCTTTGTGTAAATGCCTCTACACTTTGTCAATTCTCCTCGTCATTAAAAAATGACCGGTTCTTTGGAATTGGGATTTGGAGATGGTGTTTTGTTCGGCTCGGGTGTTAGGAAGGCACTGTGTTCGTCTAATTCTAGAAGAGTTGGAATGTTTCCCATTGAAATATGTAAATGTGATTTCTGTATCATTGAAAATGGGGTTTCCTTCATTTACTCAGGCATGGGGTAGGGGCTCGTCTATCGTAATTGGTGGTTGGTTGCTGCAGACATAAATGCCTCGAGTGTGCCAATTTTCGACATTATTCATTGTGTTGACATTTTTATGGGCTGTAGGGATTTCAAAATATTTGGGCGTTGCATTTCAGAGGTAGTTGCGAGGGTTGTTTTAGGTCCACTTGTTGGTTCTTTCCATTGCCATTGGTGGTGTATGTCGTAATCTCATCTTGCTAGAAGTCAGTGCAACGAGTGGGGAGAATATATTATTTGTAAATGTTTCATAGTGCGCATAGTTCAACTTTCTCTTCTATACGACTTGTTCTTGGAACATATATTGTTCTATGGGTTCTTTGGTGTGCTTTTGCCACTGGTTCCAAAGGTATGTCTCGTTTTCACCCCCTGTCAAGAAGATTTATAGTGTAACGATTATGTTGTGAGGTGTATCTTCTTTAGCTTTACAGTTCGCTTTAGAATAACATGTGTGGATTGTATAAGTGTAGTTTGATTTAGCTATTTCTTGGCAGACCTATGAATTTATGACAAGGCTTATGGTTTCCCTCTCTTGTGAATTACCCATTACTATTTCTTTTACCAATGAAAAGATCCCGGATTATTATTCTTTACCTCAATTGTAAGTTAGTTTTCCTTCTAGAGTTAGCATTTAGTCTTGTCATTATTGTCTTAATCATCAAGACAAAGAAAAAATCCACCAACTAGGAGTTGACTCTACGACTTTCTCCTTAGGAAACATATGACTTTAGATATGACAATAAATGCTTTTGCTTGTTCTTTGCGTGGAACAGTGTTGATTTCACTCTAGGGTTTATTCCTCTCACAAAAATGGAAAGCTTGTTTGTTCAATTATATGTCTTTGGAGTCAATCCCTCTCGGTTGTAATTGTTAAATTATTCTTGGTGTATTATCGAAACACAGTGTTTTTTTCCCCTTTCTAGGGTTCAATACTGCTATCAATGATTAACACCTGACACGAATTTATATGTTCGATGTTTTGAAGCATATTCATGCTGCTTCACAACTGTCGACTTGTGGAAGTCTGTCAAAGGTGTCTCTAGTCATTTTTTTTGAACTTTTCCCTTCGTTCAACAAGGTTTGGATCCTTTGGCATGACATGCTCTGTTTTGCAATTCTTGTACACAATAATGTGCCATATTCCTAAGGACTTTCCTATGTTTGATATTTCCATGGGTTTTCCATTGTTGAAAGAAGGGTTGGCCACTGTACATATTTATGTCAAGGAAAAATGCTTTCAATTGGAAATGCATGTCCCAAATTCTCTTTTTTCTTCTTCTTAGTTACATGGATGTGGTTACCTCACATCAATGGCATTGGAGCTTTTCAAATAGTCTTGCTCTCTTGCTCGCATTGTTTTCCATGAATGCATGTATATAGTACTAGTAAACCATTTCCCATAATCATAGTGTGTTCATATAATTATTATGATTAGTCCCTTGAAAATTTATCCATTAGACACCTGAGGCCTAAACCTTCATAAAAGAATTATGCTAGGGTATCTTACCGAAAAAAAGGAAAGGGGTTTAAGGCGGTTCAATCCATGATATTTGGGATTACTAACAATTTGTCGGGTAGAAAATGCTTTTTATCATGTTCTAGATTTTCTTTTTCTTTAAAACATTGGTAGTTGTAGATATTGATGTACATTGGATATGAACTTGGTGATTGAATGACTTACCATATTGTACTCACATTGTAGTAAGAGTGCTTGAATAAAAATTGAACAACAATGTTGAACAGTTAATGTTGAGGCACTATGCTTTTATCCTTTCTTAATGTTTGATACTCATCTATATTGGGAAGAATTGGCTTGTGTTCATGTGTTTTCAGTATTTGCCCTATCAGTTATAGCTCTTGGAAATCCTTGTTCTCAATTGCAGCCATCAAGTTGGTTGTTTTTTGTTATGCACAGCGCCAACCAGATAGAAGGAATCCATCTTGTTGAGGCCAATACTAGTTATAAGAATAAAATACATGGGAAAAAATGAACGATGCCTTTTGGTTTTGACAGTATCCACTAGGGTCCATGCCTAGATGTTTTTCTAGTCCATTTTCCTGTAGCGAAACTAAGGTCTTGAATTGAAGTGAAGGAAGAAGGAACCTTCTTGAATTTTGTGATATGAGATAAGAATATGCCAATCCCAATGACCATGTGAAAATTGAATCTTGGTGCCTTGAACTTGAAATAGTCCCTTTCCATAGTCACATTATCCTTGACAATGCTTTATCTCTCTTTCCTGCTATAACACAGGAAAAGGCATTTAAGTACCCATACACATATCCATGTTGGCTAGGCTGTATTTTTTACCAACATACTAAAAGGTCGGGTTATACTTGCATGTCGTTTATAAAGAGGAAAGTAGAATGATGTGGTTAGGAAGCTAAATTTGATGGACGAGATTTATGGCTGTAATAACTAGTTGACTATATTATTCTTGTTTGTTTCATGTGTTGATCTCTTTTTGAAGAGAAGTTGGCAGTATTTTTTTGTTTCATGTGTCGTTCTCTTGTTGAAGAGAACCTGGCAGTATTTTTTACTGAAAGAGTGCCAGAGGTTGTCATCGGTGATACTAGAGATTTCAGTAGATTATTAACAATCCTGTCTCTAATTCTACGAAAGTAGTGACTGTTCTTTTGCAGTCCTTTTATGGTTTTTTTTTATTTAGATTATTATTAATGTCTTCCTCATAGTTTTGTAGCTATTTTGTGTGATTAATTTATTTGGATATGTTTTACGCATGTGCATATTTGGTATTGTCAGTGTGTTTTTTTTTCATCCCAACTAAAAATAGTTTGAAGCACTTAAATTTTTTGTTTAATGGCATTCTCAATATACTTTTTGATAAATATTATTTTCTTGTATCATAATATTCTTCGAACTCTATTTATTATACTCTTTCTTATGTTCTTTTTTTGGTTTAGGCGTTCTATCATATTTTTACAATTTTGTTATTATAATTCATTTCCTTTTTGTGGACCCCTTTTTATTTCTGTTGTTCTATTTTGGTCTCCCATTATTTCCAGGACGCAAGTTTATACATTTGTTGATTACAAGGGGAATAAGGTGATGAATGTTTCAGGTAATATTGGTGTCCATGAGTGACCAAAATGTAGTATCTATTGGTAATTACAGACACTCTTATCATTCGTGACAAAATACATGCAGTGGGCATGGCACCTCCTTTCAACACTAGTAATAGAGGTATAACTAGGCTAATAAGTGATTCCATGTAGATGCGGTACAATTGGATATGTTATTTATTGTGATGGAGGGTATCAATTTATTATATACCATCCATAACCACAAAGGCTTGGTGTTTTCTACCGCAGTTATGAAGTCACCAATGATTGTTAAATTGTATGAATATTGTATGCATGGTGTAGTCACAACCTTTGTAATTTTAAGGTCCTTGGAAGTCCCTAAGAAAATATTTACACTATGGGTGTGGTTCTTAAAATCAATTGCATCGTGAGTTCCCTCCTGCTTTGTTTGTTTCATGTGTTGATCTCTTTTTGAAGAGAACCTAACACTAATTTTTTTGTTTCATGCATTGTTCTCTTGTTGAGGAGAACCTGACAATATTTTTTACCGAAAGAGTGCCATAGGTTGTCATCGATGATATTGGATGATTTCACTAGATTATCAATAATATTCTCTCCAATTTTGTCAAATTAGTGACTATTCTTTTGCAGTCTTTTTATGAGTATTTTTTATTTAGCTTATTAATAATGTCTCCTTGATAGTTTTATAGCTCTTTTGTGTGATTAATTTATCCAAATATATTTTAGCCATGTGTATATTTGGTATTGTTGATACGTTTTTTTGTATCCCAATTAGAAGTAGTTTGAAGCAATTAAACTTTTTGTTTAATGGTATTCTCAATATATTTTTGATAAATAGTTTTTTCTTGTATCATAATACTCTTCAAACTCTATTTATCACTACAACATTTTGGACCTTTAGGGGGAGGGGGGGTTCTCTTCCACCCCCAAATGTGACTTACAAGGGTGGTGGTGAAAAAACTGCCCCTAAAGGCACTGATGTTAAAAGTTTTTTCATTTAAAGGTGGGTTTTAAAGAAATTGGAATCGCCCCCAAACACTGCTTTTAGAGGTGGTTTTTGACCCCGCTAATAGAGCCTAGGGGGGTGGTTGTGACCCCCCCCTCCCCCCTTTAGACCCCATTCATCAAGACCTATGGAGGCGATTTTAAACCCCCCCATAGTCTACAAGGGTAGTTATGCCAAAATCACCCCCAACGACGTTGATGTTAAAACTTTTGGTCTTCAAGGGTGGTTGTTGAAGAGATTTGAATAGCCCTAAAAAATTAGAGTTGAGGCCATTTTTTAACCCCCTAATAGAGGATTAGGGGTGGTTGGGACCCCCCCCCCACTACACCTCCTACATATATAAATAAGAGGGAGGTTGTTAGAAAATCCCCTCCCTTATAAAAATCTATGGTGGTGGCTTGTCAAAACCCCCCCTTATAGAGAGTTGAAGGGTCATTTAAGAACTCCGCTTGTAGACATCAAAGCAGGTAGTTGTGGACCCTCTTCATAGCCACCTATGGGGGCAATTTGTAACCCCCCTCTTAGTATTCTACAAGGTTGGTTACAAACCCCCCTCATAGCCACCTATAGGGCAGATTAGAACCCTCCTCATAACAACCTACAATGGTAGTTTAAAAATCCCTCAAAGAAATGTACTGGGATAGTTTGAAACCCCCACTATAAATATTATAAGACATTAGAATTGCAATTTGCATATGTCAAAATATGTAAATCTAAGTCCCATGCTACCCTTTCAACATTCAACACTATAGAAGACAAATAACATCATCATCCAAATTCCATTGATAACTACTAGACAATTACATTATTTCATGGCATTGGTTTCAGGTAAAACATGGTAACATATATTTTCAATTTCAGTAGTTTTGCAGCATGAGAAAGCAATTTGATAGCATACAATGCTTGAGACTTTGTTCAATTATTCAAAACAAAATCAAAGAACTAAAAAGCATTATACAAATTCTCAAGTTCCAAAGATATGCTACAAAAGAAAGACCCTATAAACAACAATATGTGTGTGAATGTATTACTTAGCTACAACAAGAAATAAAGGTTAAAGTCCAAAGATTTGTCATTTCCAGCATTTGTTTTTTACATTATGTGCAAAAATTGCTTTTCTCATATCTTTCAAACCATGCATGGGAATGCCATGAAATTTACAAGGGAGATGCTCTAAGGTAAGATGAAAAGAACCGGAAAATTTCAAGTCAAACCCATTCATATTTTGCGATAAATGAGCCATGAGCACCTACAACCATTTTCATTTTTCTCGGAATATGTGAATTAGGTTTTGCATAATTTTTTTTGTGCTAGAGCATTATGATGAACTTATCATGGTCAACAAAAAATAGCCTAACCCAATAGATAAATCTAAGAAAAACAACAAAAAACATCTTCATAATTCCAGGACATCGTGGTGGAATTTGACAATATTCAAAATTTATGTCAAAAAATATTCAATATGCACATTTTCATAAAATTTAACAATGGAATTCAAGTAACAATATAGTCAATTAAGTGGTACATGTACATTTAAAACAATTAAGAGTATGGAAATATAAGTTTCATTTTCATTGATACAAATTAAATTAGAATAGATAAAAAAATCAACAATAGTACTTATTTATCAACATCCAACCATGTGCCTTCACAATCTTGTTGAACACAATCCATGTCACCATCACCTACAACTTCATCATCTTTGCATTTTTTCCCTCAAAGTCTACAACACTTGATAGATCTACATACTCCAATTCATATGCGTTATTGTTTCTCAACCCCTTTGGAGGGCATTTTAGAACTACATACCAATTATTCTCTATACGATCTTGTACATAGAATACTTGTTTCACTTGTGATGCTAGAATAAATGGATCATATTCCACTCTATCCTTACTTAAGCATCTCTTTAGATTCACCATTGTGAAACCAGTTTCATAAACTTTCATTCCATTTTTCTTGTGTACATCTACCCAATCACATTTGAACAAGGCATAATGCACACAATAGTAGTCCAATATGATTATTTCTTGGATTAATTCAAAATATGTTGTTGTTTGACACATAGATTTTTTCTTTTATTTTGCACTTGATCTCATTAATGTTTGTGAATCTATGCACATGCCACAATTTAGGGTGTCCCTAACATTCTCTATGCTTTAATTTTAAATCTACACCAATTGATTAAGTCATTGTCATACTTAGTTGCATATTTTGTTGGGCCACATGCCACCCATTTAAGGGTATCAAAAATATTTTCTTTTTTCTTCCACTTGTAAAGTATTGAATGCTGTTAGAAAATCATGTAGTTTCAAACTATATAAAAATACGCTTAGTTTCACAAATCATAATAGTCTTGTTCAATGAATTTTAAATAATTACAATGACAAGAACATGATATCATTACCTCCTTTCTTAACCAATCACTAAATTGTTGGTTGTGTAGCTTTTGTAACAAGGCTTCATCTTTTTTGGCTTGGATGTTTCTATTGCTGATTTCACTCAAGTGCATCATAATTTTGAGTAACGTCAATGAACATTTTTTTCAAGATATTTTGATAAATTCTAATAAAAAATGATTTAATAAGTTTGTGCTTATTACTTACTCTATCCAAGGTTGAACTTCATTTATATTGTGCAATAGCCACCCGCGGACTTGTAACAAACTAATATCAACCAATTCAATAGAAGTTCCACTAGATAAGGCAAGACCAATGTCAATGAACATTTTTTCAAGATATTTTGATAAATTATAATAAAAATGATTTTACAAGATTGTGCTTATTTCTTACTCTATCCAAGGTTTAACTTCATCTATATTGTGCAAGACCCACCTGCGGGCTTGTAACAAACTAGTATTATCCAATTAAATATAAGTTCCACCAGATAAGACCTTCCCATAATGACCAACCTCTCATTCTTCATCATCCCAAGCGTCATTTCTACTAGGAATGCTTCCAATATATTCTATATGTTCAACATATCCAACACAAAATTTTATGGATTCCTCCATAGTGTAGTTTTCAGCTATGCACCCTTCCGGCCTATTAGTGTTCTTCACATAACTTTTGAAAACTTTCATGTTCCTACAAAAAAACACACAAAACTTTCAATCAAGTCTAAAGTATGAATACGGATTTGTTAGTGATGCATTATATGCATATAATATATTGGAATCAAATGTGGATTTGTAAACATAGTAAAATTTCACTTACCTTTCAAAAGGGTACATCCATTTGTATGCGATTGGGCCACAAAACATAACTCTCATACCAAATATGGTCAATTGTATCATTATATCAAAGAATGAGGGAGGGAAATATTTTTTGAGTAAGCACAATGTCTCCACAACATCATTTTCTAAGTTTCCAAGATCTGTTGGATCCACCATTTTTGCACAAATTCTCCTATAATTGAAGCAAAGCCTACAAACTATGTTTCACACTGCTTTTGGTAGCACATGGTGCAATGCTACAAGAAGGAGTTGTTGCATGCGAACATGGAAATCATGTGATTTCATACCATGAAAATTAAGCTCTTCCATAGATATATGATTTATAGGATTTCAACTATAACCATTAGACACTTTTAATTTGAAAAAAACAACACAAAGTATCTCTTTCTCTTTTTTTGAAAGTGTGTGTGGTGCAAGCGAAATAAATATTTTTTTCCTTGGTCTTGTGTCCATAGTGACCTCCTTATACCCAATCGTTGTAAGTCATCATGCAATTTTTTTCCAACCTTTGATTTTCCTTTTATATCCAGAAGGGTGCGAAAAATACTTTCACATACATGTTTTTCTACTTCGGTTACATCTAAATGTGACATACTAGGAGCTTTTGCAACAAAGAATATCAAAATGAATGCATGATAATATGGAGGAAAAGTTAAAAAATGGACGAAAATAAGACATATAAACTAGTGAAAGTCTTTTAGCCTCATACATTTAATAGTTACCTAGAGTTAATGTTTGTTACATACCACTCAATATGACAAATTGAATATAATTGACCTTTTCTTCCACACAACAACGATGGAATTTTGACCTTTTTTTATATTTCTTTTTTTACTTTCATTTGTCCCCCAATTCTCTTCCTTTTCTTCTATTTTTTCAAAAATATCTTTCATTTGTATAATTTTGGGTGCAATGCGATGCTCAAGATTCTTGTTAAATGGTCCTTTTTGGGAATGATACTTATGATTTGCTGGAAGATATATTATGTGTCCCATGTACACACACTTCCTACTACATTTGAGATACTCCAAATTTGTGTTCCTTCCACATATGGGACATGCATAAAATCCTTTAGTCGTGTAACCAACCATATTTCTAAAAGAAAAAAAGTCATGGATTACCCACATCAATATAGCCTTCATATTAAAGAATGACCTTGAATGAACATCATATGTCCTTATCCCTTCATCCCATGCTACCTTTAGTTACTCTACCAAAGGTTCCAAAAAACATCTATGTCATTTCCTGGTTACTTCGGATCAGATATTAACAATGACAACTTACAAAAGTTCCTTTTTATGCATAACCATGGCAGAAGGTTATATGTGACTAGTACTACTGGCCAAACATTGTATACACTACTCAAGTTTCCAAAAGGATTAAATCCATCCATTACCAATGCAAGTCGCACATTGCGAGGATCATTGGAAAAATTAGGCCATCGAGAATCTATAGTTTTCCATGCCCGTCTATCAACTAGGTGGTGCATTATTCCATCATCACTCGCATTCTCATGATGCCACCTCATTTTTTACAAGATGTGTGGAGAGATGTAACAAAATAAAGAATTTTAATGTATACATTACAATAGATAAGAATAATAAAGAAGATAATTTGTGAATATGTCCATAGTACATAAAGGTGCAATTCATAATAGAATTAAAGGAGTTCAAATTCATAGCTATACACTCTCTTCAACCTTGGAACTATGAGGAAATACCTCAACACTTTGCTCGGGACACCTTTACGCACTTTTCTAGAATGAGCATCAACCTTCCATCTAGATTTACCACATGTTGGGCATTCAACTTTGTTTTTATATTTTCCTCAATATAAAATGCAATCATTTTTGCATGTGTGTATAAATTCATAGTCGAAACCGAATGATTTAATCAACCTTTTTGTATATGTAGAATCTGGAAGTGTATTTTCTTTTGGAAGAATTTCTCTTTGGAACTTCAACAATTGGGTGAAACTTGTGTCGGACCATCCATCTCTCACTTTAAGGTTGTACAATTTCACAATGGCTGATAGATTGGTGAAACTAGTATATCTTAGGTACAATGGTGTCTTGGCATCATCAATTAACTTCTGATATTCATTGATATCATTTATTTCATCCATTGATGTTGCTTGGCCATTTTCACTATTCACATCTGGATTTTCATTAAAACATTCATTGATCTAGGTCGTGCCCAAGTGCACGCTGGGGACAAAAGTTGACTGAATGAGTCGAGCTTTGTTGTGGCGGAAGCATATAAAGAGATACAACAAATCAGAAAAACACACTAGGTCGATAAGAATATACACACAGACAATATGCAAGAATTCGAACCAATTTATTACTTCTGCTCCATGAAAGATGGAGGAATCAGACGATGATAAGAAAGTTTGCTATATTACATTAATGTACATGCTTATATAGGATGCTGATACGTTTGGGTGACTAGCTGCTATGTTCAGTTACAAGAAGTCACAACGGTTTATAAGTTAAACCATCGTAGAGCATGTTGAAATGCTGTATGTCAAGGCGAACCTGCCGGCTAAACATGCCAAGGCGAACCTATCGGCTGAGGAAAACCTGTCGAAGACAGACTTGTCAGCTGCAGGCAAACCTGTCGAAGGTGAACCTATCAACTTTTGGTTGGATCATTCCTCCTTCCTTAAGAAACAATGGTATCCATTATGTATTTCTTCAGGTGAGGAAACTTGTCGGCGACTTCATTAGCAGAGTACCATTTTCCTTGCGCAGGGAATTGTCCAGATTTATCCACTTGAAAGAAGGGAATGGAGTTCATCCTTGTAAGGCGTATGCATCGTCCCACAATGGTGTCACAAAGAAGAGGTTCTTGAACATCTGGATGGATGTCTTTGGGTTTCGCTATCTGCAAGTCGTTCTGTTCCAACAATGGTGCATGGCATGGTCAAAGAAGATCTACATTGAAAACTGGATGTAGGCCAAGGAATGCAGAAATGTAGAGGTGAAAAGCATTTTTTTCCAATCTAATTAAGGATACTGTATGGACCATATCACAAAGGTTTCATCTTTCTGTATGGACCAGTGATGTGCTCCTTCTTTAGATGTAACCAGACCTGATCCCCAATTTGGAATGAATGAGGAATACGATGCTTGCCATGTCGGGCCTTAGCTTTTGCATTTGCTTGTTGCAACATTTCCTGTGCTTGCTTCTAGATGTTGTAGACTTGATCTCTAGATTTCAATGCTTTCTCCAGTTCTTGTCCTTCGAAGTCGATATCATTCGATTGTGTCGAGGAACTGATTAAGTCGATAGGCGTTGAGGGAAATCTGTAACAGTTATCAAATGGACTCTTTCCTGTAGAGCTGTGTTGAGCACAATTATAACTGTGCTATATGTATGGAAGGGTGTCATCTCATGTTTGACAATGCTTGTCGGTGTACATGCGAAGAAATTGTACGATTAAGTGATTTACAACTTTCGTATGTTTGTCTTTCTGTGGATGGAAGGCTGCCGACAAAGAAAGTCTCTTGTCGAGCTATTGCCAGAGAGTTTGCCAAAAGATGCTGACAAATCTAGAATCTCTATTGGAAATAATGGTTGTTGGGAGGCCATAGTGTTTCCATACATGTTCAAAGAAGAGCCGAGCAGTCTGTTGTGCGGTCCCAGTCTTCTTGCA
The DNA here is from genome assembly GCA_001517045.1 of Pseudotsuga menziesii. Taxonomy (NCBI): domain Eukaryota; kingdom Viridiplantae; phylum Streptophyta; class Pinopsida; order Pinales; family Pinaceae; genus Pseudotsuga; species Pseudotsuga menziesii. The sequence continues at coordinate 20,267 of LPNX011173149.1, forward strand.
TGGTATGAGTATAGCCATCTTGGAAAATATGTCGATTACTACTAGTATTGTGTCATGCTGATGTTTGGTAGTAGGATATCCCATCAAGAAGTCCATAGAAATAGATTCCCATGGTCGAATAGGAACTGGAAGGGGTGTATACAGTCCTTGTCGTCGATTCGACGGTTTAGAAATAACACAAACCACACACGATCGAATGTACTTTTTGATGTCAGATTTAAGTGAAGGGAAATAGAAATACTTTTGTAGGATAACAAGTGTTTTTGCAACTCCAAAATTTCCTCCAATATTACTGTAGTGCGCGTCCTAAATGAGCTTTTGTCGGAGCTCACCGGTCGGTACACAAAGCTGTCCAAGCTTGTATAGCAACATGTCCTTTAGGAAGTTGTCGACAATCAACAACTTGTTGGTCTGAAGCTGTCGATAGATTGTAGAAAAATTACAGTCTACCGAATATAATTGCGGCCAAGTAGTGGTGTCATAACCCTGCATACTCATCACTGTAGATAGTAGAGTAATGGGTGGTCTGCTGAGACAATCAGCTGCAGCACTGGCTTTGCCTTTCTGATACTTAATTACCAACTGAAATTGTTGCAGGTAATTAATCCACTTGAGTTGTCAGGTTGTCTGTAGTTTCGACTGAGTCAGAGCGAATTGCAAAGGCTTATGGTTAGTGAGGATGACCATTTGCCTGCCAAGAATGTAGTGTCTCCATTGCTTGAGAGCTTGCACAATGGCGTATAGTTCTTTTTCATACGTCGATTACCTTCTGACTGTGTTGCTGAAAGTTTCAGAATGAAACGTGACTGGGTGACTTGACTAAGTGATCAATACGCTGAGGGCATATTTTGATGTGTCCGTCTCAATCTCAAAGCATTGATGCATATCAGGTAACACAAGTACTGGTGTAGTACAAAGCTTGTTTTTGATTTGTTCAAAAGCTTGTTGTTGTGTCAGTGTCCATTTGAAGACAATTTTCCCATTTCCTTTCATCAACTGATTCAAAGCCATGCTATGTGGATGAATCTGAGTATGAATCGTCGATAGAAATTTTCCAAACCAAGAAAACTTCTTAGTTCATGAATGTTTTGAGGAATGGGCCAATCTTTGAGGATTTGTATTTTTTTTGGGTCGACATGAATTCTTGCAGAGTCAATTACATACCCCAAATACTTGATGTTGGTCATCGCAAATGAGCATTTGTCCATGTTTAGATATAGCTGATGTTGCTAGAGAGTGTCGAAAACTTGCCGAAGTTGCTTGACATGTTCTTCCCATGATTGACTGAAAATCAAGATATTGTCGAGTAGACAATGACACATTTACTAATGAAAGGTCGTAGAAGGTCATCCATATATCTCATGAAGGTTGCAGGTGCATTGGTTAAGCCGAAAGGCATGACTAACCACTCAAACAGTCCTTCCTTGATTTTGAAAGCCATTTTCCATACATCAATGGACTCGATTGGAATATGGTGGTATCCCGACTTGAGGTCGAGTTTTGTAAAGAACTTAACACCTTTTAGATTGTCAATGAGTTCATCAATCCGTGGAAGAGGGTATTTATTCTTCACTGAAATTTTGTTGAGAGCCCGGTAGTCGATGCACATGCACCAAGTCCTGTCTTTATTTGGAACTAAGACGACTGGACTTCCACAAGGAGAGGAGCTAGGGTGGATATGACCCTCGTCGATAAAATCCTAGATTTGTCTGTGAATCTCTTCATTTTCGAGAATGGATCTTCTATAAACATATGCGTTACGTAATGAAGAACCAGGAACAAGTTTAATGGAGTGTTTTACGTGACAATCCAGAGGTACTCCGTGTGGTGCTTGAAATATGTTCTGGTATTCTTCAAGAATGCTATCGATCTGTTGTTGTTGTCAGGAGCTGCGCTGGCCGGTGAGTCGACTCATTGCTATAATATTCCTGGAATGTTGAGGCTTTATCATGATTAATGTGACCTTTTGAGCATGATTGATAATATTCTTCGTTTGTTTGGCATATATAATAGCAACCGTTGATATGGGTTTTCGCTCTGGTATGCCATACCATTGGTTTCAGATTTTGACAATCACCTTCTGAGGCCATGACTGGTATGTACCATGTCGATCCCATAGGTAGGGTTTATCGAATAGGGCATCGGCTATGGAAAGCGGTTCCATGTCATAGAGTACTTCATATTCAAAAGGATTAATGAAGTAGGCGAGTCAACATTGTCATGTGATCCTTAGTTCCTGCCCGTCCTTCATCCAACTGATATTGTAAGGCTGAGGATGTGGAGTGGTGACAAGACCTAATTTCTTCACAAACGAAGTTCTTCTGGCTACCATTATCCATAATAAGATGTAATGGATTGTTCTAAACACATATCCATGTATGGAATATGCACTCTCGTTCCTCCTCATCAATGATGGTCGAGGTTGTCGTAGTGGTCGAAGTTGAAGCCAGGAGGGATGATGCATATGGATCAGATTCTACTAGGGTTCTGTTGGACGATTCAGATGTCGATTTTTTTTCCAAAAATGTCTTTCGCGCTTTGCATTCTGACGTATCATGCCATGATGAACTGTGATAATCACACCATTTCCCAATAGGGTTCTATTTGCTGCGATCCCTCTTGTCTTTCTGAAATTTCTTCTTTTGATGATCAGGCTTTGGCGAATTCTGTTGAGAAGGATTCTTGAACTTGTCGGAGTCGGCTGGCGACTTTTTATCGAATGTTTGACTTGTTGGCTTATTTGCAAAACGTATCTTTCCTTTTTGTTTAACTTCAATCTTGCTAGCATAATGAAATGCATCCACAAGCATGTTGACAGTCAAAAACTCCATCTCTTGTTGAATGTATGGGGATATACCGTTGACGTACTTCAAGACAAGCAATTTCTCTTCTTCTTGGATTCCAAGTCTAGCCATGAGTCGATAAAACTCATCGGTGTAACTCTATACGGACTGGTCTTTCCACTGCCTTAGCTGCTGCCACTTCTTTTACTGATGTTCAATGTACTTGGGCAGATAGAACTCCTTTCGGACATATTCAAAATTTTTTACCCATGTGTCGATGGGGTCTTCTTCTTTATACATTTTTGTCGATAGGTTCTCCTACCAACAGTGTACATATGTTGACATATTCAAGTACACAATGGTGATATTTTTCGCTTTGGAGAGTTGATTTACCGCAAAGTAAGATTCCAATTGTTACACCCAATTGTTGACGGATTCCATGTCAATATTTCCTTCAAGGTTCGGTATGTCCAGATTTATTTGCACTTTGAAGGGGCTGATTTTATCGAAGTGAGATTGCATCGAGGATTCCTTAGAGTTCACAGTGACTCTCAAGAGAATCTCGCTGAATTGGGCAAACATTTCGGTTCACTAGCGAGCCAATTCTTTTTCTATGAGTTGCTCTATCTCGTCAGTTGCATGTCTCTTGTCTGTTTATTCACTCATCTTTTTTGAAGTCGAAGGAAGTGTCTGCTTGTGTTGGTGGGCTTGTGAGCATGTTTGAACATGCATAATTTAAATAACTTCGATGGAATTGATTATGTGACTTAAGATTTGGACAAGATCTTGCTCTGATAACAATGATCCAGGTCATTCCTAGGTGCACGTTGGGGAAAACAGTCGACTGAATGAGTTGAGCTGTATTGTGGCAGAAGCATATAAAGAGATACAACAAAGGAATCAGATGATGATAAGAAAACAGTCGACAAGAATATACACATAGACAATATGCAAGAATTCGAACCAATTTATTACTTCTTCTCCATGAAAGATGTAGGAATAAGATGATGATCAGAAAGATTGCTATATTACATTAATATACATGCTTATATCGGATGTTGAGATGCTTGGGTGACTACCCGTTATGTTCAGTTACAAGAAGTCATAACGGTTCAGAAGTTCAACCACCGCAGAGCATGTTGACATGCTGTATGTTGAGGCGGACCTATTGGCTGAACATGCAAAGGCGAACCTGTCGAAGGCGTACCTGTCAGTTGAGGCGAACCTGTCGAAGGAGGACCTGTCGGCTGGAGGCGAACTTGTTGGCTACTAGTTGGATCATTCATAAGCATCATTCACCATTTGAAGCATATGATCATCACTCATAGTTGCATCATCATCATTGTCATTCTCAAAAACATCAATATCATTTGTAGGAAATACCATAGACTCACCAACATGATTATCATATTCTTGTTCGACTATGTGTTCATTACCATGTCATTTGGATATCACAAAATAGAATGGAAAGGAAAACAAAATTAGAAACATCAATATTGCCCATATTGAACATTCTTAAGGACAAATGTCTTTTTTTCATTTAATTGACCCTTAGACAACATTGCATACATAAGATTCTGAGCACTTCCATCGCATTTTTTGTACCATTAAATGTGAAATTTCTCAAGGTAAATCATGCATATCATTCCATAGCATTTCTTGCCCTTGTTAGATATATATTCCTAGAAGAGATAATAAAAAAACAAGTCAAATTTTCTCTATAAAGTATTTCTATGTAAATTGAAATTTATTATCAATATTATCTACATGGAAATGATACTTTGATTCAACAATATCCTATGATCATACCTAATTAGGAGCCCTCTCTCCATGGAAAAACCAAAATTTTCATATGAACTCATTATACCATGAATCATCAAGTGGTTTTGTACTTCCTCCAATGCTAGTACTGCAACATTTCAACTTTTTTTACAAGGGCATATCGTGTTCTTCTTATCCTCCAAAAGCCTCATAGATAAATCTATGAATTCTTCAACTCCATCTTGATATTCCTTTGACTTTCTACATATAACCAAATTGCACATCACTTTAAGATAAATCACTACAAGTTACAACAAAGACATATTTTATATCATGTCATATCGAAGAATTAAATGTATAAAATATACCTCATCTTCAAATCTGTCCAATCCCTTTTTTAGCCAATTGAAAATACAATTAACACAATTTCTGCAAGTAGCTCCTCAAGAGTATAGCTACTTAATAGCTAAAAAATCTTCGATTATTTAAAGAAAGTAAATGTTAATGTTAATGCCAATTTCAATTTAACATTACAAACTATCTCAGTATTAGATAAAGTATAAACCAAGTGGAAATTCATATTCCATGATACATATTCAAAATAACATCCTCATACACACATGGTAGGGCAAGGTTTCTTTCAATTGAGCTTTAAGGCTAGGGTACTTATAAAGCTATAGACCAATGAAAAATTGCTCAATTGACATTGTAACAGTAGATTAAAAGACATTTGTATTGTTTCACCATTAAAATAATGGTTCAATATTGGAATCTTTAAAAAAAATTGAATATCATAAGGGAAATAAGAATTGAACTACTTACATGATCAACTCTCAAAATTCAACTACTTACATCATCCCCTCTAAATATTTAAATAAAAAAAAATACATTGACTAATTCATTAGTTGGTTGTTATGATCTTTAAACAAAGATAAAAGAGACAAACCTAGCATTTACATGTACCCTCTTTTTACACAAGTAACTAAAACAAAAGAGCATTCAAACTTCATGGACCCCATATTCCAAAACTAACTTCCATACGGAGTTGGGGTTCTAGGTGGCAGAGTGATGCATTATTTATTACATTATAAATTAGATTTGCTTGCTGAGTGATGGATCATTTATCAGCCTCGACATACAGGAAAAATTTACTTTATTGTTCCCAATGTTATAAATGTGCAGAGATCTAAACATAGCAATCCTAGAACCACTTCGTGCTATTGTTGGAAGGTGAAAAAATGCTTATTTTAATGGCCTAAACACACCCATAATATTTTTCTTAGTGCAATACTTTCAAAGAGGGGTGATCTTATTCATGAAAAGAATAGAGGCCACATTGGAACTATGGCCCTAATTGACAAGAACAATTAACTTAACATCAACAAAGTTCTAGACAGTTGTTGTTGTTGTCCCTATATTCCTCTTGGGAGGACATATTAGGTATTTTCATTATCTTTAAGAGTCCTCAGATTCTATAATTTTGTAGTGTTATATCTAGGATAATAGGTACCTACCCATCATTACATTGCTCGGGTTTCTTTGGAGGCCTCTTTGTCTCAAATGGCCAAAGCCAAGATAATTGATTTTTGTGTATACGTTTTTATAAAATTGGAGGTAATCATTCCTACCTCCTTTTGGAGCAATAAGGAAAGGAGACAAACCATCAAATTTAATTCCTATATTAAGAATTTGTAAAGAGACATTTTTATGGGCCCAACAAAGTTCAAACTACATGGGTAAAGAAGTGTTTTGAGAGCCTAAATGACAAGAATGACAAACCTCATCAAAAGTAAGTGAAGTTTTATTTGTTTGCAATTCCTCCTGTAGCCTTTGCAAAACCAAATCAAGGAAATGAGAAAACTGAAAAATTTCTAAGACAAAATAGGCTAACAGACACATAAATAATGCTAGTTTAGCTCTCTTGTGATGTACATATTTTGAATTATATGGACCTTGTTTATGACATGAGTCATGACCTAACTTCCAAATCTAGTAAACTTGAAAAGGTTATCCAAATCTCATAATATTATGTTTTTTTCTAGCTAGAAGAGTCCAATAGTTAAAAAAGAGTTTCAATGGGAAATGAGAGAGATTAAAATTGGCTATTAAGGTGTCTAAGAAAATGAAACTCAATAGGCAGCAGTAGAAAGTTTAGGCGTATTATTTAACCAAAATAACAACCAACACAAATAATTCAAGGACATGTGATTTCAATACAATTTCATTAAGCATAGGAAACAAGAAAACATGAGTTCAATGGTGCTTCAAAATATTAATGAAATAAGTGATTTAAATGAATATTATAGGTCATAAGAAACATTAAGCAAATGACTCATGAAATACTGTAATTAATTCATCATTCTCACACAAAATGATATTTAATGAGAAAGCTTCATACCACAAATGCTCAGATTTATTAATATCAGAACTGCTCATGTACACAAAGGAAAAAGTGTTTGAAATAAATTGAAATACAAAACATAGATAAGGGTTATAAAATGATACAATAATAGGGAAAATGTCATGAGGGATTTTGAAAGTCCTGTTTTTGTTGCGAGTGGCAAAATGAACTTGATCTACATTTAAACTTTTATTAATAAACTCCAGCGAAAACATTCTCGAAGTGAGATATACTGACAGCTTGTAAGGTTCCAGTTCACATCCATAGAGTCTGATTATGGTGTAGTCTTCGTAGAGATACTAATCCCCCACAACCGAGTCAGGGATCAACTGTAATTTATTCTTAAATTATGGGAAAATCCTCGGTGGGGATTGATAATGGAACATAATATGGATTGGATACATAAATGTATCTATAAACTAAGAAAAGCCTTCATTCTTTGCATGCTTAATTACTATTGTCGTCCATTCAGTCATTGGTAAGGGTTTCTTGTGTTCATCATCCATGTTTAGAGGGATATGCTTGAAGTTATTATATCTTGAGAACAACATTAAGTAAACCAAATATGACTGGTATCTAAAGAAGTGGGTCACATGAAATTTTTGCTGCTGGAAATGAATGTTATCAGAAAGATATTGTACATAATTGAATAGGGTTGGGGATCCTTGCCCAGGACAAATTTCCTGCATGAAACCTAAGATAGCGATATCTAAGGTAGAATCATTATCATATCCAGGATTAAACACATCATAGAAACAACCTCCTCATTTACCTTAGATAGGATATTATATCTAAAAGGTAAGGGTGTTTTAGGACAATAACCTACTTTATACATATACCTCACTGAGTTTGTATGCTTCCACATTATTCAGTAAAATTGTCAATTTGTTTGGAAAGTTACTATGTAGTAGATTAAACAGATCGACATGTTTCGGGTGGACACTCCACCCATCTCCAATATCAAAAGAAGCTTGTTATGATCCTGAAGATGGGTGAAGTGTCCACCCAAACGCGTTGATATATTTAATCTACTACACAGTAACTTTGAAATTGTTTTGACGCAATGTACCCCTCTACCGGGGCCTTCTTTTGAGAAGGTGTGAGCTTTTCATAAAATTCTCTTAGTGTAGTATCATTAAGAATACTAGAATTAGGGTTTATTAAGAGGGCTAACATCTAAGCAATATTTTTCGATCTTATATGAAAAAGGGGTAATGAATTGTCTGAGGTCAAAATGTATTTGGTAGACGGATTATATTTTTTTCCGCAAAGGGTCACAAAATCAAGGAAGTGGTAAGTCTCGTGGACAACATTCTGGCTAAGTTCAAATTCCCAGGTTCGAATTAGGGTTCGAGTGTGACTGTAAAATTTTCCTGCAACAGATTGGCAAAGTTTATAAGGAGTTTGGCGGTAAAGCCGAGTTTCAAATAATTGACATCAATGTCACTTAGGTGCTTAATGGTATAATCTAGCTTACTCAGACGGTTAGAGGTCATAGAATTTCTAACCAGGGCCATGACTCTAAAATTAACATTTCATATACAACAAAACCTGAGAGAATTACAGAGATTGAATATACCCATATATGTACTGAAGGGCCAGACTCCATATAGGTGCAAAACATAAACTACAATAGTCTACACTATTTGTCGTAGTCTCCAAGCTCTTCTAGTAGCACTTATAGAGAAACGAACAATGTATGAGCAAAATTTTCCTTTTTACCTAGATGTGACTTATTAATTGACTCGTCCACGTGGGATCCTTTAATTTTCCATTATACCTACCTAGAGTCGTTTTAGTAATCAACCGTGGTTTCATTCATATGTGACTTGTGGCCTCAGTTGAGTTGTTTTAGAACATTTGGTTTCTGCCGCAAGTACACCTCATATAGCAACGCATGTCTAGAAATGTTAAGGTGGTTTTCGAACTTCCAGGCTCAAGGAAGCATTAACTACCGACATGTTGAGTCCGCAGCTTGGATCCCTAGCCATTGATCAAAGCCCAAACTGGACTATTGTCAATCCATAGCCATGTTTTGAATACTTCAGTGTCTATCCATAGGCATCGATCGAACGTATATATTTTTCACTCAAGATATTTTTCGTTGCACGTGTGATTAAACAACCATCATTAGTAAACCTAAACTTACACACACATAATTACTAAAATGCAATGTACACACAATTTTAGTTATCATTGCTCCTCCTGTCGTATTAATCTTTCCTAAAACGTCCCGTCTTATTAATCATGCATGAAACCTCCTTTCCTATTAATCATTCATGAAACCTCGTGTTGTATTAATCATCCATGAAACATATTCATACATAGTCCCATACCCTTGTTAGTATCAAAATATTATTTGTCTACCTCTAAGCTTCCCATGGCTGTGATAAACTTACTGAATTCGATCCTTGTTGCAACTAAAGAAGTGGAAAGGTCAATTTTTTTTGACTCTGGGGGGCCATCCAATAAGAAGTGAGCTTACAGACACTAGCCTTGTTTATCAGAATAAAACAGTGTTCTAAATTTTTGCAGAAGCTGGGTGGCTCCACTATTTCAAGAGATTACAAGGACATGAAATCATCGTAGTGTCAGAATTTGTTCAAACCTTTAGTAAGTCAGTCACCAGGGTAAGAGGGATCAATATACCTATCTGGAGGAAAGTGTAATATCCCTGATTCATAAACATTACTTGTAGTGTTAAATTCTAGACTGTAAGTTTTGAAACATTATCTGTAATGATAAATTCTAGACTGTATGTTTTGATGAGTTTGGATGGCTGTGGTGTCTGCCCAAACGGTCCTTGGAGGACAGTTGTAACAACTACATTTTTCCTTTAATGAAAATTTGAATGAAAGGGACACGCCACGTTAAAGAGGAGAGTATGCATGCAAGAGTGGGAGACGTAGAGCAGTAAACCTCAGAGAAGTGCACCAGGCATGGGAAATGCCTTAATGGCACCGAACAGACTCTAGAGAAATCAGGGTGCAGTGGTTAACGGGGATTCCTTGGGGAATGGACCATGGCTGCAAAGTAACACCTAAGAAACCAAATTATAAAGGGGCATATTATGAGGCAGGACACTACTGAGTATGATGGGGGAAAGAATGAACTCTTGCTGTGTGAGCACTCTGTGAAGTGTTAGGAAAGAGTTGAAAGAATGAAATCTTGCTGTGTGAGCACTCAGTGAAGTGTTAGGCAAGAGTTGAGAGGTATACTTGCCGTGTGAGCAATCTAAGTAAGTGTTAGGAAAGTGATTCCTGCCTGGAAGTTCTAAACTAAGGTTAGCTGTCTCCATTCTTAGCACACATAATTTAGCTAAGGGGTGAATGAGGACAGACCAAATCTATGCCTAATCTACGGTTGGGTGGAACGTGGTTGTTCCCTTTTCATTGCGGCTCATTTTAAAGATAGGTTTCATTACTGAATTTTGTTTCTGCAAAGATATTGATCTCAGGGTATGTTTGTATACGTATAAATGTGTGTTCAATGTGCATGGAATGGTAAATACCAGTTATAGTTTCATTTATGAAAATGTTGCTTATGAGCTGTTGTATATTCTTACTCTACTTGGAATGACTGTGCCTTGCATTGATAAATGGTAGCTTAAATGGTGTAATATGGTTTTGTGATGAGTCACCTGTCTGCGGTATGAATTCCTTGATTACCGAGTTCAGGCCATGTCTTCCTGTGTAAGAATGTATGCTTGGATGTTGAGTAAATGATAAAGAACTACCTTAAGTTTGTTGATGAAAGTCGGTGTCTTGATTTAGCCATATGGCTTTTGAGGGTTTAAAGCCATGCTCTACTCTAAGGGGTCTGAGATTTTCCCCTTGGTCATAGGGTCTTCTAACTATGGTGAATACTGCTCTATGGAGGGTTACTAGAATACATTTACTGTCTAATGTTAGTAACCAGTTGCAAGAACCCTTGGAGGAAGTCTAAGTGCTGATTGAGTATAATCCTCTTCTTGAGAAGAGAATCCCATGTATAATGATTTGAGATATTGGATGAAGATAAGTCCGTGAAGGAGAGTGTGGTAGCTAGCTACTAGATTTCACTATGTCTTCCTATGTTGAACTTGACTTAAGTAAGAACTCGGCCTAAGTCTCTAAGGCCACCAAAGGTGAATCATCGTTGGATTTCACCTAAGGAAACATACAGTAAAACAATATAAAATTTATAAGGATAGAAATTTATTAAGTTGAGCGTGTGTTCTGCAACCTGCAATCCGCATTTCAGAAGTGGAGTTGCAGAGAGATCAACTTGTGAAGAAGAATGGGCCTTCCGCAATCTGCAATCCTCATTGCGGAAGTGAAATTGTAGAAGGGTAAACTTTGGAATGGATTATGGGATTCTGCAATCCGCAACTAATCCAGATCGATGGTCGATGTTGATTCCGCAAGAATCAACGGCGCAGAAGAAGTTTTGTGAAAGTTCATTTGGGAACATTGAAGGTTTCGCAATCCGCAATTTGCAACCCACATCTGAAAGTAGATCGACAGCCGGGGTTGATTCCATAAGGAATCAATGGTGCATAAGAAGTTTTGCGGAAGGAAAATTATAGAAGTTCACTTGGGAACTTTTACAGTTATGCAATCCGCAATCTGCAACCCGCATTTGAAAGAAGATCGACGATTAAGGTTGATTTTGCAAGAATCAACGGTGCATAAGAGTTTTGCAGAAGGAAAATCACGGAAGTTCCACTACAACAAAGTTAACATTTAGGGGCGGTGGTCTTCTGCCTCCAAAAGTCACTTTTAGAGGAGGTTTTGGATTTTGGTGGTGGTATTTACAAAACCTCCCCTAATAGCACCGACACTAAAAGTTTTGACTTTTAGGGGTGGTTCTGGAAGAAATCAAAACTGCCCTGAAAGTGACTTTTAGGGGCGGTTCTAAACCTCCCCCAAAAGTTACTTTTGAGGGCAGTTCTAAACCCCCTGTTCTCGCAAACCCAACCAACAAAGCCCAGTTGACAGGGGTTCCCACTTTGTCGACACTCAACTCACCATAATCTCCCTGAGCACCGACCCAGACAGGTTTTATCCTGTTCGGAAACACCTGTGAAGTGGATGAAGTCTCACCCGAGATGTTCAAGGGAGAGATGTCAGAACCAACTTTCCGTCGAATAGAAGAGGATAATGTGCATCGACAATTCATCAACTTATCTACCATATCTGATCAGTTACTTAATCATCAACATAACCATTCATAATTACTCTTAAAAGATCGCATCATTCATTCATAACAGAAATAATCATACTATTGCGCAAACAAATCTAGATAAATAACATCATTTAAAAGTAGTACACATTGCATCATAGATCCATGTCACAGATTCACTTAAAATTCACCATTGGATTCGCAGAAATCGAAAGACAGAAATATACAAAAATATAACAGTAGTTCAGATCAACCTCCGTCTTATCACATTATTTATGCACAATCAAGCACAGAGTAAAAAACAAGCAATAATTCAATTAAGTCTCAAACTCTCAATTCTCATTCTCCGCTCTTGGTATCCAACTCTTCTCTCATTTGCAGTCCTACTTCTATTTATAGGCTTGCGAATTTACCTTGAAGGTCCACTTCTAACTAACTCTTAACCAATTCTTAACTGAATCTACAAAATAATGACCAATATCCGCAAAATATGGTCCAAAGTACAAAAAGTGACATAAAATACATAAAATGGTCTATTTCATGTCGTGTGCGCCATCTTTCACTTGCGTGATGTCTTCTGATCTTGCACGACACTCGCGATGCCGCGCAACTAACTTGTCCCAAAACCCCTGCCAATAGGCCCCCAACACAATCTTGTGGCTCACCCTTGAGCCACGCTTAGTCGGACATGGTAAACTCAGCGATCTTGGCTTTGAAATCTGCAAACTACTGACTGATCGCTTTGACCTTCTCCTTGACTCATTCCGTAATCTCCTAGATTGCCTTTAAATCATGGTTGACAGAGTGCTCAAGAATTTTCGCAGCAATGTTTGTCTTACCTTCTTATGCAGCTTGGAGTGCAGAAACTGCTCTCATGGATAGCTGTGCTCCAATATCCTGAAACTCATCTAATTGGGCACTGCGATGCTGCTGCCTTTCCCTTGCAACTTGTTGCTATAACTCCTTTAGCTCTAACACCTTGGTGATCTACATCATAAAGGCATTTCTTTGAGCGGCGTCTTTAAGGTCACTAATTGCCCATTTGCTTCTTGCAACTGTGCAGTCAGTTACTCTAGCTGTTCATCCTGTACTATGGTGTCCCAAACTTGTGTAGTGGCATCTGTGACTTTCTTGGCATCTTGATCTAACTCATCGAGCTATGTGGCCAGCTCTTCTATCTCGTCCTTCCTTGTGGATATCTATTCTGGTGGTATAGAGGGGTGTATCAAAGCATCCAAAATACTAGTTTCACTTTATAACTACTTAATAACAGCTCCAAGTTTCTTTTCTTTGGCTAACACATCTAGCTCTGCGGTGCTCTCCAAGACATGCTGACAGGCATAAGCTACAGTCGCTTCCAAATCCTTGTGTGCTTTCTTCAAGACCTCTATCTCCCGTGCTTTATCCTTAGTCAATTTTTCCTTGGCTTGGTGAAATTCTTCGACCTCAAGTTTGCATGATGTTTGCTTTCTCCTGCGACCACAAGTACTGGTCACTGATATTCTTCTGTCTATCAGCCAATTCCTGGTTGGCCACTTGCTGCATGGATGCCAGCATCTAGGTGGATATCCCATTGATATCCAAGGAAACGGTCTACAGCTATTGCAGGGACATATTCAAGTCCTCATGTTTGGTGTCAATTGCAGTTGGGGGAATTTGAACATTCCTAGCCCACGACTTGGTGCTAATTGACACGTACTCCTATGCAGCTCCCCTTTGTGGTACTCTTTGCAAAACAATATTATAAACAAAATCCAATTTAGTTCTTACCTCGAAAAATCCTTCCTATGTTCATTTCTTCATTTCTTTTGTGGTGACATCAGTCACATCATTGACAGCCTTGACAAGTCAATGCAGTGGCACTTCCATTGTTGACACGGTGTTGTTGTTTGCATCCCAATCCACAAGCTTCTTTGCTCTGATTTCTTGGAGTATGCACTGTGTTTCTAGGTTAGTAGGTGTCTTTATTGATGAGTCATAATCCGATTGGTGGTCGTCTTTGCATACGGGATCCTCAGGTGCATCTGCCGATTTTTCTGTTGAAGCTTTTGCTATACTAATCGGTTCTCGCCACTCCGCAGGCCAACCATTAATATCTGCCTCTAGTTCTGTATCAGACACTTTGTACCTCATGGGCACCCATTTCTTGGCGGGGTCTGTCCACACATGAACATAAATAGTGTGGGGTCCAATTACAAAATACGCAATCCTTCGATACTTTTTCGTGGCTTCCTCTGTCAGTCGTGGAACTTTTGCTGCTGTCGCTTGTAGTGCCTCCTAGTAGATTCAAAATTGAATCGAGCAATCTACCTCTCTCTCAGCATCCTTAACCCACCATAAGTTTTGATATTTGGCACCTTTACACACCTCTTCAGACCTTGACATCCATCCCTTGGCAATCCTCTGGTTCCATCCAAGCTACTAGCGCAATCAAAATGAGGAGCCAACTGTATGTAAATGATCTTGCACCCTCCTGTGTGGCCTCTGCATCCTCCATTATCTGGTTCAGTAGAAAAAGGGACCAATTCATTCGTGTTCCTTGTGCACATAACTCAGCACATGTGACCACCCAGAAATTACACTGAACCGAGTGGTTCTTCCTTACTACTTTACCAGCCAGAATCCTGGCACCAATATAGACCGCACGATCGTTTATGCTATCAATGAAGTAGGCTCTCCCATTGTGCTCTAGAGCATAACATTTCTTTAAAGTCATTGCCAACTTTTTGTCATTATCTTTGCCTCGGATATACTATGAGGGGTTTGGCCCATCTTTAGGTAGCCCCATTATTGCTAAAATCAATTCCACTGTGACTGCTACCAGCTCATCTAGCCATAAATACCCACCATGAAAACATGCCAAGAGTTGTTTCACACATGCATTCACCTTAGTTGGCCGCCCAAAGTGTGACATATTGATCAACCTGAGTAATCCAACTTTATCCAATCCTCTTGCTCAATCCTGTGGAATACGCTCTATCAGGGCGCTTTCTACTGATACCATTGGCAGATACTGCTCCTTTGTGACAGCCTCTAAGGAAATTAGGTCGTGGTCTTCGTACCTCAACTACATCAATGTAGTCACAATATCATAAGTGCATACCATCCCTTGTGGTATCGTTGGCATCCTGATCTGGTATCGTTGATTCTTCGTGGGTTTCTTGGCCTGCGCACCAGGCCGACTAGGAGGGATGTATCTAGGGATGTCCTTGATAGACACCCTTGCTCTAACAACACAATCCATAACTTTAGGGCTTGATGGCCCCATTTGTGGTGTACCCTCTCCGTGCGCCCTTGTGGTCATTTTGGTCCATCGCTTCTGTGATACTAGGGAGATAGGATTATGTGCCATCCTCTTCGTTGATGATCCAACTTGCATACTTGTGACTTCTTCTTCAATTGCAACTTGTCTGAGTGGTGAATCTCGCTCACTCGAAATATCAACGGTGTCTGGGTTTCTCTACATAATGTAACAATTCCCCTTTCGACTTACTAATCTCACACCCTCTTCGGACTTAGCAACTTCCTTACTCTACTTAGATTTTCTCAACAACCCTCTCGACAACTCGGTAACTTCTACAACTCAAAGTAATTCAATTATGCTCAATGGTGTCTTCCAACCATAGCAGGCTTCCTCTTATAGTGCCAACTCAACTCAGACGTCATCATTATTCCATCAATTCGATCATCATGACTAAATCATTCATTAGCTACCCGAATCTGCCATCGATTCTTCCAACACACTGGTTGGATCCGCTATCATTACACGTCACTTCTAAAAGTGCCGTTGTTTAACTACTTTAACTGTCTTCATTTATTATTGATGCAATGTCTGCTCGCAACCTTGTGGTTGTCGCAACATGACCTCCGACGTGCGCTACTAACTCCTACTTTTGCGCAACCACTTCCTCTTGGCGTGCCGTCCTTTCATTCATGATCCTATATTATCTATATAGATTTTTTGGTTGCATAGTGCATTAAGCACTATGCAGTTATGGCTCTGTCCTATAAGGCTTCAGTCGGCTACCATTCACCATTTTTGGTAGCATTGTTCCATCTAATTGCTGCAGCTGAACTGCGACTCCAGAAGTAAAAAAGTTAATAATATATGGACCTAACCAATGCATCTGTAACTTACTTGGATGCTTCAGGAATTTACTGTCATACAATAGTACCAAATCTCCTTGCTGAAACTATTTGTTCTTTATGTGGCGATCATGCAAAGCCTTCTGGCAATCCTTCTCGATGCGCTGATGGAAAATTATGGTAAAGCAGTCTTCTTCAAGCTGTAGAAACTATGCCGCATGCTCCTCTAGTGCTGCTTCATCATCCATGCCCATCACTGTTGCAATGCACAGACCGAGAACAATGTACTCCATAGGCATGACTGCCTCTTTCCCATATACCAATTTGAATGGTGTTTTCCTCGTGAATCTCTTGCAAGTGGTGCGATATGCCCATAATACTGTGGGAATCTTTAAGTCCCAGTCATCGTGGTTAGCATTACATACCTTTGTAAGCGCATGCTCCAATATCTAGTTGAAAGCTTCTATTGTTCCATTTTCCTATGGATGATATGGTGTACTTTTCTTATGCTGTATTTGCAACTCTTTTGTCAGCGCGCTTATTGTGCGGTTGATGAAGTGACTGCCTTGGTTGCTCATCAATATCCTTAGACAACCAAACCGCGTCATGATGTTGTCAAACATGAATCTTGCTACGGTCGCATCGGTGCAATCCATGACTGGTGCGGCCTCTACCCACCTCGTCAAGTAGTCTGTTGCTGTGATTATGTACCACGTTCCAGTTCTCTTCCCACGTGGGATGATTGGACACACAAAATCCATAGCCCATTTATCAGATGGTTGCAATGTTACTTGCTGCATCAGTGGCATCTCGTTCCTCCATGATGGTTTTCCAGTGCGTTGAAAAATATCACAGCTCCACACATATTTTATTGCATCATTATGTACAATGGGCCACCACATCCTTGCGTGAAGCACTTTTCTCGCAGTAGCTCATCCTTCGTAGTGTCCACCAACAACTTCCGCATGGGATTCTTCTAAAATCTCTCCTTGTTTATGTGGTAAGACACATCACCGCAAAATCTCATATGAGCCAAGTTTGTATAACTTCCCAGTAATCAACTGGAAATCCGAGGCCTTGACTACCAATTGCTTCTTCTGGATCGTTGAGAAATCTTTCGGTGTGACTTCTATCGCACCCCCGCGAGTGACAATAATGACATCGACATCATTTGTTCTGGGTTCTGCTAAGATCGTCGTGACCATCAACCCTTGATTATGGTTCATCGGTGGATTCTGGTTTAGCGGTGGATTTTGGTTCAATGGTGGATTCATCGATTGATTCACAGTCTAATTCTAAAGTGGAATTTGATTCTGATTCTGGTTTTGCAACTGATTCTAGTTCTGTATATGATTTTGATTCTACAATTGGTTCAGATTCTGCAACTGAGGAACATTTCCCACCTGCCATATTGTTATTAGCTGTGGGCAGTTCTCAACAGTATGATAAATTGCGGTGCAGTATACACATGAACATTGCAATTGTGGGTAGGCTCTCTGGTAATGCTAGAATACCCCACAATTGTAGCACTGGACAGTTCCGCGATCTTGTCCTCCTCCTCTTCCTCAGAATCATCCTTGCTACTGGTTCTGGGGTTGAGCCAATTGCTACGGTGGGGGATTCAATTGCCGTTGAACGTAGTGCTCTGCCTGAACATATTGCAGTTGCAGTGGAGCCATCGAAATCTGATTATATTGTGACTATGATGCAAACTGTGGTTGCGGCTGTGACTATTAAATTCAGCACATAGATCTGTAGACAAACACACAACTCACAAAGTAGATCACACAATTTACTCAGCAATTGAAGAATGAAATAGTGCAAAAATGGCTTGCAACTGTGAATGCTTTCATTAATAAAAAAGTAATCAGATAATTAATTACAATGAAGTACAATGGCTTTAATAGCCACATGAAATTCGAATCCACATGAGGAAAATTGAATTGATAGACTCTACTTGACTGTAGGTAACTAAGACCTTGTCTAGATCACTATCGGAGGACTCAATAGTTAACTGACCTTGTCTAAACCATAACCGGAGTTCATCGTAGCTCTAAAACACAACTCAAGCATTACATTCAGTGTTGATTAAGGCTAACTGACTGTGGTAGGTGAGAAATGCCCCCTTCCTGAGTGCAGTCAAGTAAACCTAGCGCTAACTAAATGTAGAGGACTAGAACTGAATGTAATTGATTCCTAACGTAGCTTAACTAGTCATCAACTGAACTGAATTGACCTTGGTTGGTTTCAACACTCCTAGTGGCTTCCTAAATTGTAGGGATTGGTCTAGGAGGCTCCTAAACTGATGCAATTAAGTGCAATTAGTGGCAGTAAGCCTTAATTAGTGTTCTCCACACTTTAGTAACTGAAACATGTGCCCCAATTAGGCCAAGTGGACCCAATGGTGCTAATGAATATAAATAGACTTGATGGACTCCCGATTTAGACATGACTCCTGATTTAGACATATGACCAAATTTGGACAAGGGAGGATTAATAATCCTAACACCCCCCCCGAATGCTAACTTGGACAATCTGTGGGCCCTGGTAACTAAGACCATAGGTCACCCATTACATCAAGTAAAAATAAAGTAACCGCTTAATACAAGGAGCTGGGGCAAAAACCACATGGGAAAAAGCCCCCCCTCTATCTAAGCAGGTAGAATCAGGTCTCAAGTTTGAAAAACTTGAAAATATGTTGCTGCAATCTTCATCTCTGTGAGGTAGCGAAGCAACATGCATGGTGTGCTATGCATAGGTATTCTGGGGCCTGGCATGTAGACTTCTCCTTCTTCTCCAAAAATGATGATGGGAGGAAGGAGGAATGTAACCTTTGTCTCTTGCTGAATGAAGAGGTGTATGATCATATCCATTATTCTGAATGTAGTGAGATTGAGCCCTTTCCATATAGCATCTTACAGGGAGTCTGTTGCATCTTCCTGAAGGAGGTAATATTGCATGGCATAGCGCAAGGGTCTTTCCTTTCTGAGTGTTAGGTGTGTTTCTAGTCATCTTCCTAGCTTCCAGTTTGGAAGTAGGGATTGAATCTAGATCTGAGTCACCCTGAATCTCAATCTCATAAAATGATAAAGATGGATCTGCAATACTAGTAGAAGCTTTAAAATAAGTAGATGCAATGATTCTACCTTCCCTTGCAAGTGGCTACTGAGAGTGCACTGGTTCTGAAGGAGGCATGAAATGTGAGAACTCATATGCTTTTGAAGCATGATTTGTAGTACCCTTTGCTATGATTCTTCCAGTAGAGATATCTATGATCTCCACTGAGTCAGGACCAAAGATCTCTCGCTTTGGAGATCCAATATGGGTCATTTGATAGACATATAACATGTTTGAAGCTAGGGAGGGAACAAATAGCACATCTTTGAACCTTCCATGTTCAAGTTTGATAGAGCCCTTCCCCTTTGTTTTGACTTTACTGTTATTGCCCATCTGAATACTAGGACCAACAAAGGACTGAAAAGAAGAGAATGATTCTTTGGATGTAGCCATATGGTTGGAAGCTCCAAAATCAATGAGGAAGACATGTGATGATGTGCAGCAAGCCTTCAATGCATGGCCTTTCCTTTGGTATTCTTCATCTTCTTCTTCTTCAGAGTCATCCTTCCTTGTGCTAGCAGGTACATAAATGTTATGTTTCTTCAAAAGAAGAGTAATTTCATCAAGTTGTCTTCTCATACAGGAGCTTTCTGAATGAAATCCCCTTCCACAGTAAGAGTAGAGGACCTTGCCTTTGCCATTCTTCTTGCTTCTCTTTGAACCTGAAGGTTCTTTTGACTGCTCTTTCTTCACAGGGGACTCATCTCTTTGCTTCCCTTTGTCATTCGCTACCTTATCTCCTCTTAAAACTAGAGCTAGATCTTTGGGAGATCGGATGATCCCCATTTGGATCAATTTATGATTCTCAGAAATAAGAGATTGGATGAAGGCATTAAGAGTGTGCATCTTCCAATTTGGAGTAGTGAGCCTTACTGTTTGGAAGGTGGATACAAAGACTGAGTAGTCTGCATTGAGCTTTGTGAGAATGGCAAGGATGAGCTGATCTTCATCCTTCTCCATTTTGCATTGCTTCAACTGATATATCAAGTTCTTGAACTTTGTGAAGAATTCATTTAGAGATTCAAAATTGGATGGATTGAGAGTAATCAGATCATTTTATAGCTGATGGATCCTCATCTCATCCTGCTTATCAAATAAGGAGGCAAGCTTGTCCCAAACCTCCTTGGGAGTCTTCAATTCTTGGATGTGGAACCAAAGATCTTTAGAGACTGAGGATAGAAAATGTCCATGGGCTTCATCAAGCCTATTCATGTACTTAGCTTTGTCTTTATCTGAATTTGGCTCTTCCTCTATTTCTTCTATGAGTCTGAAGAGCTGCTTGGTGCGGAGCATTACCACCATGTCTCCCTTCCACTGGTGATAGTTGAAGGGAGTGAGAGGCTCCACTGGATGAGCCATTTTGAATGTAGTAAGAAGAACTGAGCTACTGTAGCAACTGCAGTGAGAAGAAAGGGTTGCTTGTAGCGAATGCTGTAAGAAAAGTTGATAACCTGTCACACAATCAAACATACAAAGTAAGGTCGACAGTCTACACTTTTGGAATTTCCTTCACACCCAGCATAGTTGATCAAGCAAGCTTGATCAACAATTTCCTAACTTGGGATATTAAGTGGTAAATTCTCCGCTTCTGGTGCAGTACTGGAAGGAGCAATTTGCTCAAAAAGAATGATCCGACTGGAGATCTTAGGAGGAGAGGTGTCTTGTCCACTGAGGCTCTGATACCATATTAAATTGAGCACATAGATCTGTAGACAAACACACAACTCACAAAGTAGATCACACAATTTACTCAAGAATTGAAGAATGAAACAGTGCAAAAATGGCTTGCAGCTGTGAATGCTTTCATTAATAAAAAAGTAATTAGATAATTAATTACAATGACGTACAATGGATTTAATAAGCACATGAAATTCGAATCCACATGAGGAAATTCGAATTGATAGACTCTACTTGACTGTAGGTAACTAAGGCCTTGTCTAAATCACTATCAAAGGACTCAATAGTTAACTGACCTTGTCTAAACTGTAACCGGATTTCATCGGAGCTCTAAAACACAACTCAAGTGTTACATTCAGTGTTGACTAAGGCTAACTGACTATGGTAGGTGAGAAATGCGCCCCTCCTGAGTGCAGTCAAGTAAACCTTGTGCTAACTGAATGTAAAGGACTAGAACTAAATGTAACTGTCTCCTAACTTAGCTTAACTAGTCATCAACAGAACTAAACTGACCTTGGTTGGTTTTGACACTCCCAGTGGCTTCCTAAATTGTAGGGATTGGTCTAGGAGGCTCCTAAACTGATGCAATTAAGTGCAATCAGTGGTAGTAATCCTTAATTAGTGTTCCCCACAATTTAGTAACTAAAACATGTGCCCCAATTAGGCCAAGTGGACCCAATGGTGCTAATTACTATAAATAGACTTGATGGACTCCCGATTTAGACATGACTCCTGATTTAGACATGAATCCTGATTTAGACATATGACCAAATTTGGACAAGGGAGGATTAATAATCCTAACAACGATGGTATAAAATACATCTGTGACGGTGGTGTATACTACAGTTGAGGTAGAGAGTTTACCACCTGAGGCTATGACTGTGCTTACTGTACTACACCATGATATTCACCTTTCACGTAGTAGGAGTGATACGTCCTTTCTTGAAGAGGTCATATGCACGATAGTATTTATCTTCATGTCCCACAGATCGACAAAATGAGCAATATAAGTTTGCTGGCTTTGTCACCATATTCTGCATGTATCCACATTCTTCATGTCGATGCCCATAGAATTGGCATATGCAGCACCATGGTACACTGTTGCAACTCAATGGGTTCGACACCCCCGATAGCAGATAATTTTGGAAGTCAGGGAAAGTATCTTTGGTGTGCCCATTCGCATGACATCGAGTGCACCAAAGATTCTCATAATTCTCTTTCCCCTTCTTAATTTCTTGTAGCTGGAGCATTAAGTTCGCCAGCTACGCTTTCTCTAATAAGAGAAGCCTCTAACTTCATTGCGATCTCTAGAGCCTCGCTCTTTGTCGCGATCTTCTGCTGCATTAGCGGTTGCTAGATACGAGATACCAATGCTACGCTAAACCATTATTTGTGCTGAACGTCGCTCATATCAAAACTGACTCTTGCCATTAGTGTCTTAAATCTCTAGGCAAAGTGCCAAAAAGTTTCATCAGGAAATTGCTTAATATATTTTAACTCGGTTGTTAGTGCCAGAAATTGTTTGTAGACTACTAGAAGAACAAGCCAACACAATCTCAAATAAAAATAAAATAAAATTGGTTTTAAGGGTTTTGGTTTTTAAAACTTCATCAGCAAGGAGGAAATAAACATCCACAAGCTAATACAAAACTGAATCATGCAAGTTGGATAAACTGGGGATCAAACACATCCCAATAATCCATAAACTTTACACATGAAATACTAATTGCACCCATAGGCTACAAGCATTTACATGAATAAACCTTTAAATAAGAAATGAAATTGTAGAATGAGCAATCAACTAGATCAGAAATTAAAAAGCATGACAGGTAAAAGGGCTTATCAATTTATATATAATCAATAACTTTCATCCACTTACATAAGAGTTATAAATTCTAGCTTGAGAAATCAAAGCTCCAAAAGCCTCTCCTTGAGTGAAAAATCCCACCCCAAAACTGTATGTTTGTCTTCCTTTTATCATTACAAAGATAAAGTAGTTCCATAACTACCTTCTAGGTCGAAATTTGAAAGAGTTACATCAATTAGTTACATGATAACTCAAAATATTTAAAGACAATTAACCCAAAAATAACAAATTGGATTTGGGGAAATTTGGTGAATTTCTGAAAATTTGGGTCTCAAAGACGCCTTCATATCTCTCGATCTGGGACACCTGTGCAACAACTGAGAGAGGTTTTTTTAAATGAGCCTATTATGAACAAAAATATCTCTTGGTTTTTAAAAATTCCCCTTCAATTGATCGAAATACGTGCTGGAAATTTGTGACTAAAACAGGAAATTATTAAATAATTCAAATCCCGGAAATAGGCCATAAAGATGAATTCAAATATCTTAAATGATAACAACTGTTGCAAAACTGAGAGAGGTTTTTCTGAATGATTCTGTTGTGGAAAAAAACCTCTTTTTCTTTTTCAGAATTCATTTCCATCACGTCGTAATCTTCTCCCAATGATAATGACAAAAACAGGAAAAACAGAGCTGCTACAGGAATCTCCTCATGGAAATATTTGACAAAGGACTAAAAAATGAGGGTTAGATTATAAAGCAAACTTGGAATAAACTTTTATTATAAGTTTTTTAAAGCTTAAAGATATACATAGTAACTAATAAGCCCAAAAGACAAACCTTAAAACTAAATTAATGAAATAATTCACCCATTAAAAGCATTAAATCCAACAAAAATTACTGATTGTCAAAAGTTCTTAAAATCAACATAAAATGTAAAATCATTTTAAACCAACGGTTGAAAATTAGGACAAAAAGAACAGATAAACTAAGAAAAATATCTAGTTATAACATTGGTAATATACTTCGCTTTAGATTTGGGCTTTTTGAATTCTTCAATTATTCCTTTCCTGACTTCATCCAATGTTTTTGTAGGGGTCCCCATAGGAACTTGTATAAATTTCATGTACCAATCCAGTGCATGACCTCGGAGAGTAGTTGCCAATTTACCTTTCTTTTCATCATCGTCAGTAGTTTGTTTGACTGTCCACACTGCTTCGCATAGAAACCAATACTGCTCAGGATCGTCGGTCCCATTTCCATGGAACAAATTTAACTTTGTGTTGTTGCCTGCCATCATGGGCCTTCTTCCTACAAACACTGATCTACTACTATAATGTTGTTGGCAGATTGGGTAAGTCGACGTCGAACTCTTGTTTCTTCCTGAATGTGGAGTAGTGCGCAGAGGCGTGGGTACGTTGCTGCTGGGGTTTGATCTTACTATTATCCTGGGTGTAGTCTGGGTCTGGTCATTTTCTTTGTCACTGGAGGGTCGCTTCATCTCGTGTGGTATTCCTTCATGGTCTTGTGTCTCAATTGCAGCAGGAGCTTCCCCTGTCCTCTCCCTCTTCTCTTGTTGAAACCTTGCTCCTCCCCTTGTAAGACCACTTTCTTCCTCGACTTCCCTCACAGTCTCATCAAAAATTGCACCCATCTACCCCTTATATTCCAATTCGTCTCCCCCCTTCCCTCGGGGTATCCACCGCCTTTGCACATCAGAGTTCTACTACTCGAGGTGCATCTTCAGTATGCCCTTTTCACAGACATGCATCTTAATTGACAATTGCAGAGACAACAAGAACCTACCTCTGGGTCTGTTGAAAAATTCCCTTTCTGCTTCGCTGTAGGACTTGGTTGTGTCAACTGTGAATTCAGTGATATATCTTTCTAGGATACTATCCAGCCAAACCTCAACAGTCCGCAAGTCTTTGTTGTCAGTTTCCTGTAGCTCCTCAATCAGTTTCGAGGTCTAGGAAGTTGGCTCTCCTCCTTGGAAGTTTGTCTTCTTGTAAGTGAACCGCGCCAACCACTCGCACAATATTATGGGAAAATTAGAGAAAAAATATTTGTGAGGACCGTCGTGTATGTATCTCACCAACCACTTGTCTGTCGTTAGTCTAGGGTTTCGATTTTTTGCTTCAGCAAATTCTCGTAGGTTCTGGTCAAACCAGTGTTGAATTTTTGGTCTCGTTGGATGCCACATATCCTCCTCTCAGTCGCAACAAGGTCCCGACATCAAAACCATTTGTTGGAGCAAACCCAACAAACAAAGCCCAGTCGACAAGGGTTCCCACTCTATCGAGGCTCAACTCACCACAATATCCCTAAGCACTGGCCTAAACAGGTTTTACCTTGTCCGGCAACACCCACGAAGTATATGAAGTCTCACCCAAGATGTTCGAGGGAGAGCTGTCAGAACCAAGTTTTCACAGAATAAAAGAGGATTATGTGGATCGGAAAGTCATCAACTTATCTACCAGATTTGATCAGCCACTTAATCATTAACAGAACCATTCATCATTTCTCTTAAAATATTGCATCATTCATTCATAAAGAAAATAATCATACTGTTGCGCAAACAAATATAGACAAATAACATCATTTAAAAGTAGGTTACATTGCATCATAGATCCATGTCGCAGATTCACTTAACATTCACCATTGGATTCATAGAAACTGAAAGAGAGAAAGAGATAAAAATATAACAGTAGTTTAGATCAACCTCCATCTTATCATATTAATTTTACGAAATCAACCACAGATTCAAAAACAAACAACAATTCAATTGAGTCTCAAACTCTCAATTCTCATTCTCCGCTCTTGGTATCCAACTCTTCTCTCATTTGCAATCCTACTTCTATTTATAGGCTTGCGCCTTTGCCTTGAAGGTCCACTTCTAACTAACTCTTAACCAATTCTTTAGTGAATCTACAAAATAACGATCAATATCCGCAAAATATGGTCCAAAGTACAAAAAGTGACATAAAATACATAAAATGGTCTATTTCCTGCTGTGCGCGCTATCTTTCACTTGTGCGATGTCTTCTGATCTTGCGCAACATTCGTGATACCGCACAACTAACTTATCCCAAAACCCCTGCCAACACCCCCTCCAAAAGTGACTTTTGGTTGCGGTTTAACGCCCCCAAAAGTTGCTTTGGGGGAGGTTCTAACCCCCCCAAAAGTCACTTTTGGGGGTGGTTCTAGCGTCAAAGGAGGTCTTTACAAAATTTCCCCTAATAGCATCGATGCTAAAATTTTTGACTTTTAGGGGTGGTTTTGGAAGTAATAAATCCGCCCCTAAAAGTGACTTTTCGAGGCAGTTTTGATCTACCCCCAAAAGTGATTTGGGGGTGGTTTTGACGTTGGAAGCAGTCTTTACAAAACAACCCCTAATAGCATCGACGTTAAAAGTTTTTCCTTTTAGGGGCGGTTTTGGAAGAGATAAAAACTGTCCCTAAAAGTGACCTATAGGGGTGCTTCTAAACCCCCCCCAAAAGTGATTTGGGGTCGGTTTTGGCTTTGGGGGTGGTCGTTACAAAACTGCCCTGAATATAATTGATGCTAAATTTTTTGAATTTTAGGGGTGACCCTAGAAGAGATCAAAATTGACCCTAAAAGTGAATTTTGGGGGCGGTTCTAAACCCCCCACAAAATTCACTTTTAAGGGTGGATATAAACCCCCCTTGTAGGTACCTACGGGGGAGGTCCAAAACCGCCCTTAAAAGTCTATATTATAAAACTGTGAAGGTAGTTTTAAACCCCCTCATAGGTCAATACAGAGTCGGTTCAAAACCCCCCTTGTAGGTACATATGGAGTCAGTTAAAAACCCCCCTCATAGGTATTTACTGAGGCGGTTCAGAAACCCCCTCGTAGGTACCTATGGAGGCGGTTCAAAACCCCCCTCGCAGGTACCTACGGCAGTGGTTCAAAACCCCCCTAGTAGGTACCTACGGAGGCGGTTCGAGACCCCCCCTAAAATGCTTTACAAATAGTTGGGGGTGGTTATGAACCCCCCTCATAGGGACATATGAAGTTAGTTTAGAACCCCCCTCATAGGTATAATTTAAAACATCAATATTCCAATAGCATTAGGGCACGAAGGAATCAAACCTTCAACCTCCTGCTTGTAAAGTAGGCGCTCTACCATTGAGCTAGAACCCTTTAAGAATTGGGGAAAGGGGAAATATTAACAGCAAGATTGCATCATTTGTACTTCTAAGAAAAGACTAATAATCCCAACATTGTTTCTGACTCAAGAGACCTAATAAAGTAGTCTGAATGGCTCTGAACTTATAATTTGGATGAACTTGAAAAGTTTCATATGCAACATTGATTCAATAAAGAAAACCGTAATACAAAAATGTTTTGCAGGAGAAAGTTGGCATTTAAGTTCATACACATACTCTAGAAGTGAACATATAACTAGAATTTCAAGTATTCATGGATAAGAACGAGCATCGTTTCTAATGGTTGCTTGATGGATCCATGTAAGAGTAGCCTTATCTTAAAATTTATGTCAGTAGATCAATGGGTTCTACAATTATAACATATTTAGACCCAACTCAATCCAGTCTGGTGATATAAAAAGCATTCAATTACACTATGGAGAAATACAAAGATTAAAAATTGCATATTATGGATAAATCTATAATCTTTTCTAAGATAAACAACTCATAATAATGCATTTATAGATATAGAATACTTGCAACTGATACAATCATGAATGAACACTACCATCACTCAAAAGTCCAATGAGATGAAGTGTGCCATTTTCAAAGCACTCCTTAATGTATTTAAACCCTTCTCCCTCTTATATTTTTCCAGAGGCAAGAGCATAATCCACTAATTTTGCTCTGCACCCAAAGTCAAAATCAAAGTTAATATGTTTCCCATTCTAAAAGATGTAGCACAATTAAATGGTAGAAATATCATTTCAGTTACCATTTATATAATTATAAATTGCATCTTATACAAATATCATATGATATCACCCCAATTTGTAAGGTGGTAAATAAATTAACTATTACACAACCATGATTTCAAGAAATTGTTAATGCTTACCAAATCTTAATGCAGGGAAAAATACCCAATGTATAGAATTCTCATTAGTCACTCTGAATGCAGAAATGATCCACATGCAAGATATTCCTTCTTCTGTCTAATCCCTTACAGTTTTCATCAATAATTTTCCAAAAGTAAAAAAACCACATCAAGCAAAAATAAAGTGAGCTGCTTGTTTACCTTATTGGAAAATAACATATATCAAGCATAGTAAGTCATAGAGGATAGTAGAGTCGAATAAGGACTTTGTTTTTTCTTTGAAGGATCTAGAAAACATAGTAAGAGTTTTATTTAATCCAGTTGAGTCATTTAGATGGATAACTTAGCTTTAGCTTACAAAGCTTGTTAGCTCCCAGAAGCTTTTAGGTAGCTTATTGGAGCTTAGTTAGCTTAAGGAAGGTTCGATCTGTTAACGCTATTTTTGTCCCACACTAAATGATTGGAGGGATAAGGTATGCCAAACTTTGCAGCTAGCCACCTTGGAGAATACCAAAATTCCCAGTAAAATTCCCCTCAGGTCATCTCTTAAGCTTTGAAAATATGTGAAGGCAGGGCAATCAGGTCCTAAATTATGTAAGAAAGAGCATACACAGATTGGCCAAAGCTATGGGGAAGGAGATATTGTCTCAACGGTGGCAATCCAAATCAATGACTATAGTATGTTTTTGCAGATTTAATATGCACGACCCAAATCACTTTTGTATTTTCGTGGAACAAGTTAAGACGACTACAGTTTTCAAGGGTCGAGATCAACCAAAGGCTAGATCAATGGAGAGGGTCAATTCCAATGAATCAAAGTGCTTGCGAAGTTTCCAGTCCCTAAATTTGCGAAATGGGTTAAATAAGGGCAAGTTTTAACAGCATAGATCGAGTCAGGGAAAGATCAACAACTAGCAGCGCCTCTGCTAATCGGACACACACGGAGTAAATCACCTTCAGGTTTCACAAAATGTAACATAACCATTACATGTGGAAAATGGAGATTGGAGACATTTCAGATCGAATGGCTAGAAATGATTTTGACTGTTGAAAGTTGTAGGAGGAAGAACTAGAGATGAAGGATGCAGTTTGGCGTATGATCCGCTCATTCCCAAGAGCCGTTGTCGATGTGATATTTTGGGGTAAGTGCGCAAAGGGTCGAAACGATAGGAAATCAAATATCCAAATGCCATTGGAGCGGATCTACGGCTAAAAAAATCAGTTCCATGATGTAGATCACTCCTCAGAATCTAAAATGTTTGCTGCATCAAGCGTATGATAGCCAGAAAGGTATCCTAAGGATTGAATGACAGAAGAAAAGTATGGATTCCACACGAAGCAGGAGACGCAGTGAACAAGAATATTTTGATATTGTCTTCAGGAAGGGTAGATGGATGCATGATGTCTAGTCCCCATTCCCTGATCCAAATGAGGGATGATGTAGACTGAGGCCTTAAGTCATTTCCATGGCTGATAGTATGGCGCCACAGCGGAAATGACGGCGTGACTAGTATCTCAGCATAAGTGCCGAATCCCAAACCCACATGACCCTGCATGCTATCATCAAGATACTCAATGATGGCATGTGTGAGGGTGTTGATGGGGCCATCATCGAGTTCGATCTCCCAACTCTTTATAAATGCCACTTTCAGATCCATTTGAAGACATAGACTGGGTGAATGTTGAAGAGAGGTTAGGATGGTTAAATATTAGTTTGCTGAGAATCCTGAGAGTCTTAAAGAAATTCTGTAATGGCTGCCTCATTTAAGAAGCTTGTTTATCAATGTGTTCTTTTAGTTAGGGAGCCTCGGCTCGGAATTACACTGCTCTTAAGTTTTCATGTTAGGGGAACTCCAACTATCATGGTAAGGACGTTCATTACATTAGAAGAGATTTTCTTCGCTAATGAGGCCGAGGCAAGGATGCTCATCACATTAGATGGACCTCCTGAGGCTGGTGAGGGCATTATTGTCCTAATAAAATATAACACCCCCATGGGAGCTGTGCCTAGAATTTCCTGTCCAATGGGTATCCCTCCAAAACCTCTAGACATGGTCACTGTCTCCATAATCTCAGCACGTGGTGACCATTGCTAGAGGCGGTTGGACTGAATGTTGGAGCGAATGTTCGGATGGGAGGAGAGGAGGTTGAAGGCCTTCATCATCATCTTTGTGAATTCCACTTGCCAACTTTATCTAGGGTGATGATGAATCCATGGAGGTGCTATGCCGTATGACCTGTAGGAGGACCCTCCTCCTTGGGGAAGAGAAGCACAAGAATGACAAGCCTCCTCAAGGACTTGTTACTGTAAAAAGTAGTGTGGTCCTTCCCCAAGTCCCTGCAAATAAGAACGCTACCAGGAGAGGAAGGGACGGGGTGGAGAGTTGAATGTAGAAGGAACAAAAACCTTCTTGCCACCTATGAACACAGGTAGAATGGTGCCATTGAGCACAGAATGAACACAAATGGCATAGAAAGGAATATACATGTTGCATATCCAACAGGTGAAGAAATAACTCAAACCCAGTCAGCAGGGAGCTGCCACAGACGTCCTGAGCCGTCATTTTCGAGATAAGCGAGCCTGAAATTGAAGACGTTGCACTGTCGTTTAAGACCAGAACGCACATCGCTCCATAATGTTTTGTTTTATGTGTGTGAATCATGGTGAATGCGCCACATCCGAGGTTGTTAAGTTTTTATTATTATTATCGAGATTGTAACTAACTTCTGGCCATGTTTCGAGGTTAGTCTCGGGGGCTAGAAGCACTATAAAGTTTACTCTCTGTAGAGGGAGAAATGGGTTGGTTGGAAATCGTAATATTTTGGTTCTTATGCAATTTTGATTTGCTTTAATACAAGAAACATAGTCGAATGTCGGCCTTTGAATGCAAGAATTCCTGCGTATTTCTCAGTTACAATCTGTAATATTCTTTCTTTATGTGAATGTATTTCTTGTTATTCTTTCTGCTATGTTTTATTTATGTCTTTAACTAGTGTATCATGGTTCGGAATTCATATTCATATGCTCTGACCATTGTTTTGGAAATCCACCAAATGTTTCTTCCGAATTTGGTGTAGAATTCATCTCTTCGGTGCTCTACATTGATGGACTGTCATCGTTCTTTGTTTCCCACCAGACCCAAAACACATCGACCTTAACTGAACTACTACCTTGCTCTTGCAAACATTTCATACGCAAACTTCTCTGTGTTTTTTGGAATTTGTGACTCCATATCCCAATACATCTTTACCCTGTTTCAACCGCCAACATTTGAATTCTATTCTGTGACAATATATCTGGACTTGATAAATATCTTGCGAGATATCCCTCTCTAGAAATGGGGAAGCCAACTCCCTTTCCTAAAGCGGTTTTGCTGTTACCTTGGGTTCCACCTTTTGGCAACCTTTGGGTGCGATTCTAAGTGCTAAAAATGAAGAAATCAACACGTTATAATCAATGAAATGACAATGGGATATCTAATTGACAAATTCATTATGGTGATAACTTACAAATATGCATTAGAGAATGATACAAATTGTCATTATATTCATTTCCACTGTGAAGAGCTGCATATATCATGACAAAATGGTATGTTCATATAATTCATTGATAGAAATGTAAAAAAAGGCATAACATATATGAATTTGTAAAAAAACGAAATGAAAATACCTGAATGAGATTCTCTTGGTTTCAAGAATATCTTATTCTCTACTAAACATGGCCAACCATGTGAAGGTTGAAGCTCATATGGCCCATCCCCTCCCTCACATCACTCTTAGTTCCCCACACCCAATCTATCTATTGTAAAAATAAATGAAAGTTACATAACAAAATAAAACAAATAAGATCCATGCATAAATAGTAGCATAACAAAAAATATATTCATGAAAGGTAAATCCAAGTAATAATCTAAGATATAAATTTTCACAGATACAACTTAAATGAGAACTAATAAATAAATCATGCATGTTACATAATGAACAACATTCAACCATGTCCCTTCACAATCTTGTCGAACATAATCCATGCGACCATCACCTATAGCTTCATCCTCTTTGCAGTTTGTCCCTTCAAAATATGCAACACTTGACAAATCTACATACTCCAATTCATATCCATTACAATTTCTTGGTCCCTTCGGAGGGCATGTCAAAAATACACACCAGTCATTCTCTACCAGATCTTGTATATAAGATACCTGTTTCTCTTGTGATGCTAGAATAAATGGATCATCTTGCACTCTATCCTTACTCAAGCATCTCTTCATATTCGCCATGGTGAAACCAAGTTCATCAACTTTCATTCCATTATTCTTGTGTACATCTATCCAATCACATTTGAAAAATGGATATTGCACCAAATAGTAGTCCAATAACATTATTTATTGACTCACTCCATAATATGTTGTCGTTTGATGTATAGGGTTTTATCCTTTGCACTTAATCTCATTAATGTTTGTGCATCTATGCACACACCACTATTTTGGGTGGCCCTGACATTTTCTATGCTTTTAACATGAAATCTACACCCATTGATTAAGTAGCCATCATACTTAGTTGCATATGTACTTGGGCCACGTGACAACCAGTTAAGGGTATCAAAAATATTTTCTTTTCCTTCCATGTGTACATTTTTAAATGTTGTTACAAAACCATTAACTTTCAAAATATATTAAAAGAATCTCACCTTCATACATCATAATATTCCTGATCAATGAAGTTCAATTAAAGCTAATATGAAGAACATATCATTACGTGTTTTCTTAACCAATCACTAAATTGTTGGTTGTGGAGCTTTTGTAGTAAGACTTCATCTTTTTGGGCTTGGATGTTACTATTGTCATATTATGTCAAGTGCATCCTATTTTCAAGTAATGTAAATAAACAATTTATGAAAATATTGTGATATATTATAATAAAAAATGATTTCATAAGGATGTGCTTATTACTTACTCTATCCAAGGTTGAATTTCATCTATGTTGTGTAAGACCCATCCGTGGGCTTGTAACAAACTAGTTTTATTTAATTCAATAGAAGTTCCACTATTGTCCAGCCTCTGCTTCTTCATCGTCCTAGGCTTCATTTCTATTAGGCATGCTAAGAATATATTCCATACCTTTAACATATCCAACACAAAATTTTATGGATTCCTCCACAATCTAGTTTTCAACTATATAGCCTTTGGGCCTAATCTTATTTTTCACATAACTTTTGAAAACTTTCATGTTCCTAGAAAAAACACACAATTTGTAGTGAAATTAAAAGTATGAATAAAGAGTTGCTAGTAATGTATTATTATTATATGCACATAAAATCTTGGAATTTATGTGGATTTGCACTTAATAAAATTTCATTGACCTTTCAAAAGGGCACATCCATCGATATGCAACTGGTCCACAATAATGTAGCTCTCGCACCAAGTGTACAATCAAATGTATCATTATATCAAAGAATGAAGGGGGAAATATTTTTCGAGTAAGCACAAAGTTTCCACAACATCATCTTGTAAGTTATCAAGATCTGTTGGATCCACCATCTTTGCACAAATTCGCCTATAAATGAAGCAAATCCTACAAATAGTGTTTCGAACTGCTTTTGGTAGCACATGGCACAATGCTACTGGAAGGATTTGTTACGTGAGAACATGGAAATCACGTGCTTTCATACTATGAAGCTTGAGATCTTTCATAGATACATTATTTCTAAGGTTTGAATTATATCCATCTGGAACTTTTAACATGAACAAAACACGACAAAGAATATCTTTCTCCTTTTTTGAAAGAGTGTGTGGTGCGGGTGGAAGAAATATTTTTTTTCCTTTTTGTTGTGGCCACAGTGAATTCCTTATAGCCAACTGTTGTAAGTCATCATGATAATTTTTCCCATCCTTTTATTTATCTTTTATATCCATAAGGGTTCCAAAAATACTTTCGCATACATTTTTTTCTATGTGCATTAAATCTAAAATGTGACGTACTAGGAGTTTCTGCATCTAACCGTATAAAAAATCAATGAATTATAACATTAAAGAAAAACTAAACAATATATTCCAATTAAACATAATGAAATCCTTCAAGCATCGTACATTTTAGGCCTTAAGTTAATGTGTGCACATACCTCCCAATATGGTAAATTGAATAGAATTGACCTTTTCTTCCATACGTCAGTCTTTGAAATTTCACGTTTTTTCAAATTTCTCTTTCTTTGTGTACTTTTAGACTTCCCCATTTCTCTTCCCTTCCTTCTATTTCTGTAAAAATATATGACACTTGTACAATTGTAGGTGCAATGAGATGCTCAGTATTCCCATTAAATGGCCCTTTATGTGAATTATACTTATGATTTATTGGAATATATCTCCTATGTCCCATGTACACACACTTCCTACTATATTTGAGATACATTGAATATGTGTTCTTTCCACATATAGGGCATGCACAAAAACCTTTAGTTGCGCAACCGACCATATTTTCATAAGCAGGAAAGTCACGGATTACCCACATCAATATAGCCTTCATATTAAAGAATGAACTTGAATGAGCATTGTATGTCTTTGCCCCTTCACCCCATGTTAGTTTTAGTTAATTTACCAATGGTTCCAAATAAAATCTACGTCGTTTCCTGGTTGCTTGGGACCAGGTATTAACAATGACAACAAACAAAAGCTCCTTTTCATGCATAACCATAGTGGAAGGTTAAATGTGACTAGTACTACTGGCCATACACTATGAGTACTACTCAAGCTTCCAAAAGGATTAAATCCATCCACTGCCATTGCAAGTCGTACATTGCGAGGATTGTTGGAAAAATTAGGCCATTTATAATCTATACTTTTCCATGCCAGGCTATCAATTGGGTGGTGCATTATTCCATGCTTACTTGCATTCTCATGATGCCACCTCATTTTCCATGAAATATATGTAGAGCTGTAACAAAAACATAAAGAATAATATATACATTTCAATACTTAGTAGATTAAAGAATATGGTTTTTTAGTAGGTTGGTAGTACATGAAGGTGTATGATATAGTGGAATTATAAGAGTTCAAAATCATACCTGTACATTCTCTTCAACCTCAGCACAATAGGGAAATACCTCAACACTTTGATTGGGACACCTGCACGCACCTTTTTAGAACGAGCATGAACCTTCCATCTTGATTCACCACATGTTGGGCATTTATTTATTTTTTCATATTTACCCCAATATAAAATGCAATCATTGTGGCATGCATGTATCATTTCATAGTCCAACCCCAATGATTTAATCAAACCTTTTGCAGCATATGTAGATTCTGAAAGTGTATTTCCTGTTGGAAGCATTTCTCTTTGCAACTTCAACAACTAGGTGAAACTTGCATTAGACCATCCATTTCTCACTTTAAGGTCCTACAATTTCACAGTGGCCGATAGCTTAGTGAAACTAGTGCAACCTGGGTACAATTGTGCCTTGGCATCTTCAATTAACTTTAGATATTGATTGATATCATTTTTTTCTTCCATTGATCCTACTTGGTCATTTTCACAATTCACATATGTATTTTCATCATAATATTGATAAGCATCATTCACCATTTCAACCATATGATCATCAACCATGGTTGCCTCATTATGATCGTCATTCTCAAGAACTTCAGTATCATTTGTAAGCAATGTTGCAAACTCATCATTATGATTATCATATTGATGTCCGACTATGTGCTCATCACCATGCGTAATTTATTTAGGCAAATCATGCATCTCTGTTGTGTGGCATTTACTACTCTTGTCAAATATATAGTCCTGAGTAGGAACTCTCTCTCCATGGAAAAACCAAGTTTTATATGAACTTATTATACCACGAATCATCAAGTGGT
The DNA here is from genome assembly GCA_001517045.1 of Pseudotsuga menziesii. Classification (NCBI taxonomy): domain Eukaryota; kingdom Viridiplantae; phylum Streptophyta; class Pinopsida; order Pinales; family Pinaceae; genus Pseudotsuga; species Pseudotsuga menziesii. The sequence goes on from LPNX011173149.1 coordinate 55,961, forward strand.
CTTGTACTTCCTCAAACGTCATTACTACAACATTGCAACATTTTTTACAAGGGAATCTTGTGGTGTTATTATCCTTTGAATTCCTTTTTGCAAACTCTATGAGTACTTTAACCCCGACTTGATATTCCTTTGACATCCTACACAGTACCAATTTGCACATCACGTAAGAAAAAACCACTACAAATTACAATGAAGACATATGTTATAAAATATCATATTGAAGAATCAAATATAAAAAGTATACCTCGTTTTCAAATTTGTCTAATCCCTTTTTTTGGCCATTTGAAAATAAAGCAAACCAATTTCTCGAATTGGCTCCTCTAGAGTTGGCCTCTCAACTTCCTTCCAATATACGGTTAGGAATATTCATGTAGTACACCCATATTCTTTCCAAAATAGTCTTTGCTAGCACATGACAACCATATATTACACCATACAAGATTCCACCTTATAACAACCAAATCCAAACATCAATTGCATAATATTTTGGTTTTATATTAAAGGAAAGATATTTAAGATTTTAACCCATTAATATAACTTTGAAGATAAAAAACAAATTTGCGAAATCTGGTGGGCCCCTCCCCATTTGATATTGCGCTTGAAGATTGGAGGTACAAAGGTCACTTTTAGGGAGTGCGATGGTTTATAAGGCTAATCAACTTGACATTAACAGTCTGCTAATAGTCCCACCACCCTACAAATCCGACATCTGCCAAGCACAAGTCAACTGGATACAACTGCAACCTCCATAAGTGTTGACCATCACCACTAGGTACTCGTTCATTGTTTATCAACCCTTTTGACAGTTCCGCCATGGCCTCATCTGTAAAAATCCTTCACCTGTCCGAGGAGATCATCTGCGATCAACTTTACGATGCTTATGATCCTCGTTTGCTGCTGTCTAGTGTCAGTGATGCCCATAACACTTTGTTGTCACCTTCCAGAGACCAGTAGGAACTATTTGTAAATTCAAAGTCATCCTTAATAGGGTTCGCATTAGAACAATTTACCAATTTCCCAAATATTGTCCAAAGGGTAGCCTTCAATTATTCCCCCACTGGGAAGGCCATCTTAGATGATACCCGCTCCCATGTTGTTTGAAAAATTACACCAGAAGCTATTAGGGCTGCCCTGGGTCTCTCCGAAGCCCAATGTCAGGCCCTGGTCCCCTTCATCGAATCAGAGGTTCTGCAGGTGTTCGGGAAAGCCGACCTAGAATCCAAGAATAAATTGTTCTAGACCATTTTGAACACCCCAGTTCCCTCAGAGACCCTTATCACCCCAGTCTCCTCCAAGTTGTTCATAAATCCCGTCGTATCAGCCATCTCTCTCTTGAGTCAAATCCTAGGTCTTGATAGTGATAACATGGTCTTTGAAGTAATGCTAGGAATTATCCTTTACCTGATTCAATCTGAAGCAGGAATTAAGTTTGATGACTTCTTAGCTCGAGAAATCAATTCTCATCTTGAGAAGTTTGATTTGGATAAGCACTTTAGATACTGGGTGTATCTATTTTCCATCATAGTCAGTTCCAACTGGCAGACCCTTGAGGTCATGGATCCAGAGGTGTTCAAATACTGGCCCCGATCTGTCCATAAGTTCCAGGACTGCTCTTACACCCTGTTCATTGACAGAATTGTCCTCAACATCTGCAGACTATTCGACCCTAAAGAGAAGAGGATATCAGAAGACATGAAGGCTGCCTTGCTGCAAGATAGTATTGGAGATTGGTTCTTGATGCTGAAGTATTCAGTTATCAGGGTATATGGTTTTTAGGCTGCTCCTTTCATGCTACCAGGTTACCTAACTCCCTCAGTATTCACACTAGAATTAATCAGGTAGAGGATTTATATTGATGAGGAGCATTTTACTGTGCATAGGAAGGACTCTTGGATCAAATACCCTATTAATTTTGAGCCCTTCATTGTGAAGAAGCCAACAATGTTACCAATGGTGGAGAAAGTTTTGAAGGCCATGAAGTTTTAGGTGTCTCATGCATAGAATTACGATCCTAAGGGGATCATTTCCCAGAGGAGGGTCCAGGTGCAGAGGTTAAACTTTATTCACTCCATGATCCCCGACTTGTCCCAGGAGGCAAATTGTCTTGCCTATGATTTTGATTGGACTCCTGTAGAGAAAATTCAGGATCCTGAAGAAGTGCAAGGTATGGTCCCATCTACTCCCTTACCCCTAAACGGTGATGGTTGTAGCAGAAGGTCTCGGTCAGAGGTGGAGGATATGGAATGTGATGAAAAAACCCTTTGAAAGAAGCCTAGGATAGACATAGAGGAGGACGTAATCAACCTGGAGAAGGAGTTTAATTTTGAATATGATTCCCTCAAAACAATGATAGAGGAGGAGCTTGATTCAGTAAACCCTACTGGGGGAAAGGTTTCAAATCAGATGGTGATCACGCAACAACTAGTGGATGTAAATCCAACCATTACACACTCAGAGAGAAATCCCTGAAGAACCACACAATCAATGAACAAAGGGAGTGAGGAGTCTCTACTCAATTATTAGAAGTATTCTTTTTACTTTGCTATTGAAGGGAAATTTAAGACTGAAAACAATTTTTGACCACCTATGGGCAGCTCGAAGAGAAATCCAAGGCTGAGACTCAGAAGCAACCCAAGGATATAAGAAAGCTATCAGGCAACAAAGTCTCTTTCCCTACTGCAAGGAATCTTACAACAAAATCCCTGAACCTAGCTAACGCTAAAGAGGAAGGAGTTTTAGAGGCCGAGTTAAAGATGGATTGGTTCTTAATCCAAGATAAGATTGTGTTCCATAAGGGAGTTAGTGATCTCATCTATGCTGATCTGACTAAGGAGGCATTAGCCCATCTCAAGTCCCAACAAAGGGTGGTTAAACTGGAGACCTAATTGAAGTAGGAAAAGGAAACAAACAAGGCATGGAACCTGTAGGTGAAACTCCTGATGGACCAAGTGGCAGACCTAACAACACAGAACGATTTTACATCTAAGCATCCAATGGAAACAGAACAGGCTATTTTACCAGCTAAGCCGTTGGCCAAGATACAGGATTACAAAAATAAAAGCAAGACACCTATGAAATACATCCAACTACCTCCTCATACTGTGCAATTAGAAGGGGAGATTGAGGCATTGCAACATGAAGCTTTGGCTCCAAAAGGCCGCCTTGCTGTGCTGGAGGCTGAAAAGTGCACATGGGAAGAAGAGAAGCAAAAGATGCATAAGAGAATTGATGAATTAAATGACTATAGCCCCCCTGAGGACAGATCACCCACTACTTTGGTGATCAAAGATATGTCTAAAATGTCCCTAAAGGACTTGGAAATCACTCAATTGAAGGAGGCCAATCAAGATATCAAGGATAGGATCATTGCTAAGGAAAGTGAAGACTCTGCTGAAGAGACCAGGACACTCAAAGAGAAAGTAAGTATGTTTGAGGAAAGGGTCATAGGTCGAATTCCCCTGCAAGGGGCTAAACATTTTCTCTAGGATGCAGTGATAAAGGAGATGCCCTCATTAGAAAGGCATTTTTTCATGGTGGATGAGCATAAACAAGCTGCTATGGATGCAAGCAGAAGTTGTAAATCCCTGTAGGAAATTCTAGTACAAAGTCATAGGGAGGAGGCCCAGAAGGGGATTGTTGTTCTGAACTCAGCCTCTGAGGAAGAACTAATTTCCCTGGGGATTACTGATAGGATATCAATTCTGGTGGCAGCAAGGAGGATGACCACAAAGCACAACATGTTGCAGAATGCACTTACTAGGATTAACATTATTTAGGAAGGGGTAGAAAAGTTCAACAAATTGTTCCATCCCCTATTTCAGAAAGTGTTGCCTGAGTTTTGGGGTCTAGAGGGGAAGCTGATCCCTCAGAGCAAATATGTCGAACTGCTGTAGGAGGAAAGACTAAACCATGCAAAGTTTGAGGGTATGAATGGTGGGCTAAAGGGACATGTAATCATCGATAAACTCAACAAGGACTTTGAGAGGATGGTAACACTCTGGACTGTCAAATCAGATCTCCCTACTATTGGCCATAGCCCCCTGATTGACATGGATGTTATCCTAAAGGAGCTGTTTGATATGGTCACCCCTACAGATCAACAATGGAAAAATATACATAGAGTCAGAAATCATCATCTTGGAAGGCCTGCCAGTAGCTGAGTCAGCTGCAGTCTGTTAAAAATATGCTCGGAGTTGTCATTTTCATCAAGCGAGCCAGAAAGCCCCAGATGTCGAGATTTCCCTTTTTGATTGGTCATGTGCAGCACAGTGTGCCTTCCCAAAATGTTTTGTGGGCACGACGTATCTGCCACATCATAGTTTGTTAGGATTTAGGATGTACTTTCGGGTTTAATTCCCGTAATGTAACTAATTTTGATTCCTTATTTCGAGGTACGTCTCGAGGGTAAATTGCACTATAAATGTAACCTCTACGGAGGAGGAAGGGTTTGAATTTCATTTTTGAAGCCCCTGTGCTTGTATTGTAGCTCTGTAAACTTTCTTGGAAGTGTTAATGAAAAGTGTTTTTTTGAGTTTCTAAGATTCATCACAATGTTCATATTCAGTTTGTGTTTCCTGTTTGCATCATTTTCATATTTGTAAATTCTGCTAATTCTTTCTAGAGAAAACCATGACCTGTATTGTGCTTGCTAAGGGATGTTGTGACATGTCTTAAGCTCGCTAGGATTGTCATGATTGGATGAAAGTGCCTTGAGGACTGTTAAGGGACCCAAGCCTATGTATGAAGGTACCATGACATACTATGGGTTACTAAGGGTGTCATGAGGGTATGTAAATTTTTTGGCAACATAATTATGTACTTCTTGACTAGGCCATGATCTGTTAGTATGGATGGAAGTCTGTGTGAGGTCTAGTATGTGGGTCACTACCCTTTATTGGACTAGTTATGCAACTAATGAAACCCCTGAGTTGATGCCTCTCACCCATGTGCTGGCTACCAAGATGGGGGCAAATCTCACAGAGGTCAGAAAGAATGGAACCTACTCCTGGTTAAGGCCTGATGGAAAAACACAAGTAACCATTGAGTACAAAAATGAGAGTGGTGCATGGTTCCTCTGCGCATTCACATAGTTCTCATCTCCACTCAACATGATGAGACAATGACCAATGAAAAAGCTTTATCTGAGAGGGTTCGATTTTTATACAGGGGGGATATGCTTTGAATAGTAAACTATAATGACCCCCATCAGATCCTGCTGATTTTTTTGGCTTATTTTCTTATGTAATTTGGTTACGGGATTTCGTAAAAACACTTGTCAAAAATACCACTGAGCTGTGCCAAATAGTCTTAGTTGGTTTTTATATTCAATGTACTGGTGATATGTTGATGTAGGAGCATAGGTTCAAGAGAGCGAAGTCATTCATGACTTCACAAGGTCAATTGAACTCTTAAGAGACCTAGGGTCTCGTACATTTGTAATTTGCTTTATTTTGTAAAAACAAAATAAAATGGATATGGAATCTAGATCCTTTTCCACATGTAATAGTTAGGATTGAGTTAGTTGTGAGTCATAGGCTTAGCAAAGATCAGTAAGGATTGTAATCCTTTATTATAGGATCTGAAAACAAAATCCTCTTGTATTTAAATCAGTTCAAGTTATTTTCTTAGCAGCTTAGTTAGCTTACAAAGCTTGTTGGCTAGCATAAGCTTAGGTTAGCTCACATAGCTTAGGATAGGTCATGAAGGTTTGAGGATATCTCAAAGAATATTTGATTAGCTCATAGAGCTTGAGAGGGAGAGAAATTCCACATAGCATGAATAGAGGAATGAGAGGTGCATGCAAGACTGAGCGAGGAGTGAACAAGTAGAATTCCCTGTGTGTATTTGAATTTCCGGTGATTTGAATAAAGAACAGAGGATTATACTTTGCGTGTAGTTTTGATGGATTTCATGTCTTCATATAGTTATGTAAAAGTATGAATTCATCCTGCATTCACTCCATATAACCATGTATATAAACTCTGTGGCTTTGGATTTCCATATGTGCCGAATCATAGAGAAGAATTGATCCTGTAAGTGATCAATTAAGTGAAGCTTTGTAGAGGGTTAAACCTTAACCAGTCGCTCAAATAAAACAAGAATGTAGAGTGGGTATCGATCATGGAGAATATCGACGTTTTATAGTGATATCGTCGGGAGAAGTTGCAAGATTTGAATTTTTTTTCATGTGCGCGATATTTTATGGAATGCACTTAATGAATTTTGGAATCCACCTTTGATTTGGTGGGGACACTGATCAAACGACTAGAAAGCCATTTTGATGCATGAAAAAATAAGTTGTACGAACACTCAAGCTGGCCGTGAAATTGATAGATCAACGTCGGGGAAGAAGCATTGTGCAGAAAATCTTTTTTTGGAAGTGTCGAAAATAAAAAAGCCGACTCTCGATTCCCGCCTTCTGAAAAGAATTACGCTACAGAAGGGAACGTGTAGAAACCTAGAATTCCACTGTGAAAGAAAGTTAGACAGTGCGGAAAGCTTTTTCACACAAAGAGTTTGTTTCGGATCTCAAGGGTTTTGAAGTCTCTACGCAAATCAACGCCATCATATGTGTATATTGACTATAATATTAAGATCTTGATTTTCGTAGCGCTAATAGTGAACACTAAATGCAATAGAGATTGCTTTGCATAAATAACAAGGAAAATAAACCCTAAATATCATATTCATATAACTTTGAGTTTACAATGACGGTAACAACAGTTCTAAGGTGGACAAGCAAATATGAAATTACTTTAACTCTAACATGTAGCTTCCTGTGTGTGCACAATGATTTATGGAAGTGAGCTTTGGTGTTTCAATTTTTCTTTGGTGTCCGCCCTGCCTTGTCAGCTCCTCAAAACAACCCAAATCGTCTTCTTCTCGTTATTATGCTGCAATGCCCTTCTTCACTACCCAGAAACGTTATGCACAGTCGTAACAAGAAAGAAGACTACAACGAGATTACCCAACAAAGTTGTAGTGGATTCCTATAGGTGTCAATATGGATTGCAACTCCCTTTTTGGCTGTAACAACCCTTTATATTGTCCCAGATGAACCGCGTGGATCACTATAGATGTGGAATTGTAAATCGTCCTCACATACAAGACTGGGTCCTCTCCAACAGAAAGTAAATCGTCCTCACAAACAAGACTGTGTCCTCTCCATACGATGTCACGACCCATGCAGTCCAAACTCAGCCAACAAATGAAGAATACGACCTCCACAAGATGAAATCGACCCCTTTGTTACTCCTTTTTTTTCAAAAACATAAAAAACATAAAAACCAAAAAAGACGAAAAAAGAGAACATGCATGAATCTATAGCATCTTATATCTAGATGGGCTTAAAAATTTGTTGTATCTATAACCACGGCATGAGCCTATAATCCTAGGTATAATAATGTTGTTACTTGTTAGACTCATAGAAATACCCCCTTGGGCTAAACCTTATTATAGAATATGGTATGGGGATGGCGCTAGGGAGTCCTAGTTTCTTACATTATTATTTTAATTATTGCATAAGCGTTTCTAGCTTCTATTATATTGCTTGTCAAGGATATTTATAACTCACATCGTAGGGAGGCTCTATGGGTTAAATATAAATATCTTTCTAATGTGGAGATATCCCAACCTGTATACTAACTAAGATATGTTATTAGTATGATAGGAGATCAAGATGTTAAAGCTGTCACCACCATTTTAACATATCAATGTATTTTCAGCAGGAGTTAGAAATGGCTTCAATCACCTCAATTAATGGCTTGGAAGCTATGGGGAACTTCATTTCCTTTAGATATCAAGAAATCTCACTTGGGAGTTGTTACCACCTAAGTTGTACTTAGTGGTTTTTATCAAGTGAGCCCGGTGAACCGGACAGGGCTAACTTGTTCGGACTTCAAAGGGACCTTTGGAAGTACTTCTGGGAAGTGCTTGTTGTATCATATCACATGTTCATACCCCATGGGGGAATTGTAATAAATGTTCTAGCATGATAGTGTCTGTAAAAGACTCGGTCTCTTAGACTTCATTTGTCAATCCGATCAGCCCAGGGTGTTTTTTCCCTTGGTTATTATTGGTTGTTGAACAAACGACTGATAATTTCTAAGTTTTTCACTCCATACCTCCAAAGTTGGGGTGGTCGGCTTGGCATTTGGGCCTATTGAGGTTATTAGAGTCTATGTGTCAATGTATAGACATGCTAGACATCATTTTTGAGTCATATGAACATGTCTAAGTCCCCCTAAGTGTTTTTCATTTTTTCAATTTTTTAGTTTTTTCAGTGTTTTTTATTAAAATTTAATTTTTCCAAAACTTAGGCTTTTTTTTAATAGTTTAATTGGAAAATTGATTTTGTAATAAAATTGGGCCAAATAATTAGTTTCAGTCATGTAGGTGCTCATTTTCAAGCTAAGAGCACCATGTAAAACCATGGACCCACTATTTCCTAGTTTTGAGTGATTTTCCATCACTCAGGTCAGAAAGCCCAAAAATCAATTATTGATTATTTTAATTAATAAATTGATGAATAATGGAGCAAATACAAAATCAATAAATCAGTGGATTCTCAGCCAATTTAATTGATATCAGTTAGATCTGAAGCAGATTGTCTGGATCTGACAAATCCTTGACTGAAGGAGGTGATCAAATCAGATCCAAAGTTGATCTTGAGCATCCTTTATGGGGAATTTCGCCCTCCCTCTCTCCTCAACATGTTTTGGCTCATCTGGATGAGTTTTGGGCCAATGTGTCAGTGTATGGGTTGATGTGTCAGCCAGATCAGGCCCCCAGTTGACAAGTAGGATCAGTTCAGCCTTAGTTCTACATTGATGAACTCTCCATCAGTTGATTTCACTTGATTCCATGAGGAATTGCGCCCCCCCTGGGCTAGATGACCTGCAAATTGTATATATCCTGCTTGAGGCTCCCTCTTCCAAGCTAGTTAGAGCTGGACTGAAGGGCTTGCCATTGTAACTGTGTACTGATTTTCATTTGTTGAAATAAAGAGAAGCTTTGGAGGCTCAATTGTGGAGTAGCTTTCATGTGTGGATTGCCATTGTCTTGCTGCATTCGAGGTGAAACTGCTATTTTTCCAACTTTTTGCACTTAATTATTGTCTGCTTGAATGGTTTCTGCAATCATAAGGATAGATCATTGTAAGTAAGCTTACTTACTTTCTATTTGCTGCACATGTTTGAATGAGTTAATACCTGTATGTTAAATAAGGTTATTTGCATATTGTATCATCCCTTTCTCATATGTATCTTCAGATCTGATAGTTCTGTCTGCAGGAGTTGTGTTGTAGCTTACAGGCTTGCCGTGGTTGGATGATCTATGGTTCAGGTTTGATTCCATTGATTTCCAGCAGAGATTGCTAAGATCGTGCCCCTCAGTGCTTCTCTACCAAGTTCCCTTAGCAGATCTGCTTCAACAACAAGCACCTTTCTTCCCCTTTCTCTCCTTTAAAAATTATTAAGCTTTCCTCAAACTGGTTACTTTAAAGGCTTCTTATTAGTCTGATCTATCTCATCAGGAAAAACACACATAGATATGATCAGTAAGATCCCTCCTTTATTCTATATCTTAGTTCTATTTTGCTCATAAAGTTCAAATTCAAGAGATCTAGCTAAAAGTACCTTAGTTTCGCAAGTAATTTAGTGAAAATTCATAGCTTGCTGTTAAGGTAGTTTCATTTGCTGAAAAATAAATTTCAATATTCTGCAATATCAGTGCTTTTAATTGGCTGCACAAATAGCAAGCCAAGATCCCAAGGAAAGCTTGCTTTCCTTGGTTCCTTTTTCGCTGATTTAGCTAGTTTAATTTCATTACTTTTTGAGATAAAGTAGGATGACCCAAAGGTACTCTTAAAGTGCTTTTGGGAATTTTTTATTCTAATATGCTCGCTTTCCTTTAGCAGTTCTGACAGAGAAGAATGGAAACTGCTGTCCAAAGTGGCTTTTGGAGCGCTCAAATTCCCCCAGGGGTCTCCCTTTTGTCACAAAATTCTTAAAATTTTTGTATAACTGTAAGATCTTGGTTTCATCCTGTATAAGGACCAAGAATAACTGGTATATCAGTCCTCTAATATTATAACCATTAATAAATAAAATTTCCTTTGGAATAGGCTCTTTCGAGCCCATTCCCCATCCCCCCTGGGGGGATTCGCGTCGGTGCCATTTTCGTCGTTTTATGCTTATTTCCTTTTACTAGAATTGATTTGATTTGCAGGGTAGTATATTTGATCTTGTTGTTAATTCCATATTCCATATCTTTCTTTCAAAAGTAATCATAATACTTACCCCACGATTTCCCGAGTGACCCGAAAGGGGAAAGAGATTCGTGGTAGGATTAATTAGAAAACCAGATTTGTGTAGTTGTTTTATTTTTTCTATCATTTGTTTATCAGCAGATTTAAAATTATCCCCTCCTCGATTCCCCGATTGAGATCCACTTGGATCGAAAGAGGTTCTTGGAGGCTTTTCTTTTAAACAAGAACACATCTCTTAAAAATTTATTAAAATTTACAAGACTCCAGTGTGTATGCTTTGCACTTGGCTGCGGTTCATCTGATCAGTCAAGCTGTATCAAAAGAACTTGGGTGAGTAGCATAATTAGGACTCACCCTCCCCAATTAACGAACCATCAGGTGAAAATCCAACACCTCGATCAAACCTTTACGGTGGCAAAATACCTAAAGGAAGCCGGAACCTACTGAAAAGTGACCTCGGGGCGCCGATCTCTGTCACACCCTAATGGGTGCGTTACGAACATAGCCCCAGAGACTCCATTTCATCCCACATATTCCTTGCGGGTAGCTGTATAGGTTTTGTTTTGGACATACTCCAAGTACTCTCAGGTATATCTGGAGTCCCCCTTTTAGCCTAAGTTAATCAATTCATACTTCAATTTTAACTTAAAACATACCAAGATGCAATCGCAAAAAATTCACTCCAAGCACATGCAAGCACATTGATCTCTTTTATTTGACTCCATTATTAAGGCACTGGTCATTTTTGCTTCATATATATATTGTTTATCAGCTTTGTGCTTTCGTGTGTTATTTTCGTATCTTGTCATCTTTAATTGTTTATAGTTAAAATATTCGAACTCCTAAGTAACTGATTCAGTTTAACATCACCACACTAAGAAATCATCCTTAGTAACTTAATAGGGTCTACCCCCCTTGGCTCCGTTAGGAGTTGAGCCTAAATGGAGGAGTCAAGAACAAGGTGACAGCCTTGACTCGAGACTTGCCCCCAAGGACACACCGAGTGGCTTGAAGATTTCTTCCACATGATCCAGGTGTGTGAAAAGGCGACAACAGAAGTGAGTAAATTAGTCAAAGGTGCAGTGCAATGGCCATAACATTATTAGAGATCACCTGGTTCAATCATTTCATATGCCACCTGTTGTTGACTCTCCAATGACCTAATTAAATAGAAATCCCGATGCAGGAATCTGTAAAAACTTCTACACTTCCACCACTAAAATGGTTCATCGAACAATGCAAATACATAAATGAGGTGGAGGCTATAGATTGGCATCACATGATTAAATGTAGCACCGTATATCTCTTCTCATTATTCTAACATCCTTGGTTACCTAATTGATATGTCAATTAAGAAAGTAGATTTGTAAGGCATACCATCATAGAAAATTTAGCTCATACGATTTACATAAGAAGAGAGATCATAAATCCAACCAAGAAAACAAAGAAATAATTGTTTGAATGCATATTATAGATCTCTTAGTAAGGCAAGAAACAATAATGAGTCATATCATGCAAGTAGTTACAAATAACAGATAAAAGAGAAAATATCTTATGTAGAATCATAAGAGAGTCTATGGAAATAGACTAATTTAGTACAATTATTTTATCCTTATGGTATCCTTACTTATTGACATGGGACCTTGAATGATATATAAGTAATTTTATTAAGTAATCAGTAAATCCACCTAGGTAATGCAGTAGATACCGACTAGAAATAATACTATGTTTGGATAAGACAATCATTTTCAGTTAGGGATGATGGTTATGGAAATACTCAAGGATATATTAGATGAAATTTTGGATCTATATAGCCATCTTTTTCTCTGATCTAGCTACAAGATTGTCATGGTTGACTAATTCATATAACAGGTGTTGTAGGAATTAGAAAGGTGTCCTTTCCATCATTAACAGCTACAATACTAGGTACAATATACCTATAATTTGTTTGATAATTATAAAGAGATGGAGGGTTGACATTGTAGGTTAAAAATTATACTTATAAGGAGATGGGGGTCACATCATATGCATATGGTCCATCAAGCAAGTTATCAGATTATCATTAGGAGAATTGTTTCAATGGGATAATACTGGTCTAAAAATAAATCGGTTAATGGTTCATTATCTTTATAAGAATTGCACATGGTTAATGGAAGAGGTTATATAAAAATTCTTAATATTTAAAAGGATTATATAGTTTATTGTAGGTTTTCTCCAGGTAGGACCTTAGCCAATGTATTAATGATTTTTCAAACTTATGGAGAGCATATAGATTAAATGCAACATCGTATATCTCTTCTCCTAATTATTATAATATCCATCGTTACCTAATTGATATGTCAATTAAGAAAGTAGATTTGTAAGGCATACCACCATAGAAATTTTAGCTAATATGATCTCCATAAGAAGAGAGATCATAAATCCAACCAAAAAAAAGCAAGAAAAAATTGTTTGAATGCATATGATAGACCTCTTTGTAAGGCAAGAAAAAATAATGAGTCATATCATGATGCCAATAGTTACAAATAGCAGATCAAAGAGAAAATATATATCTTGTGTAGAATCATAAGAGAGTTTGTGGAAATAGACTAATTTAGTACAATTATTTTATCCTTATGGTATCCTTACTTATTGACATGGGACCTCGAATGATATATAAGTAATTTGATAAAGTAACTAATAAATCCACCTACGTATAAATGCATGCAGTAGATGCTGACTAGAAATAATACTATGTTTGGATATTGTAACCTCAACATCTAACCTCAGATGAAATTAATGACATCCCTTATGTGGTAAGCTAAAATTGATTACTAGTGCACTTGAATACATTGAAACAAACTCACTGCCCCCATCCTTCTACAAATAAAGATCACATTCAATGCATTATAAGCCATGGTTATTACATTATTTAACTTCATGTCATCCACCACAATAGGCTAATATACATGGTCGATTTCATGGTATACCCTCTCAACCTCCTTATTTGTATCAAGTCATTTTCCTTGTGAAATCCATTAATTCATCAAAATATTATTAATGTAAGTATGAATATTTGGTTGATCACAACCATTTTCCTTCATATGCCCCACTAGTGCAAGATAAATGACAACTTTGCCTCCTTTGCAATGTCCATTATTCAAGGTAGTATATGTTACTTCATTTGGTGTCACTCATTTTCAGTTAGGGATGATGGTTAAGGGAATACTTAAGGATAGTTTAGATGAAATTTTGGATCTATATAGCCATTTTTTTCTCTGATCTAGCTACAATATTGTCATGGTTCAATAATTCATATAACAATTGTTGTAGGAATTACAAAGGCGTCCTTTCCATCATCATTAACACCTACATTACTAGGTATAATATACTTATAATTTGTTTGATAATTATAAAGAGATGGAGGGTTGACATTGTAGGTTAAAAATTATACTTATAAGGAGATGGGGGTCACATCATATTCATATGGTCCATCAAACAAGTTATCAGATTATCATTAGGAGAATAGTTTCAATGGTATACTACAGGTCTGAAATACATAGGTTATTAATGCCGGTTCAAATTCCTTTTATCTTTATAAGAATTGCATATGGTTGGAAGAGGTTATAATGATAAAAAATCAGAATATTTAAAAAGGATTATATAGGTTATCTTTTAGGTTTTCTCCAGGTAGGACCTTAACCAATGTATTAATGAATTGTCAAACTTATGGAGAGCATATAGATTAAATGGAACACCGTATATTTCTTCTCATAATTATTCTAATATCCCTCGTTACCTAATTGATATTTCAATTAAGAAAGTAGATTTGTAAGGCATATCACCATATAAATTTTATCTCATATGATCTCCATAAGAAGAGAGATCATAAATCCAACCAAGAAAAAAACAAGAAAAAAATGTTTGAATATTGCATATGATAGATCTATTTGTAAGGCAAGAAAAAATAATGAGTAATATCATGATGCCAGTAGTTACAAATAGCAGATCAAAGAGAAAATATATAACTTGTGTAGAATCATAAGAGAGTCTATGGAAATAGACTAATTTAGTACAATTATTTGATCCTTATGGCATCCTTACTTATTGACATGGGACCTTGAATGATATATAAGTAATTTGATCAAGTAATCGGTAAATCCACCTATGTATAAATACGTGCAGTAGATACCGACTAGAAATAATTCTATGTTTGGATATTGTAACCTCAACATCTAACCTCAGATAAAATAATTAATGACATCCCTTATGTGGTAAGATAAAATTGATTACTAGTGCACTTGAATACATTGAAACAAAGTCACTGTCCCCATCCTTCTACAAATAAACATCACAATCAATGCATTATAAGCCATGGTTATTACATTATTTAACTTCATATCATCCACCATAATAGGTTAATATACATGGTCGATTTCATGGTATACCCTCTCAACCTCCTTATTTGTATCAAGTCATTTTCCTTGTGAAATCCGTTCATTAAAGGATTATTAATGTAAGTATGAATTTTTGGTTGATCATAACCATTTTCCTTCATATGCTCCACTAGTGCAAGATAAACGACAACTTTGCCTCCTTTGCAATGCCCATTATTCAAGGTAGTATATGTTACTTCATTTGGTGTCAATCATTTATTTTAGGGATGATGGTTAAGGGAATACTTAAGGATAGATTAGATGAAATTTTGGATCTATATATCCATCTTTTTATCTTATCTAGCTACAATATTGTCATGGTTCACTAATTCATATAACAAGTGTTGTAGGAATTAGAAAGGTGTCCTTTCCCTTATTAACACCTACATTACTAGGTATAATATACCTATAATTTGTTTGATAATTATAAAGAGATGGAGGGTTGACATTGTAGGTTAAAAATTATACTTATAAGGTGATGGGGGTCACATCATATTCATATGGTCCATCAAACAAGTTATCAGATTATCATTAGGAGAATAGTTTCAAGGGTATAATACAGGTCTGAAATACATAGGTTATTAATGTCGTTTCAAATTCCTTTTATCTTTATAAAAATTGCACATGGTTGGAAGAGGTTATAATGATAAAAATTCTGAATATTTAAAAGGATTATATAGTTTATCTTGTAGGTTTTCTCTAGGTAGGACCTTAACCAATGTATTAATGAATTGTCAAACTTATGGAGAGCATATAGATTATATGTAACACCGCATATTTCTACTCATAATTATTCTAATATCCCTCGTTACCTAATTGATATGTCAATTTAGTACAATTATTTGATCCTTATGGTATCCTTACTTATTGACATGGGGCCTTGAATGATATATAAGTAATTTGATCAAGTAACCGGTAAATCCACCTATGTATAAATGCATGCAGTAGATACTGACTAGAAATAATACTATGTTTGGATATTGTAACCTCAACATCTAACCTCAGATGAAATTAATGACATCCCTTATGTGGTAAGATAAAATTGATTACTAGTGCACTTGAATACATTGAAACAAACTCACTGCCCCCATCCTTCTACAAATAAACATCACAATCAATGCATTATAAGCCATGGTTATTACATTATTTAACTTCATGTCATCCACCACAATAGGCTAATATGCATGGTCGATTTCATGGTATACCCTCTCAACCTCCTTATTTGTATCAAGTCATTTTCCTTTTGAAATCCATTCATCAAAGGATTATTAATGTAAGTATGAATATTTGGTTTATCACAACCATTTTCCTTCATATGCTCCACTAGTGCAAGATAAATGACAACTTTTCCTCCTTTGCCATGTCCATTATTCAAGGTAGTATATGTTACTTCATTTGGTGTCAATCATTTTCAGTTAGGGATGATGGATAAGGGAATACTTAAGGATAGATTAGAAGAAATTTTGGATCTATATAGCCATATTTTTATCTGATCTAGCTACAAGATTGTCATGGTTCACTAATTCATATAACAAGTGCTGACACCTACAATACTAGGTATATACATATAATTTGTTTGATAATTATAAAGAGATGGAGGGTTGACATTGAATGTTAAAATACTTATAAGGAGATGGGGGTCACATCATATTCATATGGTCCTTCAAGCAAGTTATCAAATTTTCATTAGGAGAATAGTTTCAATGGTATAATACTGGTCTAAAAAACATAGGTTAATGGTTCAAATTCCTTTTATCTTTATAAGAATTGCATATGGTTGGAAGAGGTAATGATAAAAATTCTTAATATTTAAAAGGATTATATAGGTTCTTGTAGGTTTTATCTAGGTAGAACCTTGACCAATGCATTAATGAATTGTCAAACTTATGGAGAGCATATAGATTAAATGTAACACCGCATATCTCTTCTCACAATTATTCTAATATCCATAGGTATAAATGCAATAGTTACCTACTAGAAATAATAATATGTTTGGATGTAACCTCAACATCTAAGCTCAGATGAAAATGAAATCCCTTATGTGGTAAGCTAAAATTGATTACTAGTGCACTTGAATATTGAAACAAACTCATTGTCCTCATCCTTCTAAAAATAAACCTCACATTCAATGCCTTAGAAGCCATGCTTATTACATTATTTAACTTCATTTCATCCACCACAATAGGCTAATATTGCATTTACTTTTGATGCATTTCTTTGGTTCCCTTCTTCCTTGCTTTGGTCCACCTACATGAGTCCTAGTACGAGGGTCCTTCCCCTTTTCATTAAAAACCTTACGAGAAAACTCGGGTGTTTTTGCTATCTATACAAAAAAAGGAAATTAAATTTACCAAAAAAAAAATGAAAAAAATGGGACCCCTAACATAAATTTTCACATTTTATCTCTTGCAAATAGTTTTGACGGGAAAGGGCGGTGTTTTCTTTTTGCACAGGCCAGCGTTTACTTGCTTTGATTATGGTATTCAACACCATGAAAGCTGAAGCTAAGCTGAAGCTAAGCTGTTGGGATATATTGAGGTGAACTGCGTGAGGTGTAACTTAAGTTTCAATGCATTCTTGTTCTGCGTTCTGTGTTATTGCAGGTAATTTATCGATGCTTTTGTGAAAACAACATAAAAATTGAAAACAACAAACAATGAAAACATTATGTGGTTTCGTTATTGACAGAAATCAAAATAATGGTTCCTCTGCTACACAATTTTAAGTGTAATACGCATTATGTGCTGCATTTTGTACAAAATTTTATCATATGCTTAATAAGTGTAATACGCATTCTGTGGTTTCTTTATTGACAGAAATAAAAATAGTGGTTCCTATGCTACAAATTTTGTAAAAATTTTGGTTTCCTCTAGGGATGACCATGGATTGTGGTGGCCCTTCCTAGCTGAGACGTGGACTGTTTGACATTCATTTAGTTGGGTTGTGATTGTTTGTGAGTACTAGAGTTGGATTGCACTTTCTCATTGCTGCAAGACCGTTAGCGAGTTCATCTTTGGGGATGCCTGTGTAAACCTTGTCCTGCTTGCAGCATCTAAGATTGAGGGGTCTTCACTCTTGGAGATTGAGATATCTTGTTGTCTACTATACGTGTCTAACCTAAACCTACAACACTCTAACCCTCTCTCTCTCTCAAGTTATGACATCTGTTCCTTTTAGCAGATAGTCCTTACAGATAGTCTTCCCTTTTATTTTTGAAACTTGTTAGATAGATTAATCGTTTAAACAACTTTTAGTTAAGAATTGAGTTATGATAGACTTTATTTTTTTGGTT
The DNA here is from genome assembly GCA_001517045.1 of Pseudotsuga menziesii. NCBI lineage: Eukaryota > Viridiplantae > Streptophyta > Pinopsida > Pinales > Pinaceae > Pseudotsuga > Pseudotsuga menziesii. The sequence goes on from LPNX011173149.1 coordinate 73,935, forward strand.
AATTATGCAGTGTTTGTAGAAGTGGAGACATGGATGTAAGTGATTGTTTGTGATTGAAGTATATCATTATTTTTTATTTAATTTAATTTAATTTTTTAACAGAAACAATCGTTTGCAGCCGCAACACCAACAACAACTACAACATCATCCGCAGCAGCAGCATTACGCGCAGCCACAACCACAACCTCACCCCCACATATAACCATCAGGGAGTTATTTGGGCTCATCTCCGGTCCATACTATTCCCTTCCTCTTTCCCCCGCCTGGTGTCATGAGCAATCCGGTAATGGCCACCTTAAGCCTACCCAACTTTACAATGGGAATTCTGGTGTGGTATATTGATCCACTAGCTCAACCACCAATGCCCTAGGTTGTTTTAACCCCAGTGCAACCCATTGCGGTCGAGTCTCACCCTCCACCCGGCTCGCAAAATCCAATTGCCACACCTGCACCCGCACTGCCCCACCCAAAAAGGGCCAGGGGAAAGAATGCGAAACCTACTACAGAGCCGTGACAAGTCCCGCCTTGCACTGTCTGCGAGCAACAGGGCCACCCAACTGAGAATTGCTCTGAAATACCAATGATCTGTGTGCATTTGGATGCATTGGATACAAACGAAAACATCCCCGTGGTCAAACTCCCAATTGCGCCGATAGTCAGAAACAAGGCATTGAGAACAAACCACGCTTGCGCCCTTTGCGGATTGTATGGACACTATTCTCACCATTTCCAAGACTTGCCTGAATTTTAAATTGCTTTAGCCGACCTTTGTCAACATTCCCTTGAATCTGAGATCACCCTGATTGAAGAAGTCTACCCCCCACCTCCTTCTTCGAACACCATGTCCATTTACATGATGTCCAGTTCTATCGACACTAACGTCTCCACCTCCAATGATGGTCCATCAAACCTATCTCTTCGTTGCTTCTGCAATGATGAGGAGATACTTGAAGCCCTAACCACCCCATAATACCCATGGGATGTCATGCACCACCATTCATTCTTTCTCCCCGAAGAACATGTGTCGCAGTCCGACCAATTTTCCATGGAAACCAAGGATTTCATTCATGGGAAAGTTGACTAGTACAAGAAACCCATCCCGACACCAGATGCCTTCGAAGAAGGGAACATGGCCAACATCTCACCCACTGTCAAAATCAACATCTCAACCAATCCTGTGATTGTTGAATAAATCATGCTGGGGGTATCTTTCTCCTCGAAAGAAGTTGTTGCCTATAAAGCTCTCTTCCAAGAATTTTGTGACATCTTCACCTGGTCTTACACCGAAATGCCCATCCTAGATCCATCCATTGTGGAACACCACATCAACACATGGCCTGATGTAGCCCTAGTATGTCAAAAACAATGGCCCATCCATCCTTCCAAAGTGGCCGCGGTTAAAGCCGAGATAGAGAAGCTGCACATAACTGGCTTCATCTACCCCATTGCCTACACTACTTGGGTTTCTAATCTTGTTCCCGTGAATAAAAAATAGGGTACCATTCGCATTTGCACAGACTTTTGTGATCTTAATGGGGCATGTCCCAAAGATAACTTCCCAACACCCTTAATCGATCAGATTATCGATGCATGCGTCGGACATGAGGCCTTTTACTTCATGGACGGATTTTCTAGCTATAACCAAATCCAAATCCAGAAAGAAGACCGTTATAAGATGACATTCACAACCCCGTGGGGCACATTCATGTATCGCGTCATGCCCTTTGGCCTAAAAAACACTGGAGCCACCTTCCAGTGTGCCATGACACACTGCTTCTGCGACCTCGTTCACATTATGTTGGTTTGTCTCAATAACCTCATTGCGTGGTTGTAGAAGCAAACACAACACATAGATGACCTACGACAAGTTTTCCTACGTTGTCGCAAGTATGAAATCATCTTGAACCCTTTCAAGTGTGCTTTCTGTGTCCCAACGGGTCATATCCTAGAATTCATCGTGTTACACAAAGGAATGACCGCTAATCCCCAAAAAGTCCAAAAAACTTTCCCTCTAACGTCACCCCTTTGAGTGACGATAGTACAACTTGTATTATAGCCTTTCTCCTTTTTTGTTTTACACATTTTTCAAAAGTGACTCTTATGTATTGTTTCCCCTCATTGCTCTAGATGGAGTACACCTCAAATCGGTATATGGGATTCGCTGATGGAGCAAGCAGATGGTCCTCGAACCTCACCTTGGCTGCATGGGTCATCTACTCCCCATCACACGAGTTGATCCATATCGACGGAATATGCGTGGGCATTGCGGCCAACAACCAGGCTGAATATGATGGTGTCAATGGTCTCTTGGCCGCCACTCTCCAGTTAGGCATTCACCATCTCGATGTCTTCTTAGACTCCCAGCTGCTTGTTTCTCAATTGAACAACTACTATCGGGTACGTGATCCTTTCCTCTTTAGAAAGTTCCAGTGCACTAAACAGATGGTTAGAACATTTGAATCCATCACATTCACACATGTTCCCAAAAACCTCAATAGTGTCGCAGATCAAATGGCTAATGATATTCTAAACTAGCACATTCATAATCGCATATAGGGAGCATACAACCATAACATCATGCATAATCATATCCAAAAATACACACAC
>LPNX011173149.1:77030-111976 GCA_001517045.1 Pseudotsuga menziesii
TCTAATATGACTCAGACTCATCATCTAACTTAGTATCACCATCTTCCTTAGAAGACTCATCCTCCACAGGAATATCACCTCTTGCTGCCCGACGAACGTGCTCACAGGCCATAGCCATCCTCCTCATCACAGCAGTCCACTCGAGAGGAAAACTATGAATAGAAGCGATCATATCGCTACTTTGATGCTTCCACCCATCATCAGATATCCCAGTAGCAAGCCACTCTAGATGCGGCAACAGTCCATCCATCACTCGTCGTCGCCTGTGAGGGTTCCTAGCAGGAACTGCCACAGGAGCTATGGTAACCACCCGCCTCTGATGCCCGGGAAACTAGCGAGGACCAATATCTACATACACAAATAAGGATACCATCAGTCCACACATATCAACATACAACTATCAATGAGCTCAAACTAAACTATGTATAAAGATGAACATCAAAACATCACACATACATACCAGCTGGTCCCCACGCCTGGCTGGGAGGTTGGGGCATCTCGGGGTCCCCATGATAGTTCATACCTGCGTACGGGTGCTCCTCGATCACCACCAAAAGCTGTTGCCACTACTCTAACAACTCCTTAGTAAAGAAGCATCCCACCCTGCTGCCACTCTCTCGGATCATCATCTGGCACCACCGGTACATACATGGCTCCTGTGGACCACTATTCTGCACAACCTGGTGCGGACACAGTGTAGGTACTTTCTCAAAAAAGAAACCACACAGAAACAAGCCAAAGAAAAATCCTGCTCCAGATGACTTCAACTTATTCAGTTGTCGTCGAATAGCCTGAAGATACATCTGGCCCCATCCATAGTACGTGCCCCCTATAGCATGCTCTACTAGCTGAAGCTGCCCTCTAGAGATCTTGTGGCTCCCCGTGGAACCCAAGATATGTAGTAGTAATGTCGCCACCGCCTGTGTCGACAGATCCTTGATGTCACACATCCAAATATAGGATCCATGCACATGCGTCGTAGCATAACAGTGCCTGTCACACAACTCCTCCAATGTCTCCCCCCGAGACAGCACCGGTGCCAAGTCACCCACAAATCCCAACATAGGGAGCCCATTCAGAAAGTATACATCCACTAGCGCTATTTCAATCCATTGGCCCTAAAAGAGGAATGCCTCCTCATCACCATCCCAAAAACTCACCAGCGTTTGCAGCAGCAAACCCAAGCTATTCATGAGGGGTATCCTCATGAACTTAGCAACCCGCAACGAGCTAGTGTATCTCTCACATTCCTTTCTTGTAATGATGCCTCCCACAGGTCTTTGCAATCTCTCTCTTGCAACTTGATCTCAGCCATCTTGCACAAGCAAAAACTCAGATGTTAGCTCCTGGTCTCATCAAAAAACACCCCCTAGAGCCCAAGTCGCACCTGTTTAGGAAAAATGAGCGACCAGGTCACTCAAAAATGCCCCACAGATGTGACCAAGTCACTCCTTTTCCTTCGAAAGGTGCGACTTGGCTCCATGAAACCCCAAACTGCTCATGGAGGACCTTCGGGTGACCAAATGTAGAATGTAAACCACCAACAAGAAGAGATCCAGTGAGAGCTGTTACCTGCAATTCATGGAACTTGAAACCACTGATCGGAATAGGAGAAATCAGCAAATGAAGATTTAGGGCCCACCACTCCAACTCCACAATGAACAGTGACAATGACACCTCACCAAGTGGACCCCACCCATTTGACCTAATTTCTTCTGATCAGCATAACAACACCATACGGAGTCCGTTTCAGACGTCTTCCTCACCACTAGTTTTAGAATTCTGCCCTCTATCTTTGTATGAGACCATCGTCTCATGTTTAAAAAATAAATTTCGTGACCATTTCCCACAAGTCACCTCGATTTACGAGCGACAACATGACGATGAAAGTATCTAAGGACCTGTACTTGAATCACTATTGCCTCCCGCTACTCATGCGGGTTTTCGGGCCACTGCCCGTTAAGGGTCACCATTTTTCTTCTTATTTTGTATTTTAACACACAATTGTCTACTTCATCCACCGCACCTTACTCGGATCTCTGGACCATTGTCCACGAAATGATTTATTTTTCTTACATGTATTTGGCATATAAGTGCCCCCGGACTTGCACTCACATCACATGTAGTTAAGTCTGTCCACCACAGCTCACACACAACTCTCCTAACCTTTGTCCAAGAGCTGCCTCGGTTTGCATGCCTCTGCTACACCGACTCATGAGCCTTTGCCGCGATCTATCCCGCGCATGTATTGGTATGTTTGAGAGCCTTCTGCTTCGTCCATACTGCGTGGATGACCTTTGGACCACTGTCCACCGTCCCAACATGGGGCACTGTCTGTGCCACCGCAATTGGTTGACCACATTGGAGTTTCGTTTAAGCTCTTTTCTAACTCATAAAAACAATGAAAAGATAGCCAAGCACAGCTACTTCCTTTCCCACTCACTAAAGTATAGGAAAGGGCATCTACATCGTCTCGTTTACCTCCTTTTGCGGACCATGTGGACCATCAAATGAAAAGGACCACCTTGGCATATTCAAGCCAAGACCATTCCCCTCTGCATACTTTTATGTTTTCTCGGGTAGAGGGGCCGCACTTTGTGAAAAAGCTCACCAAGGGTTGTCGTTAAGCTCTTTTCCAGCCTTCTCATTAAGAAAAGATTGCCAAGCAAACTTGGTTTCGTTCATGCTCGTAAAAGTATCTGAATGACTGTCCAGTAAGTATAGGTTTAACCTTTTTCGGCCTAATTGGACTACCAACGGTAAAGAAGTCTCTCATCCCCTACAGGATGGGTGAGCTCTCCTATGTAAACTTTTATCCTTTTTCAAGCACAGGAGACTACCAACAAAAAAGAGCACCCACTAGAGTCTTCTTTGTGCTTTCAGACTCTCTAAAATTTAAAGCACCATCGAGCATTTACTTTATCGGGCTCGCCAAAAATCCACGAGATCGTACCATAATGGTGTCCCTAGACACCACCCCACAAAAAATAGTTTGGCAGCATTCCCCCTTTGGGTCACCTTTGTTCAGAGTAATCTGCAATGTGTCTTCCTTGGACCCCCATCAATATCAAAAGTTTCCACCTCCTCCAAGTATTTCCCATCTGTAGTGACAATCCTGGTATTATAGCTATGATCCCATTCCCATGAGTCAGTTTCATTTTCTACTTGGTCTTCCCTGCCATCATACTCTGAACAAAGGAAGTTTGGGTCTACCATACTCCCCCTGCCCTTGTTCAATTCTTTCCCTCCCCCTCCCCCCCCCCCCCCCCCCCCCGCCATTCAGTGGGTCAATCCGAATATTGTCTCACACCTTTTGGTTATCTCCCTTACGCTTCTGATCAAGGAAACATCATTGCCTTGACTAGGGGCAGGTCTCCCTCTGTCAATGACAACACACATATTCCAGAGTATAGATCTAGAGGTCCCTGTACGTTGTTTTCATTAACATCATTGATGAGTTCCTTGGACCACTTGAGAGGAGTCTTTAGTGCCTCTCGGGATGATTGTTTCTCATGTGCTCGACTTCAACTACATCATCGCACCATTGAGATTCGTATAGGTTTTGGTCCGTGCAATATTTGGTCGAAGGCCCCATATGTCACCTGACTCTAGCACATTGATGATTCTATTCAAGGGACTTAAATAGGTTATGTCCCTTGTGATTTTCGGGTTGCGTTGGAGACAATGTTCAGAAGCCCCAACAGTGCTTCTATACAGATTTATGATTGATGCATCATACTTGTACCACAGAGACTTCGACTCTCAATTAGAGAATCCATACAGCTATGTACCATCCCAGATCCAGCAGGTTGTCAGTCATGAAGATATAGCATTCCATGAGAATGCCATGGGTCCAATGTACCAGTTCTTCAAATCAGTATTGTATTTAGCCTCTAATTGAGGCAACCATTATTGTATCATCAGTTGTATATGATCGACTCTTCTATTTTAGAGCATAGATCACATTATTCCTTTTGACATTGTCATGAGCATGGGGATGCCCGCCTCATCCATATACATGTCACACATTATTTGTATCTCACCCATTGATGGGAACCATATTAATACAAAAACCAAAAGCCACCATGCCCCAGCCCCGAAATCACCACCTCTATGCAGCAAATCCTATGATGTCCGTCGGCCATACGATGAGCTCCTACCCTCACACATCAGGGGGCAATTTATTAACCTGAAAAATCCCTCACTAAGCTCTACATGGCCTACACCACCCACGGACACCCATGATCAACCCTCGTATCACTCCATTATACCCCCACACCCTAAAAAAGGCTTAAAAATGAGTAAAAGGGCTTCAAAACCCCAAAAAGGAGCCTAAATAACTCTCTTGGGGGCTAAAGCCTCCAAAAAGGGGCTAAAACCCCTCAAAGGAGCCCAAAACCCTAAAAGGAGCTAAAGTTAGGGTGGAAGGGGCTAAAGCCCTGACCAAGGGCTTAAAACCCTAAAAGTCCCCAAAAAAGCTATAAAATGAGGGGTGGGGATCACTCTCAAACAACTCCTCTATTGCATACTGTTATGCTGCCCGTGGATGCCTTGAGACTCTTTGCCTCTAAAGCCACCCACATCCCCCTCTCTTCCACTCATCTTCCCCATTAAGCCATAGCTCCCCCATTGGTGAGTGAGATAGGGAGGTGCTTCTTCCAGCCAGGGCATGGTGGCCCATTTCACCAAAGGAGAGGTATAACTTGTAGGTTTGCTTCTTATATTGTTTCACAGGTTTATTTCTGTTTAATAGCTGTTTGCAGGTTATTGGAATCAGAACCCTAACCATTGTTTGCAGAGGGGTTCTCCATCTTTGCTTTTCTTTCTGTCTAGTTTCATTTTGGTTTTTATTTCCTGCATTTCTCCACACAGGAACCTACCCTTCCATCCTATAGACAGAAGGGAGCCATTCCTACCCCTGTAACAAGGAGAAATCCCTGCTACAAGTTGTATGGTTAGAAATTTTTTATAAGGCATATTCATAATGGAAAATTCGTATGCATAAAGATACAATCATGCAACTATTTTAGCCAATACAACATCCATCCATATCTCACAAAAACTTTCTAGATGCCTTCCATCTCTACCATGACATCATTGAGATTGTGCACTAATCCAATTTGTCAACAAATAGGTTTCATTATAGATAAGTAGCAATGGAGATTTGTATAGAACCATGGGCTACTTACCCATCACATGCATATTAGTAGTATAATGTGATTAATGCAAACATGCATAACACATCAACTGAATATAAACAAATGTATAACCAAATAATATCATGAAATGGAAATTGAATACTTATCTTTATTAGTTTCGTGGGTAGACACCTTCTTGAGCCTTCAGATTCATCATCTTATTTATTCATAACAACATCATTTCTTATCCAAATGCTAAGATGGATAAGAATTTCTTCAAGAGTTGAGTCCTTTGTATTCCTCATTGCTTGAGGGATCTTCTTTGGATGGTGAGAGTTTGATCTCTAGTTGCTCCCATTCTCCCTTCTCGTATTATGAGTCGAGCTTCTTCTTGTGTGCACTCTTCCCAGATTTTGTTGAAGGTAATCACTTTCTTCTGGCACACATTCCTTGAATGAATAAATCACATGATCCTGGGAAGCCATTCAAGGTGATTATAACCATATCTTATTCTTCTTTGATTGCTTCATCACAGCATCGAACACTTCCTTTTGGTGTCTTCACGGATGACACATCAAGGATGAGATGATCTTTAATAGATTTTGCAATGATTCTCTTGGCCTTGACCAAGTTCTTGTTGTGTAAGGCTTTAGCCTTATCTCCCTTTGGAACTGGAACCTCTCCACTTATGTAGGTGTCCAATTCATTTCCTTCAAGAACCAGTGAGATCCTATACTTCCATTCTTGGAATTTGTCAGCTTCACCAAGCTTGTCATTAAGTTGGTGTGATCAGTCATTTTGAAATGAGAACCTCAAATGTAAAAAGAAAAATATTAGATCTTACTGATTTGAGGTGTTCATCCTGCTTCAGGAGCTGGATGATCTAGGGTTTGTCAAAGAAACCCTAATTTTCAAAACCTGGAATATTTCAGATCTGAATGGATAGAAATATGGGCTTCTTCAAGGTGAGTTGTCCAATGTACTCCTTTTCTGAAAAGAGTGGAGGGAAGCTCTAGTTTTCCAATTTCCTATGTAGAAATTCCTGATATTGTTTCTGCGGTATCTCCAAATGTACTGATCCTATGTGTCTAAAATTTTGTATTGAGGTAGCCTCATCTGTCTTGTTTCCAACACAGTTTTGAGAAGAATTTGTTTCACCAATTGGTACTTATGAGAATTTTCCCAAGGTGACTTATTTCAGGACTATTCAGCATAGCGAACTTGTACGGACTTCCATGTGTCACTGTTTCACCTTCAGGGCATGAAACTTTTACCATAGAAATTACAGTGTGTTCCCTATCTAGAACATCTTCAAAAATTTAATTTGGACCTCCGTAGCCCAAGATATAGCAATTCTCCCTAGGTCTCTTGTTTAGGGATGAATTCTGGAAGAGGATGGAACCCTCTAGGGTACATTAAAGGAAAAACCTCATAACTTCCTCAGAGATATAATGAGCACCAATGGAAAAAATAAAACCCAAAGCTAAACCCTTTATGGTCAATCCCGAGATATAGAGAATGTACCGAGATATAGGCCCAGAATCAAACTAGGGTTTAACTTTCCTAGAGTTTTACTCAACCGAAAAATTCAACCTTGGTCTCTAAAATTCAATTTTGATCAGGAGAGAAATCCTATGCTGGGCTCACTCAAAAATTCTTCTTCTGTAAAAATCCCTAATTTCTCGTAGGAAAAACTAAAAATGGCCGGAATCAAATTCTGTTTCGACATAAAGATGCGCCCTTCAATGGAGAGTTATCCTAGCCTCCTTTTGCTGATGGATTATGGAGAGAGACCCAAAAAGTAAGAATTCCTAGCTTCTGCAGCTGCATAGTGTCTTCTTCTCAGGTTAGCTCTGATACCATGTTAGACTTTTATCAATTTGACAATATGATCTTAGGATCTTATCTGAGAGAATAACATGCACAACAGTCAATCACAAGAGACAATAGACACAAAGATTTATCCTTGGGGAAACCATAAAGGAAAAACCTCGTAACTTCCTCAGAGATATAATGAGCACCAATGGAAATAGTAAAACCCAAATATGGAAAGATGATATCCAACAACTGTTCTCTCTCTCACTTGAGCGAGCTTCTTCTCTCTCAGCTATGTGCTATAGTTGGGTGAGGGTATGTCAAATAGAGAGGCTCACTCTCTATTTATACTAGTTTTTGACTTGACAATTACTTATCAGGGTCGACTTCTCTATGAGAGTCTAATAATCCTAGTGCCCCTCAACTATGGGGACTTTCCCCCTGATCAACAAGGAGGGTTAACCTCAACTCATTTGTGGGGACTATTTCCCATGTAGTAGGGATTTCTTCTTACTACAGGGGCAGGAATGGCTCCCTTGTGCCTATAGGGAAGAAGGGTAGGTTCCTGCTGGTGGGTAAATGTAAAAAATAAAACGTAAGGTAAATAAACAGAATAGTAAACTAAGCTAAGAACATAAAGGATATATAAGCAATGATGAACCCCTCTGCACACAAGGGTTAGGGTTCCGCCTCCAAAGACCTGCAAATAAATCCTAAGCTACAATAAATTGAAACACCTGCAAAACAATGTTAGATCTAAAACCTACAAATGAAATAAGGGTTAGAAAGCAAAGAAAACTAAGAAACTAAAAAACCAAACATGAACTATGGTTATACCTTCTCTTGGGTGGAAATGGGCCACCATGCCCTAGCTTGTGGAAGCACCTCTCTTGGATGGGGGAGCAATGGCTCAATGGAAATGGAGGAGAGGGAGTGTGGGTGGCTTGAGAGGCAAAGGTCTCAAGGCATCCACGGGCAGCATAACAATATGCAAGGGAGAAGTTGTTTGAGAGTGACCCCCCACCCTCTTTTTATAGCTTTTTCAAGGGGTTTTAGGGTTTTAAGCCCTTGGTTAGGGCTTTAGCCCCTTTTTTGGGATTTTAGCCCCTTGCACCCTAAATTTAGCTCCTTTTAGGGTTTTAGCCCCTTTTGGGGGGTTTTAGCTCCTAGGAGACTATTTTGGGCTCCTTTTTGGGGTTTTTAAGCCCTTTTCTTCATCCTTTAGCTATTTTGAGGGTGTGGGGCTCTCATGGAGTGATATGAGGGTCATGAGATGGTGTCCTTGGGTGGTGTAGGCCATTGAGAGCTGAGTGGGGGATTTTTGGGTTAATAGATTGCCATCTGATGTGTGAGGGCAGGAGCTCAACCTATGGCCGACATACATCATAGGATTTGTTGCGTAGAGGTGGTGCTTTCGGGGTTGGGGCATGGTGGCTTTTGGTTTTTGTATTAATATGGTTCCCATCAATGGGTGAGACACAAATAATGTGTGACATGTATATGGATGAGGCGAGCATCCCCAGGCTCATGACAATATCAAAAGAATAATTTGATCTATGCTCTGAAATACAAGAGCCGATCATATACAACTGATGTTACAATAATGGTTGCCTCCATGTGAGGCTGAATACAATGATGATCTAGTACATTGGACCCATGGCATTCTCATGGAATGCTATATCTTCATGACTGACGGTCTGCTGGATCTGGAATGGTACATAGTTGTGTGGACTCGCTGATTGAGAGTTAGAGTCTTTGTAGTACAAGTATGCTGCATCAATCATAAAGGTATATCGAAGCACTAATGGGGCTTCTGAACACTGCCTCCAACGCAACTTGAAAATCACAAGGGACATAACCTATTTAGGTCCCTCGAGTGGACTCACCAATGTGCTAGAGTCAGGTGACATCCGGGGTCTTCGACCAAATATTGTATGGACAAAACCCTGTATGAATCTCAACGATGCGATGATGTAGTTGAAGTCAAGCACGTGAGAAACAACCATCCCAAGAGGCACTAAGGAATCCTCTCAAGTGGTCCAAGGAACTCATCAATGAGGTTAATGAAACCAAGATACAGGGACCTCTGGGTCTATCTTCTGGAATATGTGTGTTAGCGTCGATAGAGGGAGACCTGCCCCTAGCCAAGGCAATGATGTTTCCTTGACTAGGAGCGCGAGGGAGATAACTGGAAGGTGTGAAGAAATTTGTGGATTGACTCACTGAATGGGGAGGGGGGGGAGGGAAATATTTGAACAGGGGTAGGGGGAGGGAGGCTCAAACTTCCTTTGTTCAGAGTATGATGGCAGGGTGGACCAGGAAACAAATGAAACTGACTCATGGGAATGGGATCATAGCTGAAATACCGGGGATGTCATTGTAGATGGGAAATACTTGGAGGAGGTAGACACTTTTGATACTGATGGGATCCAAGGAAGATGCATTGCAGAGTACTCTAAATAAAGGTGACCCAATGGGGGAATGCTGCCAAACTATTTTCTATGGGGTGGTGTCTAGGGACACCATTATGGTACAATCTTGTGTATTTTTGGCGAGCCTGAGAAGGTAAATGCTCGATGGTGCTTTCAATTTTAGAGAGTCTGAAAGCACGAAGAAGACTCCAGTGGGGGCTCTTTTTGTTGGTAGTCTCCTGTGCCTGAAAAAGGATAAAAGTATGCATAGGAGAGCTCGCCCATCCTGGAGGGGATGAGAGACTTCTTTACTGTTGGTAGTCCAATCAGGCCGAAAAAGGTTAAACCTATACTGATTGGACGGTCATTCAGATACTTTTATGAGCATGAACGAAACCAAGTTTGCTCGGAAATCTTTTCTTGATGAGAAGGTTGGAAAAGAGCTTAATGACAACATGTGGTGAGCTTTTTCATAGAGTGCAGCCCCTCTGCTGGAGAAAGCATAAAAGTATGCATAGGGGAATGGTCTTGGCTTGAGTGTGCCAAGGGTGTCCTTTTCATTTTAATGGTCTACATGGTCTACAAAAGGAGGTAAACGAGATGATGTAGATGCCCTTTCCTATACTTTAGCGAGCGGGAAAGGAAGCAGCTGCGCTCGACAATCTTTTCATTGTTCTAAGGAGTCAGAAAAGAGCTTAAATGAAACTCCAATATGGTCAACCGATTGTGGTGGCACAAGCGGTACCCCATGTTTGGATGGTGGACAGAGGTCCAAAGGTCATATGCACAGTATGGACAGAGCAGAAGGCTCTCAAACATACCAATACATGCACGGGGTAGATTGCGGTAGAGGCTTGCGAGTCGGTGTGGCAGAGGCACACAAAACAAAGTGGCTCTCGGATAGAGGTTAGGAGAGGGTGTGTGTGTGTTGTGGTGGACGAACTTGACTACATGCGATGTAAGTACAAGTCCAGAGGCATTTATATGCCAAATACATGCAAGAAAGATAAAGGGTTTTGTGGATGATGGTCCTGATGTCCGTGTAAGGTGCGGTGGAAAAGACAATTATAAATACAAAAATAAAAGTAAAATTACATTCCTTAATGGGCGGTGGCCTGAAAACTCACATGAGTTGCGATCGGGGATTGTGATACAAGTATAGGTCCGTAGACACTTGCATCGTCATGTCATGGCTTGTAAATCGAGGTGACTAGTGGGAAATGGTCCCAAAATTGACTTGTTGAACATGAGACAGTGGTCTCATAAATAGATAGAGGGCGGAATTTTGAAACCAGTGGCGCAAACGACGTCTCAAACAGAGTCTGTATGGTCCTGTTATGTCAATCGGAAGAAATTAGGTCAAATGGGGCCTATAAAAGGGGGGGGTCCACATGGTGAAGTGTCATTGTTACTGTTCATTATGGAGTTGGAGAGGTGTGCCCTAATTATTCATTTGCTGATTTCTCTTAATCCGACCGACGATTTCGCATGTCGCAACTTGTAGGTAAAAGCTCTCACTGAAACTCATCTTTTTGGTGTTTTATTTGCTGGATTTGGTCACCTGGAGGCCCCCCATGAGCAGTTTGGGGTTTCATGGGGGCCGAGTCACACCTTTTGAAGGAAAAGGTGCACCCTGGGCACACCTGTGGGGCAATTATGAGTGCCTTGGGTGCTCCTTTTGCCCAAACAGGTGTGCCCTAGCCGCTTTTGGTTGATTTTTTGATGATGGCAATGGCTCATGTCAGGGTTTTTCCTTGTGCAGGATGGTGGAGATCAAGTGAAGGGAGAGAGACTGCAAGAGTGTTAGGGATGCATTCTTACATGATGGGAATGTTATAGATACATTATCTCGTTGTGGATTGCTGAAATTTATGAGGATACCCCTCATGAGTAGCTTATGTTTGTTGATGCAAACACTGATAGGTTTCTAGGATGTTGATGAGGAGGTGTTCCTCTTTCAGGGCCAGTGCATTGAGATTACGTTGGCAGATGTATAATTCATTACTGGGCTCCCTATGTTGGGAGTGGTTGGTGACTTGTTACCTATGCTGTCTCGGGGGGAGACATTGGAGGATCTGTGTGATCGCCACTGTTTATGCTACAGCGTACGTGCGTGGTTCATACATCCTAATGTGTGACATCGAGGATTTGTCTGCACGGGAGGTTGGGACCTTACTGCAGCATATCCGGGGTTCCATGGGGAGCCAAAAGATTTCTGGTGGTCAGATGCAGCTAGTAGAGCATGCCATAGGTGGCACATATTATGCATGGGGTCAGATGTATCTGCAGGCTATTCGGGGTCAGCTGAACAAGTCAAAGACTATTGGCGTTGGCTTTTGCTTTGGCTCCTTCCTACATGCTTTATTCTATGAGAAAGTACCTACACTTCATCCCCATTGGGCCGTGTAGGACAGTGGTCCGCGGGAACCGAGGATGTATAGGTGGTGCCAGATGATGATTTGTGAGGGTGGTGGTAGAGTGGGCCACTTTTTTATGGAGGAGTTGTTGGAGCAGTGGCTCCAGCTTCTTGTGGTGATTAAGGAGTAACCGTATGTGGGTATGGATTTCCAGGGAGACCATGAGATGCCCCGACCTCCTGGCTAGGCATGGGGACCAGCTGGTATGTATGCGTGATGTTTTTATGTTCATATTTATGCATAGTATAGTTGAGCTGGTTAGTGGTTTGCATATTGATATATGTGGACTGATGGTGTCCTTGTTTGTATGTGCAGATGTTGGTCCTTGCCTGCCACCTGGGAATCAGAGGCGGGTTGTTACCGTACCTCTTGCGGCTGTTCCTGTCGGGAGCTCCTGCAGGCGGCAGTGAGATATGGATGGACTGGTTCCGTATATGGAGGAGCTTGCTACTGGAGTGTCAGATGATGGCTGGCAGCACCTTAGTACTAATTTGATTGCCGCTATTCACAACCTTCCTCCAGAGTTGACTGGCGTGATGAGGAAGATGGTAGTGGCTTGTGAGCACTTTCGCCGGATGGTGAGAGGTGATCTTCCTACAGCGGAGGAGTCCTCTTCAGAAGATGATGATACCGAGTCAGATGATGGGTTTGAGTCGGATTAGTGGCCTAGTGGGGCTGTCCCTAGTGCGTTGGTGCACTTAGCGGTTTTTATGTTGCTTATGTATATCCTGCTGAGAAAGCATATATGGCTTCTCATTTTTGTATTGGACATGTTTTGGACATGTGACTAATCGAATTATATATATATATATTTTAACACATGTGGATGTGCTTTTATGGTTTTATTATGTGAGTCTTTTTATTATGCTGTGGAATGCAAATGTCTATGTGATGTATTATTACACTGTGCGTTTATTTTTTAGACATGATTATGCATGATGTTATGGTTGTATATTTCCTATATGCGGTTGTGGATGTGCCAATTTAGAATATTGTTAGCCATTTGATCTGCGACACTATTGAGGTTTCTGGGAACATGTGTGAATGTGATGGATGCAAATGTTCTAACCATTTGTTTAGTGCGCAGGTAATTTCTAAAGAGGCAGGGATCACGAACTCGGTAGTGGTTGTTCAATTGAGAAACAAGCAATTGGGAGCCTAAGAAGACATTGAGATGGTGAATGTCTGACTAGAGAGCGGTGGCCAAGAGGCCATTGACAGCATCATATTCAGCCTGGTTGTTGGTTGTGGTGCCCATGCATATTCCATCAATGTGGATCAACTCGTGCGAGGGGGAGTTGATTACCCATGGAGCTAAGGCGAGGTTCAGAGACCATCTGCTTGCTCCATCTATGAATCCCATATACCGATCTAAGGTGTGCTCCATCTGAAGCAATGAGAGGAAACGATACATAAGACTCAATTTGGAAAAAATGTGTAAAACAAAAAATAGAAAGACTATAATACAAGTTGGAATGCTGTCACTCAGAGGGGTGACGTTAGAGGGAAATTCGTTTGGAATTTTTGAGGATCAGTGATCATTCCTTTGTGTGACATGATGAATCCTTGGAGATGGCCCGTGGGGACATAGAAAACACACTTGAATGGGTTCAAGCGGATTCTGCACTGGCAACATTGCATGAGTACTTGTCGCAAGTCATCTATGTGTTGTGTGTGCTTTTGCGACCGCGCGATGAGGTTGTCAAAACAAACCAACATGATGTGAACGAGATTGTGGAAGCAGTGTGTCATGCCATGCTAGAAGGTGGCTCCAGCGTTTTTTAGGCCAAAGGGCATGACTCGGTAAGTGAATGTTCCCCATGGGGTTGTGAATTTCATCTTGTAACAGTCTTCTTTTCGGATTTGGATTTGGTTATAGCTGGAAAATCCATCAATGAAGGAAAAGGATTCATGTCTGGCGCATGCATCGATGATCTGGTCGATGAAAGGTGTGGGGAAGTTGTTTTTGGGACATGCCCCATTAAGGTCATGAAAGTCTGTGCAAATGTGAATAGTTCCTTGTTTTTTATTCATGGGAACAGGATTAGAAACCCAAGTGGTGTATGCAATGGGATAAATGAAGCCGGCAGTGCACAGCTTCTCTATCTCATCTTTCACCGCAGCCACTTTGGATGGATGGATGGGTCGTTGCTTTTAGCGTATGGGTGCCACATTAGGCCATGTGTCGATGTGGTGTTCTACGATGGATGGATCTAAGCCATGAATTTCAGTGTACGACTAAGCAAAGATGTAGCCGAATTCTTGAAAGAGAGCTTTGTAGGCATCGACCTCTTTCAGGGAGCAAGATGCCCCCAGCTTGATTTCTTCAACGATCTCAGAGTTGGTTGAGATGTTGATTTTAATGGTTGGTGAAATGTTCACCATATTACCTTCTTCGAAGGCATCTGGTGCTGGGATGGGGTTCTTGAACTAGTTGACCTTCCCATGGATGATATCTTTGGTCTCCATGGAAAACTGGTCAGACTGTGAAACCAGTTCTTCTGGGAGGAAGAACGAGCGATGGTGCATGTCATCCCATGGGTATTCTAGGGCAGTTAGAGCTTCAAGTATCTCCTCATCATTGCTAAAGAAACGAAGAGATAGGTCCAATGGACCGTCAGTGCAGGAGAATATGAGCGGGTCGGTGGAACTGGACATCAAGTAAATGGACATGGTGTCTGAAGAAGGAGGTGGTGGGTGAACTTATTCGATCAAGGTGCTCTAAGACTCAAGGGAATGGTGACGAAGGTTAGTGAGAGCCACTCAAAATTTGGCCAATCTTGGCAATGGTGGGAGTAATTCCCATACAAGTTACAAAGGGTGCAAGCATGGTTTGTCCTTAATTCCTTGTTCTTGACTACTGGCATGGTTGGGAGTTCAACCATGGGGATGTTTTTGTTTGTATCCATGGCATCTAGATGTGGACAGATCACTGGGATTTCAGGGCAATTTTGAGTTGGATGTCCCTATTGCTCGCAGATGGCACAATGTGGGACTTGTCATGGCTCTACTGTGGCTTTGGTGTTCTTACCCCTAGACCTTTTGGGTTGGGGTAGTGCAAGTGCGGGTGGGACAGTTGGCTTGTGTAGACCGGGTGGAGTGTGGGACTCAACTGTGATAGGTTGCACTGGGGTTAAAACAACCTGGGGAATTGCTGGTTTAGCTGGTGGATCAAGATACCACACCGGAATTCCCAATGTAAATTTGGGTAGGATCAAGGTGGCCATTACCAGTTTTCTCATGAAACCAGGTGGGGGGAGAGGAAGGGAATAGTATGGACTGGGGATGAGCCAAAATAACTCCCTGACGGTTGCATGTGGGGATGCGGTTGTGGTTGCGGCTATGTGTAATGCTGCTGCTGCGAGTGATGTTGCGGTTGCTGTTGGTGTTGCTACTACGAACAATGTTGTGGTTGTGGTTAGGGATAGTGTTGTTGTTTGGGTGTGGCGGTGCTTGATGAGACCATGCACAAGTCTGCAGTTTCATTTTTTGTTGGTGGTGGTGACACTAACGGGAAAGGAGCCATCATGGTGGTATCGACAAACAACCCAGGGCCCACATTCAACAATGGAGGTGCTGGTGTGTTGTCAACCATAGTGTTGATTACATGGACGACATTAGCGTGTGTGGTCGCCCCTTGCGGCTCAATGGTGGTGATGGTAGGGATAACGTTGGCAGGTGCTGTTAACCCTTGTGGATCATGATAAGTGAGCTGATCAACCATCACAATCTTCCCTTCATGGGGGGACATCATGAGACGGAAGACAGTTGATGCTACTGCTCGCATGGCATACATGTAACTCCTTCCGAGGAGGAGGTTGTAGTCCAGTTGAGCATTGACGACTCCTATGTCGATCAACACTATCTTCCCGGATAGCGTGATGGGGACATGGGGGAGGATTCCTTGGGCCTTAGTGGGATGTCCATCATAAGCCCACAAAGTTGTGGAGGATGGTTGCAGAATTGGTGATCCAAGTTTCTGCCAAACCAGAGTGGACATAACACACGTGGATGCCCCCTCATCCACTATGCACCGGTGCACAACCAAATTCCCGATGGACACTAGGATTTGAAAGGCGATGGTCGAGGGCATGCGTGGTTCCCCGTTCTCCATGTCAAATGTGATCAACTTGGAGTCGGAGGGGTCTACTGCCCCTAAAGCGGTTAGTAAAACTTTTCGTTGCGTTGGGCATGTTTTAGGTACCTCAAGAGCGGACATGGCGGTTGGCGTTTGGGACAAATTATCCACAATGCTATAGCTGACTGCAGCTCTAGCCGTGGTGTTATTGGCAACCCTGTGTACGTGGGGGTGCGGGAATGGGGGTAAATGAAGAGGTAGGTTTATTGTTTTGGACATTGATGCCGCTAATGTGTCAGCGGGTTCGGTGGTGGTACCGTACTGATTCCGTCGGGTTTGAAAGTTGACCTCTTCAGTCATCATGGCTAGCAGGTGGTGAACACCTGTTTCGGTAGTGGGAGGTTCCCTCGGAGCATTGGGATTGGCCTCGGGAGGGGGTGCGGTTGCCACCAATCCTTGGACTGGTAGTGGGTCTTGAAGCACCATGGGGGGAGGTCCTTGTGGTGTTGGGTTGGGCTGGGCTTGGTGTGTCGCATTGGCGGCCTATTGGGCCTCATTTTGAATGGCCTGCTTAGCACGAGACATAAGGGGACACTCAAATGTGTAATGCCCATAAACATCATAGAGTGTGCACAGTTGCTTTGTGCGAAATAGAGTGTTGCATCTTAGTGCATTCTGTCGTGGGGGGTTTTGGGCTGACCGGTTTGCCGTGGCATTGTTGGGAGGGTTCGATTGTTGACCGCCTCCCTATGGTTGGTTATTTCCTTGGTTACGGGGCTAGTTATTCCTAGCTTGAACTTGTTGATTTTTGGGGGCAGGCTGGTTAGGACGGTTTTGTTGTGTGAACACTTGTCCCAACGGAGAGGGTGGAGCGGGGGCGGGGGCTTGAACTGGTTTCACTGGTGATGCATAGTATATTTGTGGGGGTGTTGGTGCCACAAATGTGGGCATTTGCCCCACATACTGCTGTGTTGGCCAAGCCATGGCCTGATACTATTGCGGTGGTGCAGGTTGTGCGTAGGAAGTTGTTTCTACGGATTGAGACATCATTCTTGCGTAGTCCGGAGCTTGGTTCTAGTAAGCAACACTAGCAGTGTTGCTTGGTTGTGGTGTAACAACAGGTGATGTCGATCAAGATTGTGGTTGTTGGGAGACCGATCCTATGATGCCATCGGCAGCATGGGATGCCCCCGGTGCATTGTGGTAGGAGGTACTCGGATGGGGAGCGTCTGGAATGATGGTGTACAGGTACCCAGACTGAGCATAGATAAGGTCAAATTGTTGGACATTCATTATGGCCTCTTCTTCGAATTGGGGACCTTTGAACACGACATCCTTTGCTATAGGTGGGAGCAAGGTCTTAAGGAACCAATCCAAGAAGATCCTGTCATCAAGTTGGATTATACATAAGCTACGGCATCCCCGCCACTCATGGATATGGTCAGTTATGTGAGTGGTAGTGCTTTGACGGCAGGATAATAGGATCTCCACCCCTTCATCATATCTGACAGGGATTTGGAAATACTATAGGAACATTAAGGCTAGGGAGTTGAAGTTTGGGTACATGCCTTGTGGCAGCTCAATGTACCATTTGGCTGTGGCACTTCGAAGGGTATGTTGGAATAGTCTCAGCTTGATGGAGTTGTCTACGATGTTGTTGGACGAGCACCATAGATGGAATGTCATTATGTGGTTTTGGGGACATTCCCTTGCTTTGCCTTCAAACTTGGCGATGTATGATGGCAGCTTAGTTGGCATTGGAGGCCAAAAATCTTGATGGTGGACGGGGTCATTTGTTAATCTATCCAAATTAGGCAAGTTAAGACGAGCCATGAAGGGCAGATTTGAACCCAAGTTGATGTGGGATGGGGCTGCTATGGTGGTGGGGTTTGCAAGTGAATAATGCATCTGCACAGATGGGGGTGCTTGCGGTGGCACCACTGTGGATGGGCCAATTCCCCCAAGTGTTATGGTTGGGACAGTATGAGTGGCAAGGAGATTGCCCCCATGTATGATAGTAGGTGCAATGTAAGTGGACGGTCCACTGCCCCCCTGTGTGGCAGGAGGGAAAATGTGTGTGGAAGGGCCATTGCGCCCGTGTGCTACCAGTGTACTAGCTTGGATGGTCACTATAGGTGGTGGCAGCTGATTAATGATAGTTTGCATAACTGTGCTTGGGCCACTTGCTAGGTTGTGGGTGACAGGTTGTAAAGGTATGCCGAAAAATGGATCTGGATTTGCACTAGCCATGGGGCTTGATGGTGCAGTATGGAGGTCTGGTTCATACTGATATGGGTCTGAATCAAAATCAGAGGCTGTGTGGCCTTCTGATGGTGTGGGATATTGCTGAGAGTAGCTTTGACGGTGTCGATTGAGTGTTCCAAATGGTGGTGGTTTGCCTCTTAGGCGTGAGGAAGAGCGTGGAGGATCAATTGTGTTAGATTTTATGCCTGAAACTTGGTGGGAATGATGTTTGGACCCCAGTTTCAGTGCCTTCCTATTGGCTGCAGGTGGTCACTCAGCCACCAAGACTACCAAGAAACAACACTTGGATTTTTCCTCACAGGTGTTTCTACTCAACCGGAAGGGGTCATTGCCCGTTTCGCTTGGCAATTCCTCTCAGTGGCCAACTACTTTTGGGGTTCTTGTGGTACTCCTCACAATGAGTTTCTGTGCAAAGCCCAAGTACTTCCCACAGTTGAAGCAGTCAGGGACTTATGTCCTCAAAGACTGCAGAGTTGTTTGTAGTTAGTGTAAATTGGTAAATTTTAAGGCTCACTCAGCGTCATGAACTGAGTTGGGTTAATTAGCTGGTATGGTGTATTTGTTTGTTTGTTTTTCTAGTATTTGGTTGCTGCAAATGGTTTATGAATTCATCATGGTAGATTTCATTTCATTATGTTTATGTATGCAAGCATTGAATAATCAGAAATTGTGAACAAATACAGTGATTAACCCTGAATGTTTGTTGGCCTAACTAGATGTCTACCTCACACTGATATTCCTCTTCAACCAAGAGAAGGTGCTGGGCTCTCAACACAATGGGACTAATCCCATCCGTAGATCCTCAGGTCACCTCTTGGATGCTAGGTTGGTCAATAGGGAGGACGCTTAGCACCGTGAGAAGCCCTCCTTCTCTACCCCCTCTACCTTCCAGGTCACCCAGTTTTAATGGTTTGGAACAATATAGTGGAGTGCCTAGATCTATATGAGCTTGCCCTTCGTCGTATCCCAGAATACCCCAGAGGGTGATGATTGGGTAGAGGAGGAAGGGGAAGCTAGATGGTTAATTTTAGGTTGATTTTAGTTAGTCTAGGTTCATTTGATTAAGCCATTAACATTTATCTGGCATTTACACATTGTTTATGAAAGAAATTCTAGAAAATGAAAACAGAAACTGAAATTGACTTGCAGTGCTAGATAGAGGCGGCTGAGCTACACTAACAGTCCTATAAGATTGAAATTTAACTGTTATTAAACTGAAATTAAAGTTCTGTTTGACAGGCCACACATTTCTGATCAAATCTAGCGAGGGGGCTGTGAGATTTTTTCAGAAATAGGCGAGGGGGTCACATAGAATGCAGAAACAGTCACAGACTGAGTTTTTGGGTTGAAGTCACACTTATCGTGGGATTAAGTGCACCCTAGGCGTAGCTGTTTTCCCATTAAGTGCGCCCCAGTCTCACCTTTGGCCTCGATAAGAGCGCCCTGCTCTGGATTTGGGGTTTTTTGTGAGACAAAGTCAGATCTGGCCTATAGTAACTTGTGATGTGGCCAATCTGACTTGGTTTTACCTAGCAGAGGCTTCGACAGTACTGAAAACAGGAAATAAACTGAATTTAAGATGGATTTAACAGAATTTTTTTTAAAACTAGGGCAACAAATTTAAAAACTTGGAAATTAGAAATTTGGACCAGGGATCCTGTGGGATCGACCTAGTATGGTCACCAATTCTGTAGCAGGTATTTCTCCCTACTATAGGGGCAGGAATGGCTCCCTTCTACATATAGGGCAGAAGGGTAGGTTCCTACTGGTGGGTAAATGCAGAAAATAAAACGTAAGGTAAATAAACAGAACATTAAACTAAGCTAAGAATAGAAAGGAGATAGAAGCAATGATGAACCCCTCTGCACACAAGGGTTAGGGTTTCACCTCCAAAGACCTGCAAATAAATCCTAAGCTACAATGGATTGAAACACCTGCAAAAAAATGTTAGATCTAAAACTTGCAAATGAAATAAGGGTTAGAAAGCAAAGAAAACTAAGAAACTAAGAAACAAAACATGAAATATGGTTATACCTTCTCTTGGGTGGAAATGGGCCACCATGCCCTAGCTTGTGGAAGCACCTCTCTTGGATGGGGAAGCAATGGCTCAATGGAAATGGAGGAGAGGGAGTGTGGGTGGATTGAGAGGCAAAGGTCTCAAGGCATCCATGGGAAGCATAACAATATGCAAGGGAGAAGTTGTTTGAGAGTGACCCCCCACCCTCCTTTTATAGCTTTTTCAAGGGGTTTTAGGGTTTAATCCCTTGGTCAGGGCTTTAGCCCCTTTTTTGGGCTTTTATCCCCTTCCGCCCTAACTTTAGCTCCTTTTAGGATTTTAGCCCCTTTTTGGGGGTTTTAGCTCCTAGGAGACTATTTTGGGCTCCTTTTTGGGGTTTTTAAGCCCTTTTCTTCATCCTTTAGCTATTTTGAGGGTGTGGGGGTCTAATGGAGTGATATGAGGGTCGTGAGATGGTGTCCTTGGGTGGTGTAGGCCATTGAGAGCTGAGTGGGGGATTTTTGGGTTAACAACCCCGACTTACAATGGAGGGTTAACCTCATTGACTTTACATGACTTTATTATATTAATTATGACTCTCTCGATAGGAACATTGGGGTACAATGAAATACAAATGATTCTCTCGATAGGAACATCAAGGTACAATATATAAAATATAGAAGTGAATACATTCTGAAGTTACAAACACATCAACATGACCAAATACAATAGTAAAATCTCGATGGAGGAATAAGACATGTCCCTTGGGTTACATCAGTAAAATATATTTAGAATATTATTCGAAGTTAAAATATTTCAACACTCCCCCTTAACAAGAAGGGTATTCTACTGAGAAAAACATAATCAACTATAGGACAAACGAGAGAGCATCTTCAATAGTATCAAGGTAATACACCTATAAGTCATAGGAAGTTTTCAACAATCAACAACTGGAACAGTTACTAGAACATCTTCAACATATTAAGTACTGGAACATCATCTTCGACAACACCGAGTCTTTATCTTCTGCAGCACTAAATCACTCTATCCTTTGCAGCAACACTTTGATCTCCATCTTCTTGTAGCATTCGATCACTTGATCCTTTGCAGCAACACTTTGATCTTCATCTTCTTGCATCAATCAACCACTTAATCCTTTGCAACAACACTTTGATATTCATCTTCTTGTAGCACTCGATCACTTGATCCTTTGCATCAACACTTTTATATTCATCTTCTTGCAGCACTCAATCACTTGATCCTTTGCCGCAACACTACCTGCAGTACACATGACTCTTTGTTGGATGATCAATCCCTATCACTTTTGGAAATAGGTCCAAGGATGATGCAATCCTCATCACCCTACTCCCCCTTAAAGAGGAGGGTCCACATCATCTATCGGCTATATCATTCACAAATGAATGCAGGACCATATCGTCTGCAAATGAATGCAGATCTCTTCTGTAAATAAATGCATGACCACACCAGCTGCAAATGAAATCAGATCTCATCGGCAAATGAATGTAGGACTGCATCGTTTACAAATGAATGTAGGACAACATCATCCGCAAATGAGTGTAGGACTCATCGTAGACCATCCTTATCATGTTAGTTCTAGGACCACTCTTAAGAGAGTGTTCTTGTCTATGATACCATCTTACAAGTGAATGTCAGATCACTCTCAAGAAGAGAGTATTGTCTACAAATGAATCCAGGACCACATTGTCGGCAAATGAATGTAGGACTCATCGTAGACCATCCTTACCCTATTAATTCTAGGACCACTCTCAAGAGAGTGTTGCTATCTACGACACCATCTTAAAAGTGAATGTAGGATCACTCTCCAGAAGAGACTATCATCTGCAAATGAATGTAGATCTCGTCTGCAAATGAATGCAGGACCACATCATCTGTAAATAAATGTAGATCTCATTCACAAATAAATGTATCACCACATTATCCAAAAATGAATGAAGGAATCATTGTAGGCCACTTTATCCTGTTAGTTATAGGACCACTCTCAAGAGAGTATTATTGTCTATGAAACCATCCTGCAAGTGAATGTAGGATCACTCTCCAGAAGAGAGTACTATCGTCTACAGGACCATCTTCAACCGGTAAGGGATAGGACCACTCTCATTAAGAGAGTTTTTTTTTGCACAATATCATCTTCAAGAGAGGATACTATCGTCCACAAATGAATGTTAGACCTTATCAACATCTATGGGAACACTTGGCATGTTCTATAATGGCGCATCGCCGACATCTCATCTATAATGATAGTCTCATCATCACTCCCCCTTTCCATGGATTTCCTTTTGGCTTACACCAAGCTTGTCATGGAAGTGTTCAAACTTTACTCGAGATAGAGGTTTGGTCAATACATCAACAACTTGCTCATCGATACTCACATACTAGAGTTTTATAGCTCCCTTCTGTACCATATCCCTTATGTAAAAATATTGGATTTCTATGTGCTTTGATTTATCATGGAACACATGATTCTATGTCATCTTTATACAACTCTGATTGTCACATGGAATCACTGTGGTATCCAACTCCAATTCAAATAGACCCGACACCAACTATTGAATCCATGTGGCTTCACAACTAGCAGAAAAGGCTGTTATGTACTCTGCTTCACCCATGCTGAGAGCAACACTGGAATGTTTCTTTCTAAACAATGAGATCATGGAGGATACTAGACAATAACATCCACATGAGTTGCTCTTTCTGTCTACAGCACTTCCTGCCCAGTCTGAATCTGTATATCCATACAATATGTAGTCATGATCTCTATCATAGGATAGTCCAAATTCTATTGTACCTTTCAGGTACCTCATCAAATTATTTGTAGCTATCAAGTGAGCATGTCTAGGTTTAATTGGATACTAACTCAGGGTGTTCATACAAAACATATATCTGGCATGGTATTCATTAGATACATCAATGACCCTATTGGAATATATTAAACCCACTCACAACTTAGGATAAAATAATTAATCATTATTTGATTAATTATTCACCCACTAGATTAATTAGTTGGCATCCACTTGCACCTTAAAGTCAATACATGCCATCTATATCCTAGGAATGATTTATTTCCAATTATGGGTTGATATTGACCACCTTTTGACTATCCAGAATTAGTATACAGGACTTTACAGCAGATTCTGCTTTATTCTGCTTTTTCTACTTTTCCTGCTTTTATATGGATAAGATAAAAGCTAGTCAACTAGGAAACTGAGAGCTTTTTTTTCCAACCCATCCTCCATTATTTTTTCTCCATTTTCTAGGATTAACATGTTTTCCTATCTCCTTGAAAACTCACTCATGCTTTTTCCAACTTGTGAGGTCCTTGATATATTTGGGAAGTGCTTTAGCCACCTATGGGGGTTTGCTATATTTTGGTAAGTCATCCTTTTTGAGCTTTATAAGTTGTTTCCATACAATTCGTTTTTCCTATAAGGGATGTACTATTTATGTACACTATTATTCATAATTATTCAATGGAAGGATACACACCAATATTCATCTCTTCATTCATGTGATTCAGTCTCTTTTCTTCTCTCTATTTTCCTGTGTATGCTTGCGAGAATTCTTAGTAGCAAGATCTATTTTCTGTGCTTCATATTATCATCATTGCTCATAGAATTGATCTATTATTTATGCATGGTATTAGAGCTACAGGGAGCACAACCTTTCCATCTTCTACAGCAGCAAGTTTTATCAAGTTCTACAGAGTTGAGGAGCTCTTCCAGTCTCCTATCCCTCTCTGAACAAGAGCTTGTCTAGCTTACAAGATTTTCTCCTATTTTGTTTTAGAAGTTGTAGAGAGTATCTACTAGAGAATATCAACAAATTCTATATGGATTCAAAATTTCCTCTACTATCTCCTTTCAACTATGCCGATTGGAAGTCAAAGATGAGGGAATACTTGAAGAAGCAATGTCTCTTTGATGTCTCCATTGGTGCATTGAGTGAACCTGAGTCTTATGAAGAGAAGATTGATTGGATAAATAATTGTGATAGAGCTTATGGAATTATTTGTTTGTGAATGTCTCCAAATATATATCATCTCATAGATTTTGCTGACTATCCATTTGAGCTTTGTAAAATTTTGGACAAATCTTTTGGTTTGCAGGAAATTGAAGATGAAGCATGGAGAGAACCTAGCATCTCCTCTTGTTCTCTTTCTCAAGATTTATTGGCCTCTACATTCTCTGATGAAGTTGATCATGATGAAGAAGTTTCTCATACAGTTCATGTTGCTGCTTCCCTCTTTCATTCAAATGCTTCCTCCTTCAATGAAGAAGCAAATATTGAAGAGCCATCTTTTTCTGTGTCTCTTGAAGGTGATTTTTCTTCTTGTGATACTATTGATGAAAAATAAGTAACATATGGAGATGCTGCTGATATTTATTATGATCCTATAACCCATTCATTGTTCTCTAAATATCCTATCTTATATTCTGAGATCTATGTGCCAGATTCTTCACACCTTGTGCATACCTCTCTCATTGATGGTGCGCAACCCAGTGATTTCCAGGATGTTTGCTTAGCCAAATCAGGCCTTATTTGTGTCATACCACTTACCTTACTTAATATCATGTGCTTTAGCATCTACTCCTTTGTTCTTGGCATCAATACTCAGATCCTCCTTGAAGATTGTGAACATCTCATTCTTTCTTCCTTTCATACAGAGGATTCATTACCAGTGTATTCCCATGAGTCTATTGATATGCTTATATGTGATCCTTTGGATTCTGATTTAGAAGCATATTTGCAGGTTTATACACATATAATACCACCATCATACCACCATACCTCTGAATAATCCAAATACTATACAAATCCCAAGCTCACTAGTTGATTCCTCATTGGTCTCTTATGCAGTGATATTTATCTTACATGGTTTGAAGTCTTTCCTATATTTCATTGGCTGGTTATCCATGTCCTTAGTAATATTTGGACTGATATTAAACATGTTTGTATCTGTTCTAAACACTTATGGTTCAGATCTTATGCCCATCCATCATTCATATTTTTACACCTATCAGTTTTCCCCAGTTGCTCATAATTTTCCTAGTCTAGCCCTATATCCTCATGGAGCCATTGAAGCCTTTGTCCTTGCTGTTCCATATGTTAATATTTCTGATATATTAGAGTTTTATCAACCTCATATCAGATATATATAGGTGCTACATCAGATTGGAAGATTTTATTTATTTGTTTTTGTATTGGGGGAATCGATAACTGAGGGGTTCTAGTACTCGCGTGACACGGGGTCCATTCCCGTCGGCTGCCACTATAACCCCAGGTGCGTCCACATAGCTCGCAAGCATGGGGAACGGATAATTTGGGGTGAGATTTGAACTTGAGACCTCCTTTACAACATTCCTTCATTTACACGACACTTGCCAGTCAGTCTACACCCCTGCGGGCCATCAGATTGGAAGATTGACATGTGATTCACATCATAATTTTGCAGCTATTCAGGGAATTGGGTGTGAAACAAATTGCCTTATTTTTTGTACTCTTTGGAAAGGAGTATGCATAGATCTCTTTTCCATTTCAGATTATGTTTGCAGATCAGAGTTTGACAGCAGAAAGAAGCATTCAGATAATGCTCCTACTTCATCAGTTGATGAGATACAAGGAGTCTCTCCTCTTCCTTCTTGTAGGTTCTAAAATCCAGCGCATGATCATGGAGTTCATGATTTCTTCAAAAATTCCTTCATTCAGAAGCATTTCAGTCAGCTCATTAAATTGAAGATGAAGATATGTTGAAGACATATTTCAAATTTTGTGCCTTGTCCTATCTCGAGGGAGGATTTTCCCCATGTGGTTTTTCCTCTTTCCTCACTTTTCTAGACATAATAATTGTTAAAGGGTGACCATAGCCTTGTTGCTAGGCCCTATATGCATCCATATTTTTTGACATGCCATCATAACGTCAGACTTATAGGGGGGTGTTGGAATATATTAAACCCACTCACAACTTAGAATAAAATAATTAATCATTATTTGATTAATTATGCACCCACTAGCTTAATTAGTTGGCACCCACTTGCACCTTAAAGTCAATACATGCCATCTATATCCTAGGAATGATTTATTTCCAATTTTGGGTTGATATTGACCACCTTTTGACTATCCAAAATTAGTATACAGGACTTTACAATAGATTCTACTTTATTCTTCTTTTTCTGCTTTTCCTGCTTTTCTATGGATAAGATAAAAGCTAATCAACTAGGAAACTAGGAGCTTTTGTTTCCAACCCATCCTCCATTAGTTTTTCTCCATTTTCTAGGATTATCACGTTTTTTCCATTTCCTTGACAACTCACTCATGCTTTTTCCAACTCGTGAGGTCCTTGATAGACCTGGGAAGTGCTTTAGCCACCTATGGGGGTTTGCTATATTTTGGTAAGTCAGCCTTTTTGAGCTTTATGAGTTGTTTCCATACAATTCAATTTTCCTATGAGGGATGTAATATTTATGTACACTATTATTCATCATTATTCAATGGAAGGATAGACACCAATATTCATCTCTTCATTCATGTGATTCAATCTCTTTTCTTCTCTCTATTTTCCTGTGTATGCTTGGGAGAATTATTAGTAGCAAGATCTATTTCCTATGCTTCTTCTTAGCATCATTGCTCATAGCATTGATCTATTATTTCTACAACCCAATAATCTATCTATACTGAGTCACATCTACTAACTCTGATGATTCATCAGATAACAACTTCATGTTGGTATGCATGGGTGTGGCCATGGATTTACAATCCAACATATCAAATCTTTTTAATATTTCCACTACATACTTTCCCTGGTTCAGAAAGGTTCCTTCTGGGATTTTCCACACTTCCAGGCTGATAAAATAGTGCATCATTCCAAGATCTTTCATCTTGAATTCTTTATCAAGATTCTTCATGCAATATGCAATATGTTTCTCATTCATGTTAGAAATAAGTCATTCGCATATAGGAATAATATGACAGGTTCATTGCCCATAACCTTAAGGTAAAGGTTAGGGTCGGCTTTATTTTGGTAAATCCGCGGCTAGTCAAGAAGCTGTCTATCCTTCCATACCAAGCTCTGGGATCTTGCTTCAGTCCATACAGATCCTTATTCAACTTAGATACATGGGTCCCTCTATCTTTGAATTCAAATCCTTGTGGTTATTCAATGTATATTTCTTCCTCAATCACACCATTCAGGAAGGTTGTATTTATGTCCATCTGGTGTAGATTCCACTTCATCATGGATGAAAGTGTCATGATGGTTTTGATGGGAGTGTACCTTGCTACTGGCACAAATGTCTCTTCATTGTCAATTCCCTCTTTCTAAGAGAATCCTCTTGCCACAAATATTGCCTTGTATTTGTCAATACTTCATCAACTACATGTTTTATCTTGCCGATCCAATTGGAAGATACCACACTCTTGCTTTCTAGTTTGGGTACTATATCCCAAACATCATTCTTCATTATTTACTGGAATTCTTCCATCATTGCTTCTACCCATTTTTTCTTCTGTATAGCTTCCTCGTAACTTGTAGGTTCTTGATCTAAAATATCACACATCAAATCTACATAATTGGAGGATGGATTTGATCTCTTGCTTGTTCTTGTGGCGCCTTCTGGAGCTCCATACTTTTCTGCTTCTTGTAATATTTTCTTACCCAAGCAGGTTTTCTCTTTCGTGATATGTCCATAGTAGGGGCTTCATGAGTTTCTAGATTTTTGTGATTTTCTGATGCTTCTATTTTAGGAGAGGGTGCAACTTCTACTTTTCTAGGAGGTACATCATCTTCATGTACTTCTTCATGCTGACACTTAAGAGTTGTATTTCTTAAGAGTTGTTTCTTCGTCAAATGTTACATCCATACTAATATCTATATGATGGAATCCTGAAATGTATATTCTGAAGACTTTGGAGACTTCACAGTATCCAACAAATATTCCCTTCTTTTCGAAATAGTCCAACTTGGTTCTCTTTTCTTTTGGAATGTGAACATATACTGGATAACCAAATCTTGAGATGGCTCACTTCAGGATTCTTTCCTGTGTACATTTCTTCTGGAGTCTTGAATCCAAGGGAACTATGGCATAATCTATTTTGCACATAAATTGTTTTTCTTGTTGCTTCAACCCATAGATGCATAGGAAGATATTGATCATGTATCATTGTCTTCACTGCTTCCATAATGGTCCTATTCTTTCTTTCTGCAACACCATTCTGGTAGCGATTGTAGGGAGTGTTTAGTTCCCTCTTGAATCCAAATTCTTTACAAAGGGCTTCAAATTATTTTGAAGTATATTCTCCACCATTATTTGCACTGAGTGTTTTGATCCTTCTTTTTGAATGGTTCTCTATCAAGGCTTTGAATTCCTTGAATTTCCCAAATACTTTATTCTTTGTTTACAAGAAGCATATCCATGTCTTTCTTGAATAGTCAACAATAAATGTAACATAATATTCATAACCACTTACATATGTGGAGGGAATTATACCACATACATCAGAATGGATTAATTGTAATGTACCTTTAGTCTTTGTTTCACTCTTCGGAAATGGATTCTTGATATTCTTGCCTATTGCACATCCTTTGTAGGTGCCTTCAAGATCGATCTTCAAATATAGTAATCATGTTACTACTTTTCTCACATAGGGTAGTTCCTTGTATTTGATGCGAGCAATCCTTCTATTAGCACTGAGATTGAGCCCAAAGGTTGTGGAAGGCCCGCTCCCGGGTAACAGCAGAACCAATTTCGAAGAGAGAATTGGCCTTCTACTCTTTCGAGAGGGATCTCTCACCAAATATTAACAATGCCAGATATGTACAAGTGAAACTATAAATTGTTTGTAAAATTGGTTGAAACAAGACATAGAACCATTGGGTGATGGAGTCAAGATGTGTAACAGAAATAAACAGAACTTATGCAGGCAATTTCAACATAGAGGCAAGATAACCATTCAATCACAGACAAATTATAATTGTCTGGTGGAAAAGAAGAACATGAACAGACCATCAACACAGAGCATTGGAAAATGAATTCTGTATTAACTTTAGAAGAAAGCTTTGGTGAATATCTGAAACAACAAACGGAGCATAGCATGTATGAATTCCAAATTGTTATACACTTATTTCAGACATGAAAGAAAACATAACAGAAGAGATAAACTGGAAAAACATTTACATAAGAAAGGAAGTAACAGACTATAATGTAAACAACACATGAATCCCTGTGTAAAATGCCGACCTCTACTTTGCAACTTTATTATAATACTCTTGAAAGAATACACAACAAAATTACATCGGTTTCAACCCTTTCCCCTTCTTCAGGAGGTATATTTATAGCAATTTGGACTTACTAAACCGACATTCGGGAATCAAAATTTGTTACAATTAAAGGACATCTCTTAACAAACTCTTAGGTGGCACATCGGCTGCGATTTGTATAAAATGGATAAACAATGAAATTTGGAATGCAGGAAGAAATATGCACGAGAGTTTCCTATACTTCCATCTGGCGGGTGATGACTGTACAAATTTTTGAGAGAGGAGACTGTTGGAACGGGCATGCAACACAGAGAAAACTTCCCGTGTGTTATCATTGCCACTCCTACGGATGCATTTTGAATTTGATCGACCCATATTGCTAAATGATTCTCCATAAATCCGGACTAGGCAAGGTCGCAACTTCCATGTCGTATGCTTGTGCTTTGAGCTCCATTGTTTCCGGGTATGAAGTCACAAGGACCTTGACGCATGTAGCTTTAAAATCAAACAACAATTCAAAATCACTGGTCAATTTATCAAAAATAATCTTCCTTGACAATGATTGTTGCATATCTCCAAACTCACTGTTGTGTAATTTGCAATGCACCAAGCACTCTCGATACTCCTTCTGGGACAATAAAGGACCCTTTTCTTCCCCAAAAAAGGAAGTCCTTTGCATACCAGTGGTTTGAACAACTTGATGAACTCTAGGACTTTATGCTCAATAACTTTTATTTTGGCCCATACAGTCTCCAACATCCTATGCTTAGAAACTACCTTTCTAGCTCCAGAGTCAATAGCAACCCTATTTTGGATATCGTATCGGTTGGCAGAAATGTCTGACAAAGAGCTTAGGAAAGTAATGGAATTTTTCGTTGTCGCCAAGGGCCTTTTCTATGTTTCTCCTAATACTGTCAAGACATTTTTCTTGGCTTCTACCATAGCACTTTCCTGGTCTTCAATAAAATATAGATAAGGCCAGAACTTGTCAGCTTCTATAATGATCTGATCCTAGATCAAATGTCTAGTGCCTTGCAAGGCAAGTTTACCGAACACCTATTGGCTTAGCTTGGCATTTTGTTGAATCAGTCCTTGGCATTTCTCTTCTATCTTTTCTCTTCCTTGCTTCTCTTTGACCCTTTCTTTTTCTAGTTCCTCGATCTGCTGCTTTAGTTTAATGAGCTGTGTATCTTTCAGGCCTATCTAGGACATTGCTCTAGAGAGAGAACCGGTATCCATCTCTCCAGCCACACCTGTGGATTGGATTGTACTCTCCGCACTTCTTCCTTGAAGCTCCTTTTCCTTCATTGCTAATCTGGTTTTTAATTCTACCTCGCTTTTATTCAAAAGCTGGATGTTTGATTTGCCTCTCCTTTTCTTTGAGCTTTAGTAGCTTGGATTTGCAGTCAGTAAGCTCAGCGTTCAAGGTCCCTTTTTTTCTTTCAAAGTCAGCCAATTATTCCGCATGGGAAAGCTGAGTGGCAGGTATTTTTAGCTTCTTTTTTAGGTTCTGGATCTCCTTCTCTTTCTCATCGAGTAATTTCTAAGAAAAAATCCCTTTATGTGCCAGTCCTTCTATTTGCATTACTTGACTCTATAAATTGATGATTTGGGCTTTGAGTGCTTTGTTCTCCACTCTCACCTTCCTGAAAAGGTTTACAGTTTTTTCATTACTTTCCTCCAGCTTGGACATATGTATAATAGCCTTAAGCAATCTGGCATTCAATATATCTCCAATATCTTTGTTGAGGTGTATTATGTCAGTAGTGGGAACCTTTGAGAGGTTCACACTGACTTCTGACACCTTGTTCCCCATTGCCAAGTCTAAGCTAAGGGTGTCAGTGGCATGATCTCTTACATTTTTTAGCACCACATTGGGGCAAGGTAACCGCGATGCCTCACTATATAGTTCTGTCATCTCCTTGAAATTTTTATCAGCCCTCTCTTGGTAAGATCCTAGCCAGTCCTCTTTGGATGCATGCTTGCTTGGAGTCTTCCCATCAAATACATACTCTTGTATATGCAATTCAGCTATCTTGGACTCTTCCTGTTGCTGTTCTTTCGCTAAATTATTCTTCTTCACCTGCCCCTTTTCCTGGATCCTTTTAACCTCCACCAACTATTGTCCTCGTTCTATTTTCTGCCTTTTGGGCATGATGGCCGTGTCCACTTCTTCAGTGTCCATGGGCTCCAGACCCCTATTTCTATTGAAATCATTGAATAGCTGACCAGT
Source organism: Pseudotsuga menziesii (assembly GCA_001517045.1). NCBI lineage: Eukaryota > Viridiplantae > Streptophyta > Pinopsida > Pinales > Pinaceae > Pseudotsuga > Pseudotsuga menziesii. The sequence continues at coordinate 108,676 of LPNX011173149.1, forward strand.
GATGAGAATCCTCCAGCTATTGTAACTACTTTATCCAATTCTCGTTGGGGAGAGGATATCCCTGGTAGTTGTGAGCCAGTGCTTTGCTCTAAGCCGGTATCCATTGGGGCATGATTAGGGAAATCATCCTAGTTTGCGACTTCTCTGAGTCTAGGTACTTCAGTTTGTTCAAAAGGCTTGCATTTGTGAGCTTTCCTTCTTTTGGAGATTATCTGGTGAGGGTCATAATTTACCGCTTGTCCCAGGGAAAATTCCATGCCTTTGAGCAAGTTGGTGACAAGGGGCAAAGCAACTCTGCTGCGAACTATATATGGTCTCACCTCCATTAGAGGAAATTTGGGGTCTAAGATGGGCCTTATAAGAAACGTGCCAACAATAAATTTTGTGAGTTGGAATTCAAGAACCAATATATTTCAATAAATGATTCAACCATAATGGTTGAATTGACATATTTGTCATAAAAGAAAACTAATTTTTTTGTTCGTATTTTCAACATATCTCCATGTATTTTTACTCAAATTTCAGTGGGAGATATCGTTGGATGTGGAATTTAATTTTGCATCCAACGAGTACCAACACTGCATACTTTTGATGGACCCCGCCACCCCAAAAATAAGAAATACATGAAAAATGTGATGATGATGTCATCGTCATGTTTTTTCAGGTATTTCTTGTTTTTGGGATAGCAAGGTCTGTCAAAACTATGTAGTGTGGGTACTCATTAGATGTGGAATTAAATTCTGCATCCAATGAGCTCTCCTGCTCGTAATTTGAGTAAAAATACAGGGAGATATGTCAAAAATACGAACACAAAAGTAGTTTTTTTCATTCTTCCTCCAAAATTAATAACTATTATTTTATTATTTTCCTTAGGAGGCCCATTTTAGACCTCAAATTTCCCCTATTTCCATGGGAAAATCAAATTCAAGCTTTTCTTAAAGTTCAAGAAGTGCTCTTCTTCAACAATGAGTCTTTGTTGGATCAATTCCAGGGAGAAAACCCCGGCAGTTAGAAAAGCTGGCAGAATGTAGGGTGGATGTATGAAGCTGTACAACCTTATGGTCGTTCCGAATTCTGTGAGGAACCAGTCCCCTATCTTCTTTCTATTTGATAGCTGTAGCATTTGCCTCATCTTAGGAAACACCCTAGGTAACCTTTCTTGAAAGAAAGGTCGTATATTTCGGCCATCAATTGGTTCATGAATTTACAATAATCCATGGCCATATTAGGAGTGATTTCCAGTTATGGTACTTGTAGGTATTCCTCATTATAAGCTATAAGCATCCTCAACAAAAATGACTAGAATCTAAACATCCTAGTGCCATGGAAATTCGCTAACTGAGAATGGATTTTCTCGGCCAGGAACTCATCAAACTTAAGGCAGCAAGATTGACAGGATTGTCCAGGCAATTCAGGTTCGGCTGGACAAGTACTCAAGATGAACAAAAGTCTCAACAATGACTCTGTGACATAAGCGTTGGTATCTAGACCTAGAAACTGACTAGCCAGGGATATACACCACTGAGTTTCTTCATTGAATTGTGTTAGAATAATCCGTCAGGATTATTGTAAATAAATAATAGGAATATGAATAGCTAGGAAGGCGAAGAGGCTGGTAATCAACCGCCTCATGAAATGTATAAATATAGGCATTTGCATTTGAATAATTAATTAGAATCGGGAGTTATTACCATCATGTGGTATCAGAGCAAGGCTTCCTGCCTGCCGTAACTCCTGCCTGCTGCATTTCAGCCCTAGCATTCTGCCTGCCAGTCTGCTCCTTCAGGCTGCCTGCCCATTGCCAGTCTGCCCCTGCGCATTCATTATGTGCGTTTTCTCCTCCAGTCGCTGCCTGCATGCATTAATGGTATAAAACAATACCTAACCCTAACCCTAAACCTTTCACGCTGATGAAGTTTCGTGAAGTTTTGTGTTGCGATCTGCGTAGTATTCCTTGAGAGCTGCAAAATTGTGGAGACAGTTTGCTTGCCAGACCTCCATTGAATATCCTGCAACCTCTATCTCCAAACGTTCCTCCCTCTGCTTTGACTGCAAACGTTCCTTGTTCAGTGAGTTGGAGACTGATATATCAGTCTCAATATTTTGCAGTCACGCTATAAATGTAATATATCAGTCCGTTGTATAATCTTGTGCTGCGAGTTCGTTTTTTTTGTGAGTTTGTATGCTGCATATGGAAGATATTCTCCATACTGCGTATTGAAGAAGACATTCGCAATATGCTTGTGCTCCAGCTAAGACCAACGCATCATTTGAATATCACTTCATTCCACGTTTTTTTTTTGTATTAAAGACTGAAGCCTGGTCCGATCTGCCGGATTCGAACCAGCGTTGAATATGCTGCGTTGTTAGGGAGCTATGCGTTGAAACAATGAAAGCTATGCACCTGCCAGACCAGCGTGGAGATGTGAAGATTGCTGCGTGGAGATGTGAAGGCTGAGAGTGGAGCCTGCATCTTTTTTGTGCTGCGACCTACCTGGAGGAGACTGCGTGGAGGAGACCGGCGTGAAACTTGAGACTGAAGACTGCATTGATAGACTGCGTGGAGAACCTGAAGAATGCGACCTGTTAACCTGAAGAATGCGACCTGAAGAATGATACCAAACCTGAAGAAGGCGACCTGTTACACTATATTGTGACTCATAATTTTTTTGAGATAGCTGCTTTTGAGCAAGCTATATGAATACTGTGTTGAGTTTATATCTGCGTGGACTGATTTGCTTTCACTAATATATGTTGAGCATGGACTGCATCTTGTATTGGAGATGATGTTTTTCTTGGGGAATGCACAAACCCTAGACTGTTTTTTTATGAAGACTGCTCACTATTGTATTGGAGATTGCCTTTTGATAAATGAGGTAGGATTGGTGTGACTGTGTTGAGCGTGGAGACTGTTTACTGGTGGCTGCGTTGAAGAGAGTCTGGCAACTATTTTGAAGGCTGCATTCTATTTGAAGGCTGCCTTGGAAGAATAATTAAATCTTCTGGTTTTATTCTGTTGATTGATATAAAAATTGAAGACAGACTGATATATATGCATTAATACTGCGTGGAAACTTTTATATGTTGCTGGTGTTTTGAGCTTTGTAAACCAAGACTGCTGAAAACCTATTGAAGGCCTAGTTGTATGCTGCTGAAGACTGTGCTGAAGAATATCATTTATTTCTAGAGACTGATATGTGAAAATGTTGTATGCTATATATTGCCAGTGACTGATATAAAGAAGCCAACTGACAGTGATTTATTTTGTATCTATCCGATATATTTGATATAAACCTGCACT
>LPNX011173149.1:130418-174454 GCA_001517045.1 Pseudotsuga menziesii
GACAATTTGAATGAAGAGTGTGTATGATGGTAAATGTCTCCAACATTTCTCCTAATACTGTCAGGACCTTTTTCTTGGATTCTACCATAGCGCTTTCCTGGTCTTCAATGAAATATAGATAAGGTCGAAACTTGTCAGTTTCTATAATGATATGATCCCAGATCAAATGTCTAGCGCCTTGCAAGGCAAGTTTACCGACCAGATGTTGGCTTAGCTTGGCATTTTGTTGAGTCAGTCCTTGCCATTTCTCTTCTGTCTTTTCTCTTCCTTGCTTCTCTTTGACCCTTTCTTTTTCTAGTTCCTCGATCTGCTACTTTAGTTTAATGAGCTCTATATCTTTTAGACCTATCTACGACATTGCTCTAGAGAGAGAACTGGTATCCATATCTCCAGCCACACCTGTGGATTGGATTGTACTCTCTGCACTTCTTCCTTGAAGCTCCTTTTCCTTCATTGCTAATCTGGTTTTTAATTCTGCCTCACTTTTCTTCAAAATATGGATGTCTGCTTCCTACTTCCTATCCTTTTCATCGAGCTTCAGTAGATTGGATTTTTAGTCGGTAAGCTTAGTGTTCAAGGTCTCTTTTTCTCTTTCAAATTCAGCCAATTCTTCTGCTTGGCTGAGCTGGGTGGCAGGGATTTTTAGCTTCTTTTTTAGGGTCTGGATCTCCTTCTCTTTATCATTGAGCAATTTTTGAGCCAAAATCCTTTTATGTGCCGGTCCTTATATTTGCATTGCTTCACTTTGTAAATTGTTGATTTGGGATTTGAGTGCTTTGTTCTGCACTCTCACCTTCCTTAAAAGGTTTAAAGTTTTTGCTTTACTTTCCTCCAGCTTGGACATCTGTATGGTAGCCTTAAGCAATCTGGCATTCAATATATCTCCAGTCTCTTTGTTGAGGTGTAGTATGTCAGTAGTGGGAACCTTTGAGAGGTTCACACTAACTTCTGACACCTTGTTCCCCATTGCCAAGGCTAAGCTAAGGGTGTTAGTGGCATGATCTCTTACAGTTTTTAGCACCACATTAGGGCAAGGTAACCATGATGCATCACTATATAGTTCTGCTATCTCCTTGAAAGTTTTATCAGCCCTCTCTCGATAAGATCCTAGCCAGTCCTCTTTGGATGCATTCTTTCTTGGAGTCTTCCCATCAAATACATACACTTGTATTTGCAATTCAGTTGTCTTGGACTCTTCCTGTTGCTGTTCTTTCGCTAAATTCTTCTTCTTCACCTATCCCTTTGCTTGGCTCCTTTTAACCTGCACCAACTGCTGTCCTCATTCTATTTTCTTCCTTTTGGACATGCTGGGCGTGTCCACTTCTTCAGTTTCCATGGGCTCTGGACCCCCTCTTTTTATTGAACTCATTGAATAGCTGACCAGTGATGAGAATCCTCCAGCTATTGCAACTACTTTAGCCAATTCTCATTGGGGAGAGGCTATCCCCGGTAGTTGTGATCCAGTGCTTTTCTCTAAGCTGGTATCCATCAGGGCAGGATTAGGGAAATCATCCCAGTTTGTTGCTTCTCTGAGTCCAGGTACTTCAGTGTGTTCAAAAGGCCTGCATTTGTGAGCTTTCCTTCTTTTGGAGATTATCTGGTGAGGGTCATAATTACCGCTTGTCCCAGGGAAAACTCCATGCCTTTGAGCAAGTTGGTAACAAGGGGTAAAGTAGCTTTGCTCCTAACTATGTATGGTCTCACCTCTCATGAGAAAATCAAATTCTAGCTTTTCTTAAAGTTCAAGAAGTGCTCTTCTTCAACAATGAGTCTTTGCCGGATCAATTCCAGGGAGAAAACCCTGGCAGTTATTAAAGCTGGCAGAATGTAGGGTGGATGTATGAAGCCGTACAACCTTATGGTCGTTCCAAATTCTATGAGGAACCGGTCCCCTGTCTTCTTACTATTTGACAGCTACAACATTTGCCTCATCTCAGGAAACACCCTAGGTAACCTTTCTTGAAATAAAAGGTCGTATATTTTGGCCATCAATTGGGTCATGAATTTACAGTAATCCATGGCCATATCGGCAGTGATTTCCAGTTCTGGTACTTGTAGGTCTTCCTCATTATAAGCTATAAGCATCCTCAGCAAAAAGGACATGAATCTAAACATCCTAGTGCCATGGAAATTCTCTAACTGAGAGCGGATGTTCTCGGCTAGGAACTCATCAAAATTAAGGCAGCAAGATTGACAGGATTGTCTAGGCAATTTAGATTCGGTTGGACAAGTACTCAAGATGAACAAAAGACTCAACAATGACTCTGTGACATAAGCATCGGTATCTAGACATAGAAACTTACTGGCTAGGGATATACACCACTGAATTTCTTCATTGAATTGGTTGAGGTCTGTTCACCCAAAAATCCCCCACACAGCTCTCGATGGCATACACCACCTAAGGACACCACCTTACAACACTCATTTCACTCCATAAGACCTTCCATGACCTTCCATTTGACCCCCACACCTCCAAAATATCCCAAGGATGAATAAAAGGGCTAAAACCCTAAAAAAGAGCCCAAAATAGACACCTAGGAGCTAAAGCCCTGAAAGGGGCTAAAACCCTGAAAGGGGCTAAAGTTATGGCGGAAGGGGCTAAAGGCCCAAAAAAGGGGATAAAGCTTTGACCAAGGGCTTAAAACCCTAAAACCTCCTTGGAAAAACTATATAAGGAGGGTGAGGGGTCACTCTCAAAACACTCCTCATTTGCATATTGTTATGCTGCCCGTGGATGCTTTGAGACCTCTTGCTCTCAAACCACCCAATCTCCCTCTCCTCCATCTCCATTTCTCCAAGCCATTGCTCCCCAACCAAGAGAGAGAGGTGCTCCCATGAGCTAGGGCATGGTGGCCCATTTCCACCCAAGTGAGGTATAGCTTCTTTTCATGCATGTTTATTTACTTGTTTTGTTTTCTAACCAATATTTTCAGTTGCAGGTTTTCCATTAACTTTGTTTGCAGGTTGCTTCATAGTAGTATAGGTTTATTTTTGAAGGTTTTGGAGGTGGAACCCTAACCCACTGTGTGTAGAGGGGTTCAAAGGGCTGCATCTCCATCTTTCTTTTTGATTTTCTCTTAGATGTAGTCTATAATAACTGCCATTTATTTGTTCTAGTATAGCTTAGCTTAGTTTCAATTTGCAGCTCTCTTTTTACCATTTTACATTCCATTTTTTTACTGTTTTCTAAGGGTAGAAACCTACTCTTGTGCCCTATAGGCACAAGGGAGCCATTTTTACCCCTGTAGTGAGGAGAAATTATCACTACAGCTTTGGCGACTCCCCTGGGTCGATCCCACAGGATCCCTAGGAAAAAATTTCAAGTTTTTCAAGTTTTTCAATTTTTACCCTATTTTTCAAAAATGTTCTGTTAGATCTATTTAAATATACTTTATTCCTTGTTTTCTGTCAGTGTCGAAGCCTTTCCTAGGCCGAGCCGAGTTAGACTGACCTAGTACCAGTTACTGTCGGCCAGATCTGACCCTGCAGCCCCAAAAACACCCCTTTCCGGAGCAGGTCGCTCTTATCGGGGGAAAAGGTGAGGGAAGGTGCACTTAATTGGTAGAGAGGCGCACCCAGGGCACACTTAATCCTTAGACAAGTGCAACTTCAGCCCAGGATCTCAAGTTGCAGCTGTTTTGGCATTTTGTGCGACCCCCTCGCTCATTTCTGGACAAATCTCGTGGCCCCCTCGTGGGATTTAGTCAGAAATGTGTGGCCTGTCACATAGAAGTTATTTTTCAGTTTAATTAGCAGCAATTTCCAGTTTTATAGGACTTTTAGTGCATCCCAGCCACCTCTTTCCACCATTACAGGTCTCTGTTTATTTCAGTTTTCAACTTTTGCAAATAAATCAATGAACAATGTGTATATGCTAATCCAATCATTAAGGTTCAATAAAATGAATTAGCCTAACTAAAATTAACATAAAATTAACCATGTTGCTACCCCCTTCCTCCTCTACCCAGTCATCACCCTCCGGGTTATTCTGGGATACGACGAAGGGAAAATCTCGTATAGATTTAGGCACTCCATGGCATTTTTCCTAAACCATTAAAACTAGGTGACCTGGAAGGTACGGGGGGTAGAGAAGGAGGGATTCTGACGGCACTAAGCATCCTCCCTGCTTGACCAGCCTAGCACTTGGGAGGTGACCTGAGGATCTACAGATGGGCTTAGTCCCATTGTGTTGAGAGCCCGTCACCTTCTCTTGGTTGAAGAAGAATACCACTGAGAGGTAGACATTTAGTTAGGCCAACAATTCAGGGTTAATCACTACATTTTCTTACAAATTTCTATTCATATTTGCATACAAAACCATGATGTGAGCTCTACCATGAATGTGGAAATTGAACACAGGTGTTAGAACAATTACACACAAAAATTGCCAATTACACATGCAAATTACACACAAAGGAGACTGAATATGGAGTTGAACACTAATCTGTATTGAATAAGTGTACAATAGCCAACCCTGTGAAGTCATAGGCTGCCACAATAAATAATTACATGAGAGATTCAAATGCATAAGGATGCCATTCGAATTTGGTCAAAAGCATGCTTACTAAATCTAAGCAAATCCCCCATAGGTGCATAAAGCAGTTTCCAAATCTGTCTAGGATCTCACGAATTGGAAAAATCAATTAGGCAAGCTAATAGATGATGGAAGGACAAATCCTACATGATTTCTTAGGAGAAAAGAGTGGAGGATGATGAGGACAAAAAACAAGTTAACTTCACCTAGTCAAACTTTCCCAATTGCCTTAAAACTCAGAAAAAGAAGGCAATAAAGCAGAAAAACTAGACATGCACTAGGGAGGCCAGGAATAAAGCAGATTTGATTCCAAGTGGTTTCCCAAGTGCTCCATGACTCAAATTTAGCAAGTTTGACCACTTTGGATGCATGGAGGACAACTTGCATATGGTGGAATATGGAAACTAGGCAAATAGGACAAAAATTGGATTAATTAATGTCTAAGGTAGCTAACTATGGGTTGATTATTCTAACACCCCCCTTTAATCCTGAATTATGAGTAAAATATTAGAAAATTATAGGGCCTAGAAACAAGGCTTAGTCACCCTTTACATACTGCATGTCCATTTAACCAAGGAAAGAGGCAAAAAACCAGTGGGAAAAATCCTCCCTTAAACATGGACAGTAAAACAAAATTTGAAAATATTGTCATCACTCATGCTTCACAACATGACCAGCAATCCCCAACAGTGATTTGAGATTTCTGAATGTCTTCTCACAAAAAACTTTGATGAAGATATCTGCTACTTGTTCTGAAGATGAACAGAAGAGTAGGTGAATGGTGCTGTCATGCACAAGCTGTCTGATGTAGTGCATATGGATCTCAATGTGTTTGGTTCTCTGTCTCTAAACTGGATCATTGTATATTTGAATGGTACTTTGATTATCATAGTAGATAGTAGTTGAGTATTCTGATTCGAAGCCACACTCACCAAGTAACCCCTGCAACCATAAACATTGAGTTGTTGCATTTACAACTCCTATGTACTCTGCTTCTGTAGATGAGAGTGCAATGGCACTCTGTTTGTTGCTTGACCAACCGATTGGTCCTTCAGTAAGCAAGAACACATATCCTGATGTTGAATTTTGATCTATGTTGTCACCTGCCCAATTACTATCAGTAAACCCAATCAAATCAAGATCAGATTTAGCTTTGTAGAATATCCCATGAGTCCTTGTTCCCTGAACAAAGTTAAGGATCCTTTTGGATGCTCTCCAATGGATCTCATGAGGCTGATCCATGTATCTTGAAGCCACACTTACTGCATAAGAAATATCAGGTTGAGTATGTGTAAGGTACAACAAACACCCAATCAGTTGCCTATATAGTGTATTGTTTACCATAGTTGAAGATTCGGCTTCTTCAAGCTTAACTCCTGAAAGGAAGGGAGTCTTGCTTGGCTTGCAATCCTTCATGTTGAAGAAAATCCAAGGCATACTTGGACTGATGTACTTTGATTCCATGTTTGGTTTGAGCAATCTCGAGCCCCAAGAATTGGCTCAATAAGCCCAAATCAGTCATTGAGAATGCATGGTTCATTGCATCCTTCAAGGAGGCAATTTCATCCTTTGAGCTTCCTGTAATGAGAAGTCATCAACATACAAGACAATAATAATTAGTGAACCATGAATCAACTTCAAATAGACATTTGGATCTGACTTGCATCAAACAAAATTCAGTGATAGCAGAAAGCTATCAATCTTGGCATACCAAGCCCTGGGGGCTTGCTTAAGCCCATACAATGACTTCTTTAGCCTGCACACTAGAGATGGATTAGTAGAAAATCCTTGAGGCTGCTGCATGTAAATCTCTTTAGTGAGATCTCCATTCAGGAAAGCACACTTCACATACATGTGGTGTACCTCCCACTGCTTCGAAGCTGCAATGGCTAAGGCTAGCCTGATGGAGTCCATATTTGCCACTGGTGCAAAGGTCTCATTGTAGTCTATGCCATGTACCTATGAGTAGCCCTTGGCTACCAATATGGAATTATATTTCAAAGGTGAACCATCTGCATCAAATTTGGTTTTGTAAACCCACTTACACTGAACTAGCTTTCTCCCTGGGGGAAGATCAACCAGCTCCCAAGTGTTGTTCTTCTGGAGTGAGCTGAACTCTTCTTTCATGGATGTTTGCCATCTTGGATCATGTGCTGCATCTTCATATGTCTGTGGGTCTGATTCAACCATCAGATATCATTCATCTGCAAACAAGGGGTCTTTCATGCACAGAGCACTCTCAAACTGAGATCTAGTCCCCCTAGGATCATTAGGATTTCCAGCTAGTTCTCTAGCTGCATGAATGGTCTTTGCTTCCTATTTTGGTCTTGTAGGATTGTTAGGATCTACAATTAAATCATCATTATCAGACATATCAGAATCAACAACTTCAACTATCTCTTCACTTACATTCAATGGTTTTGGTGGTGAAGAGGATTCTCCAACTTCCACTGCTGCTAAAGGCTCTTCTTGGAACTAAACACTCCTTTCAATGAAGGATTTGTTTGTGCTCAAATTGATCAGCTTGTACCCTTTTGAATATTTAGAGTATCCAATAAATAGACACTCTTGGCTTTGGGGCTACAAAGCCTTCCTCTTTTCTGTTGGAATTCTAGCCCAAGCCCTTGAGCCAAAAATCCTGAAATGGGTCACATTTGGCTTGTGCCCACTCCATGCTTCGAAAGGAGTCATACCATCAAGCTGTTTATGAGGCACCCTATTCTCGATATAGGCTGCACAGTTTATAGCTTCGGCCCAAAAATTTGGTGGCAAAGTCTTAGCCTCCATCATGCATGTGGCCATCTCTTTCAGTGATCTGTTCTTCCTCTCAGCAACACCATTTTGCTTTGGTGTGTAAGGGATAGAATGCTGCATCTGAATACCTACATCTACACAATATTGAATGAACTCAGACTTGACATACTCACCACCATTGTCAGATCTGAGGACCTTGAGTTTCCTCCCAGACTGGTTTTCAACCAAAGCCTTAAAGACTTTGAAGAGGCCAAAAACTTCAGACTTGTGTTTCAAGAAGTAAACCCAACAATACCTGGAAAAGTCATATATGAATGTCAATGCATATTTGGCCTGACTCATTGACATATGAGGAAATGGTCCAGCAACATCATTGTGGATCAACTCAAGAGGTGCAGAGGTTCTCTCATGACTAGATTTCTCAAATTTATGCTCTAGGTGTTTTCCTAAGATGCAACCTTGATAGACTCCTTTGGAAAACTTAATCTTTGGTAACCCTATGACCATTTCTTTTTCACTAAGATCAGAAAGATACTTGTAATTAAGGTGGCCAAATATTTCATGCCAAAGCTTTCTTGCCTCATTAGCATGAATCAGAAGAGCAGAGGGGTTTGAGTAGGGTAGGAAGTGTGAGAACATGTATACCTTTGAAGTGTGATTTGCAACTCCTTTTGCAATGAATTTACCACTTGAGATATATGTGATCTCAACTTCATCAGGGGAGAATGTGACCTTCTTTGGAGACCCTATGTGGGTCATCTGATACACTGATAAGAGGTTAGAGGCAAGACCTGGAACATACAATACATTGCTGAACTTACCATGGTCAAGATCAATCCTCCCTTTGCCCAAAATTTTAGTGAGAGAGTCATCTCCCAGTACAATTGGTGGACCTTTTGACATGTCAAGTGAGGTGAATTCCTCCTTGGTTGAAACCATATGTCTTGAAGCTCCAGAATCAATGATGAAACTAGGTGAGCTTGATGTGCCAGCAACCAATGCATGAAATCTCTCTCTGTCTTCTGAATTTGATCCTCCTTCCCTCTTCTTTGAGCTGTCAGGAAGGGAGATGCCATTCTTCTCCAGGAGTTGGGTCAGCATGTCAATTTGCTTCTTCATGCAGGAGCTTTCAGAATGATTGCCCTTACTACAGTATGCGCACTTGCTCATTTCTCCTTTGTTCTTCTTCTTCTGGGGGTTCTTCTTGGAACCTTGAGGCTCCTTTGGAGACTTGTTCTTGTGTCTCTTTTGCTCAGGTGGATTCTTATATTTCTTCTTGCCTTTTGAATCCACCCTCGAATCTCCAGCAACCAGAGATTGGTCTTTGGAAGGTTTGATGGTGCCCATCATCACCAATTTATCTTGTTCTTGTGTGAGAGATTCCATGAAATCTGCAAGACTAGGAATTTTACAGGCTTGAGCTGTCAACTTTGTGGCATGGAAGGTCGAGACAAACACTGAATAGTCAAGGCCAAGATTCGAGAGTACGGCCAAAACCAGTTGCTCCTCCTTCTTTTCGATCCCACACTGTTTTAGCTGCAAAACAAGGGCTTTGAACTTGGAAAAATAGAGTTGCAGGGATTCAAAGCTATTGGGACTCAGGGAGATCAATTCATTTTCAATTTGATGTCCCCTCATCTCATCTATCTTACCAAAAATCTCAACAAGCTTCTCCCATACTTCATTTGGTGATGTCAATCCATCAAGATGGAAAAGGAGGTCTCTGGATATGCTCAGACACAGGAGACCATAGGCCTCATCCCTCTTGTTGTGCCATTTAATTTTCTCTGTAGCTACATTGGGGTCTGCTTCTATTGCCATAGTCACTCTGTAGAGGCCTTTCTCTCTCAACAATATCTCCATCTCTGCTTTCCATTCAAAGAAGTTAAATGGAGTCAATATGATCTTCTGAGATTGGTCCATAGCTCAGAAATTGTCCCTTCAGTCAGGAGAATGCTCCCAGTCAATGATGTTGAACCTGAAATAACAAATTAGAAGGAGAGAAATCAATCTACAAAGGATTTTATACCATGTGGAAATTGAACCCAGGTGTTAGAACAATTACACTCACAAAAATTGCCAATTACACATGGAAATTACACACAAAGGAGACTGAATATGGAGCTGAACACTAATCTATATTGAATAAGTGTACAATAGCCAACCCTGTGAAGTCATAGGCTACCACAATAAATAATTACATGAGAGATTCAAATGCATAAGGATGCCATTCGAATTTGGTCAAAAGCAAGCTTACTAAATCTAAGCAAATCCCCCATAGGTGCATAAAGCAGTTTTCAAATCTGTCTAGGAGCTCACAAATTGGAAAAATCAATTAGGCAAGCTAATAGATGATGGAATGACATCTCATACATGCTTTTCTTAGGAGAAAGGAGTGGAGGATGATGAGGACAAAAAACAAGTTAACTTCACCTAGTCAAACTTTCCCAATTGCCTTAAAACTCAGAAAAAGCAGGCAATAAAGAAGAAAAAGTAGAAATGCACTAGGGAGGCCAGGAATAAAGTAGATTTGATTCCAAGTGGTTTCCCAAGCACTCCATGACTAAAATTTAGCAAGTTTTACCACTTTGGATGTGTGGAGGACAACTTGCATAAGATGGAATATGGAAACTAGGCAAATAAGACAAAAATTGGATTAATTAATGTCTAAGGTAGCTAACTATGGGTTGATTATTCTAACAATGAATTCATAAACCATATTGCAAACCAACTACCAGAACAAGGAAGCAAACCAATACACCATACCACATAATTAACCCAACTCAGTTCATGGCGCTGAGTGAGCCTTAAAAGTTACCAAATTTACACTAAGTTCAATCAACTGTCCAGTCTTTGAGGACATAAGTCCCTGACTACTACAACTATGGGAAGTACTTGGGCTTTGCCCAGAAACTCATTGTGAGGAGTACCACAGGAACCCCAAAGTAGCTAGCTGCTGAGAGGAATTGCCAAGCGAAACGGGCAATGACCCCTTTCGATTGAGTAGAGTTACCCGTGAGGAACAAGCCAAGCGCTGTCTTCTGGAAATTTGGTGGCTAAGAGACCACCTTCAACCAATAGGAAGCCATTGAAATCGGGGTCCAAATTTCATACCCACCAGTTTCATACACACAAGCAAACACAATTGATCCTCCATGATCTTCCTCACGCCTAAGAGGCGAACCACCACCATTTGGAACACTCAGTCAGCACTGTCGTAGCCGTTATTAGTGATCCCCCACACCATCATAGGGCCACATAGCCTCTGATTCAGATTCAGACTCATATCAGTCTGAACCAAACCTCCACACTGCACCATCTAGCCCCATGGCTACTGCAAACCCGGATCTATTTTCCAGTCTAACCTTAGCAAGTGGACCCATGTCCACGTCACAACCAGTCACCCACAATGTGGAAATTGGTCCAAGTACAGTCATGTAGACTGCCATTAGCCAATTTCCACCACCCATAGTGACCAGCCAAGCTGGTCCAGTGGCCACACATGGGGGTAGTGGCCCCTCCACACACATAGTCCCACCTGGCACACAGGGGGGCAGTGCACCAACCACCCATGTTCCCCCTACTACCATGCAATGGGGAAATTCCCCCGCCACCCATACCATCCCTCCCACAACACTTGAGGGCATTGGCCCATCCGCCATGGTACCACCACAAGCACTCCCAGCCATGCAGATGCATTATGCACCTGCAAACCCCACTCCCATTGCAGCCCCATCCCACATCAACTTGAGGTCAAATATGCCATTCATGGCTCATTTGGACTTGCCTGACTTGGCTATATTGACGAACGACCCTATCTGTCACCAAGATTTTTGGTCCCCCATGCCAACTAAGCTACCTTTAGACATCCCAAAGTTTGAAGGCAAAGCCGGGGAATGTCCCCAAAATCATATAATGACCTTCCATCTATGGTGCTCATCCAATAGCATCGTAGAAGACTCCATCAGGCTCAGGTTGTTCCAACGCACCCTCATAGGTGCCGCAGCCAAATGGTACATTCACCTGCCACAAGCCAAGTACCCCAACTTCAACTCCCTAGCCTTCATGTTCCTGTAGTATTTCCAACTCCCTGTCAGATATGACAAAGGGGTGGAGATCCTATTATCCTGTCACCAAAACACTGCCACCCACATCACTGACCATATCCATGAGTGGTGATGATGCGTTAGCTTGTGCAAGATCCAACTTGATGACAGGATCTTCTTAGATCGGTTCCTCAAGACTTCGTTCCCAACCATCACAAAGGATGTCGCATCTGAACGTCCCCAATCTAAAGAAGATGCCATACTGAAGGCCCAACAATTTGACCTCATCTACACCCAGTCGGGATACTTGTATACCGTCATCCTAGACACTCCCCATCCAAGTACCTCTTATCGCAATGCACCAGCGGCATCCCACACACCAGATGGCATTATAGGGTCAGTCTCTCAACAACCACCTCCTCAACAGACACCACCTACCGTCGCACCACAACTAAGCAACACTGCTAATGTTTCTTACCAAAACCAAGCTATGGACTATGCTAGAATGATGTCTCAGTCTGGAGCGACAACTTCCTATGCACAACCTGCGCCACTGCAGTAGGCTCAAGCTATGGCTTGGCCAACACAGCAGTACGTGGGGAAAATTCCCACATTCATGGCACTGCCACCCCCACAAATCTACTATGCACCACTAGTGCAACAAGTCCAAGCCCCCGCCCCTGCTCCACATGCTCCACCCGCCCTGTTGGGTCAAGTATTTGCACAGAAAAACTGTCCCAACCAGCCTGCCCCCAAAAATCAACAAGGGCAAGCTAGAAATAACTGACCCCGCAACCAGGGCAACAACCAACAGCAGGGAGGCGGTCAACAACCGAATCCCCCCAATAATGCCACAGCGAACCAGCCAGCCCAGAACCCCCCGCGACCAAATGCACCAAGATGCAATGCCCCATTGCGCACAAACTAACCGTGTACACTCTGTGAGGTCTACATGCACTATACATTCGAGTGCCCCCTCATGGGTCGTGCCAATTAGGCCATTCGAAACGAGGCCCAACAGGCTTCCAACGCCACAAACCAAGCACAACCCAACCCGACACCACAAGGACTTCCTCCCATGGTGCTTCAAAACCCACTACTAGTCCAAGGATTGGTGGCAACCGCTACCCCTCCCTAGGCTACTCCTAATGCTCCGAGGGCACCACCCATGACTGAAACAGGTGTCCACCACCTGATGACCATGACCACTAAAGAGGTCAACTTACAAACTAGACGAAACCAGTACGGTACCACTACCAAAACTGTTGACTCGTCAACAACATCTACGTCTAAGACAACCAACTTACCTCTCCAGTCACCCCCGTTCTCGTTCCCCCCCATACGTAGAATCGCCAATAATGCCACAGCTAGAGATGTAGTTAGCTATAGCGTTGTGGATGATTTGGCCTAAACACCAACCGCCATGTCTGCTCTTGAGGCACTTAAAACGTGCCCAACACAGTGGAAAGCCTTACTAGCCACTCTAGGGGCAGTAGACCCCTCCGATTCCAAGCTGATCACCTTTGACACAGAAAGCGGAGAGCCGTGCATGCCCTCCATTATCGCCTTCCAAATCCCAGTGTCCATCCATAACTTGGTTGTGCACCGATGCATAGTGGATGAGGGGGCATCCACGTGCGTTATGTCTAACTTGGTTTGGCAGAATGTTGGATCACCTATTCTGCAACCATCTTCCATGACTCTGCATGCTTATGATGGACACCCCACTAGAGCCCAAGGAATCCCCCCTCATGTCCCCATCACGTTAGTCGAGAAGACATTCATGATTGACATTAAGGTCGTCAACACTCAACTGGATTACAACCTCCTCCTTGGGAGGAGTTACATGTATGCCATGCGAGAGGTCACGTCAACTATCTTCCGCCTCATGATGTTCCCCCATGAAGGGAAGATTGTGTAGTTGACCAGCTCACCTACCATGATCCGCAAGGGTTAACAGTGCCTACCAACGTTATCCCTACCATCACCACCACCAAGCCGCAAGGGGCGACCACACATGCTAATGTCATCCCTGCAACCAACACTATGGTTGAAAACACACCAACTTCCCCACCGTTGAATGTGGGCCCTGGGTTGTTTACCGATCCCACCGTGACGGCTCCTTTCCCATTGGTGTCACAACTATCGACACAAAAGCAAACTATGGACTTGTGCATGGTCTCATCAAGCACTGCTGCACCCAAACAACAACCGCATCTGTAGCCCCAACCACAACCACAACATCGTCTGCAGCCACAATGCCAACAACAGCCGCAGCATCACCCGCAGCAGCAACATTACGCTCAGCCGCAACCACAACCTCACCCCCACATGTAACCAGCTGGGATTTATGTGGGGTCATCTCCAGTCCATACAATTCCCTTCCTCTTTCCCCCACCTGGTGTCATGAGAAAGCCGGTCATGGCCACCTTAAGCCTACCCAACCTTACGTTGGGGATCCCGGTGTGGTATCTGGATCCACTAGCTCAACCAGCCATGCCCTAGGTTGTGTTAACTCTGGTGCAACCTATTGCGGTTGAGTCTCACCCCCCACCCGGTCCGCATAGGCCAACCGCCGCACCCGCATCTACACCACCCCAACCCAAAAGGGTGAGGGGGAAGAACACCAAAGCCACCGCAGAACCACGGCCAGTACCACCCTGTGCTGTTTGTGAACAACAGGGCCACCCAACTCAAGATTTCCCTGAAATCCCAGTGATCCGTGCGCATCTAGATGCCATGTATATGAATGAGAACACCCCCGTGGTTGAACTCCCAACCGCGCTGGTAGTAAAAAACAAGGCATTAAGGATGAACCGTGCTTGTTCCCTTTGCAGCTTGTATGGAAATTATTCCCACCATTTCCAAGACCTCCCCGAATTTCAAATGGATCTTGCTAACCCCCGTCACCATTCCCTTGAGTCTGAGATCACCTTGATCGAAGAAGTTCACCCACCACCACCTCCTTCATCCGACACCATGTCCATTTACATGATGTCTAGTTCCCCCGACCAACTCACTCCCATATCCAACGACAATCCATCAGACCTGTCACTTCATTGCTTCAACAACGATGAGGAGATCCTTGAAGCTCTAACTACCCTGGAATACCCATGGGACGACATGCACCATCGCTCGTTCTTCCTCCCAGAAGAGCTTGTGTCGCAGTCCGACCAGTTTTTCATGGAGACCAAAGATTTCATCCATGGGAAGGTTGACTGGTTCAAGAACCCAATCCCAGCACCAGATTCCTTCGAAGAAGGGAACATGGCAAACATTTCACCAACAATTAAAATTGACATCTCAAAGTATTCTGAGATCATTGAAGAAATCATGCTGGGGGCATCTTGCTCCCTAGAAGAGGTCGATGCCTATACTGCTCTCTTCCAATAATTCCGTGACATCTTCGCCTGGTTATACACTAAAATTCCCAGCTTAGATCCATCCATCATGGAACACCACATCGACACATGGCCTGATGTGGCACCCGTCCACCAGAAGCAATGACCCATCCATCCATCCAACGTGGCTGCGGTGAAAGCCGAGATAGAGAGGCTGCGCACAACAGGCTTCATTTATCCCATTGCATACACAACTTGGGTTTCTAATCCTTTTCCTGTGAATAAAAAACATGGTACCATTCATGTTTTCACAGACTTTCATGATCTCAATGGGGCATGTCCCAAAGACAACTTCCCCACACCGTTCATCTACCAGATCATTGATGCATGCGCCGGACATGAGGCCTTCTCCTTCATGGATGGTTTTTCTGGATACAACCAGATCCAAATCTAGAAAGAAGACCATTACAAAACGACATTCACGACCCCATGGGGCACATTCACCTACTGAGACATGCCCTTTGGCCTAAAAAATGCTGGAACAACCTTCCAGTGCGCCATGAAACATTGCTTCCGCGATCTTACTCACATCATGTTGGTGTGTTTCAACAACCTCATCGTGCGGTCGCAAAGTCACACAGAATAGATAGATGACTTGCGACAAGTCTTAATGCGATGTCGCCAGTACAGGATCCACTTGAACCCATTCAAGTGTGTTTTCTGTGTCCCCACGGACCGTCTCCAAGGATTCATCGTGTCACACAAAGGAATGACTGTTGATCCTAGGAAAGTC
Source organism: Pseudotsuga menziesii (assembly GCA_001517045.1). Classification (NCBI taxonomy): domain Eukaryota; kingdom Viridiplantae; phylum Streptophyta; class Pinopsida; order Pinales; family Pinaceae; genus Pseudotsuga; species Pseudotsuga menziesii. The sequence continues at coordinate 145,887 of LPNX011173149.1, forward strand.
CAAACGACTTTACCCCCAATGTCACCCCTTTGAGTGACAACGTTATTAATTGTATTATAGTCTTTTCATTTTTTGTTTTACACATTTTTCCTCGATTGAGTCTTATGTATCATTTCCTCTCATTGCTTCAAATGGAGTAGTCCTTAGATCACTATATGGGATTCGCAGATGGAGCAAGCAAATGGTACCCAAACCTTGCCTCCGCTACATGGGTAATCTACTCCCCATCGCACGAGTTGATCCACATCGACAGAATATGTGTGGGAACCACGACCAACAACCAGACATAATATGATGGTGTCAATGGCCTCTTGGCCACCGCTCTACAATTAGGAATTCACCATCTTGATGTCTTCTTAGACTCTCAGCTGCTTGTTTCTCAACTGAACAACCATTATCGAGTTCGTGATCCTTGCCTCTTTAGAAAGTACCTACGCACTAAACACATGGTCAGAACATTTGAATCCATCACATTCACACATGTTCCTAGGAACCTCAATAGTGTTGCAGATCAAATGGCTAATGATATTCTAAATTGACACATCCACAACAACATATAGGAAACATACAACCATAACACAATGCATAATCATGTCTAAAAATACACACACCATGTAAAAATACATCACATAGGCATTTGCATTCCACAACATAATAAAAGAATCACATAATAAAACCATAAAAGTGCATCCACATGCGTAAAAAATATATATAGACATAAATCCATAAGTTGCATGTCCACAATATGTCCAATACAAAAAGAGAGAAGCCACATATGCTTTCTCAACAGGATATACATAAGCGATACAAAAACCCCTAAGGGCACCTATGCACTGAGGGTTAGCCCCACAAGGCTGCTAATCTGATTCAGACCCATCATCTGACTCGAACTCATCATCTTTCGAAGAAGATGAATCCAATGCAAGCACACCACCTCTTGCCATCCGGCGAAAGTGCTCGCATGCCACTGCCATCTTCCTCATCATGCCTGTCAGCTCGGGAGGAAGATTGTGAACAGCAGCAATAAAGTTGGTGTTCAGATGCTGCCAACCAACATATGACACCCCAGTAGCCACCTCCTCCATGTATGGCACCAGCCAATCCATGTCCCGCTGTCACCTGCGAGGGTTCCCGGAAGGGGCCACCGCAGAAGCTGCCATAGGAGGCATGGTAACAACCCGCCTCCAATGCCCAGGTGGCAGGCAAGGACCAACATCTGCACACACAATCAAGGACACCATCAGTCCACATACATCAACATGAAAATCACTAACCATCTCAACTATACTATGCACAAAGATGAACATAGAAACATCAAGCATACATACCAGCTGGTCCCCAAGCCTGACCAGGAGGTCAGGGCATCTCTAGATCTCCTTGGAAGTCCATACCCGCATACGGGTACTCCTTGATCACCACAGGCAGCTGGAGCCACTGCTTCAACAACTCCTCCATGAAGAAGTGGCCCACTCTACCGCCACCTTCACGGATCATCATCTGGCACCACCTATACATCCTCAGCTCCCGCGGACCACTACCCTACATAGCCTAATGAGGACAAAGTGTAGGTACTTTCTCAAAGAAGAAAGCACATAGAAAGGAGCCAAATCAAAAACCCACACTAGTAGTTTTTGACCTGTTCAATGGATGCCGAATAGCCTCTAAGTACATCTGGCCCCATGCATAATAAGTGCCACTAATGGAACGCTCGACTAACTGTAGCTGACCACCAGAAATCTTGTGGCTCCCCGTGGAACCCAAGATCTAAAATAGTAAGGTCCCCACCGCCCATGTAGACAACTCCTCAATGTCACACATTAAGATGTAAGAACCACGCACATACGCCGTAGCGTAACAGTACCGCTCACATAAATCCTCTAATGTCTCCCCTTCGGACAAAACAAGAGCCAAGTCACCAACTACTCCCAATATTGGGAGCCTAGTAATGAAGTACACATCCTCCAGCGTAATCTCAATATGCTGTCCCTGGAAGAGGAACACCTCCTCAGTGACATCCCAAAAACTGATCAGAGTTTGCATCAGCAAACCCAAGCTCCACTTGAACTTCAGTAACCCACAGTGGACCAGTGTATCTATAACACCCTTGTCTTGTAATGATGCATCTCAGACTGGCTTGCAGTCTCTCTCCCTCCATTTGATCTCCACCATCCCGCACAAGGCAAAAATCCCGAGGTTAGACCTCCCCACCATCAAAAAACCACCCAAAGATGGCCAGGGCACGCTTAACTGAGCAAAAGGAGCACCCAGGGCACTCATAATGGCCCAACAGGTGCGTCCAGGGTGCACCTTTTCCTTCAAAATGAGCGACCTAGCGCATTTGAAACCCCAAACAGCTCAAGGGGGGCCTCCAGGTGGTCAAATCCAGTCAGAAATACATCAAAATGAAGAGGTTCAGTGAGAGATTTTACCTGCAAGTTGTGGCTCATGAAACCATCAATCAGATCAAGAGAAATCGACAGATGAAGAATTAGGGCCCACCTCTCCAATTCCACAATGAACAGTGACAATGACACTTCACCATGTGGACCCTCCCCTTTTATAGGCCAAATTTGACCTAATTTATTTTGATTGACATAACGGAACCATATGGACTCTGTTTGAGACACCATTCACGCCACTAGTTTTAGAATTCCGCCCTCTATCTTGTTATGAGACCTTTGTCTCATGTTTAAATAGTCAATTTCGGGACCATTTCCCACAAGTCACCTCGATTCACGAGCCATGACATAATGATGTGAGTGTCTACGGACCAGTACTCGTATCACATTGCCCGGTCGCAACTCATGCGAGCGATCGGGCCGCCACCCGTTAAGGATTGTACCATATTTTACTTTTTATAGTTATAATTGTCTTTTTCACCGCACCTTATGTGGACATCTTTGGACCATTGTCCACAAAAACCTTTTGTTTTTCTTCCATATATTTGACATAGAAGTGTCCTCGGGCCACAACCCACTTAGGAATATAATTTTAGCTTTTATTTTGTATTTTTAACACGTAGATTGTCTTTTCTTTTCACTGCACCTTATGTGGACCTTTGGACCACTATCCACAAAACGATTTCTTTTCTTGCACATATTTGGCATATAAATGCCTTCGGACTTGTACTTACATCACATGTAATGTTGGGGCTCCGACCCTAAGGGTCCTTAGTTTTGGTAACTCTGCGGTTTTTGAGGAAGTGTAAGCGGGGTTACGACCCAAAATAGTCTTAGGGGTGTTGCGGGTGGGTCGAAACCCCTTTTTGTAATTAACCCTTGGTATAAATCTAGGGTTAGGGTTTTGGGCGCCCATGGTTTAAGGCCATGGTTTTGTAACAGTGCGCTATATAAATAGACACTTATGTAAAGAAGTAGGGTTAGGTCTTTAATGATTATCTTACGAAGCTATTGTAATGCAAAGATAAGAGATTGTATAAGGGTTTTTGTAAGAAGGTTAAGTCCCAGCTGTGTGCGTGGACGACCTCTACAGCTGTGTGCGCAGAGGGGTTTTTGGTGGAAAGGAAGATCTACAGCTGTGTGCACAGAGGCCTGTTGCTGTGTGCGCGGCTTTGAGGACTGAAAGGATCTGCAGCTGAGTGCGTAAATCAGAACTATCGTTTTAGTTGTAAAGAGTTGAATAAAACGCAGTTCTGTGGACGTAACCCCTACACTGGGGGTGAACCACGTTACATCTGGTGTTGTGGTTCATTTGTGTTGATTTGTTATTATATTTTATGCACTGCTAAGTAAATAACTGATAAAGTAAGATTGCTGTTAATAACTAGCTTCGCTATGAATTCCTAGATAAGGGCTGTGCAAGTAACTATTTGTTTATCTAACCGCGAAGCTACATATTTGATAATAGAAGCATTGTGTTAAGTGATTATTAATAGTTAAAGACTAAAGGTACAGTAAGATTCTCTCTTTTGCTTGCAGAAACTTGATTCTGCGGCACCCCATAGCTGTTTCGGGTGAGACTGTAGCCTATTCGCAGGCTGCTGCCGAAAGGGCCAACACTGTGGGTCTTTTGTTGGTGCGAAGTTAAAGGTAAAACCCGGGTCTGCCCAGTTAGCCCAACAAATTGGTTCCGTTGCCGGTTGAACTCAGTATCTGTTGAAGAGGGATCTACGTCATACCTCGAGGGCTATGTTTTGGCGACCCTCTGTAAAAGAAATTGGTGATCGGATCGAAGCGACCTATTTGAAGTTTGCAGAACAGGAAAGTAAAAATCCCCGTCGTAGTGTGGAATTTTTTTTGCAAAGGTACGTCTTTTCTGATGTTCATGAAATTTTCTTTGGTACTATACACATAGAGTTGCACCAGTGGTTATCCAGGTTAACATAAAGGAGGACGAACTTCCAATAAAACCAGTTTCCTCCCTGGACCCCCGCAAGAATCGCTATCGTGAAAAGAGTGAACAACGCGATCTCACGAGCCGTCGATTTCTGGACTGCACGAAATCTCGAAGCATTTGTGACGGAGTTCGCCATCGACACAAGTACCTCCTTTAGTGAAGCTGAACGACAATTTTTCAAAGGACCAAGGGGTAAGTACTTGAACCTGTTTAGTTTGAATATTAAAATACTATTGACTGAAAAAGGAATCTTGCTTATAGAATCAGATTGTTAGATCTAGTATTGCTAACCTATAATTGGAAGTGACTGGGACTTCGACAAGCAAAGTGGTTTGCTGTGAAGCGGAAAAAGATATAAGAGAGATCTCGGCCCCTCTACTGAGTATACCCCTTTAAGCTCTGAAGCCTCTTAGTCCGCCGAAGTCCCCTATGTTAGAAACCCTCCGATAACCCCACAGCAGAGACCTATTATCCCCGAGAACCTGTTGCAGTCTGAAAGTAACCCTAGCCCGGGTATCCCTGTCGCAGGTCAGTCTTCCCCAGCTAGTTCAAACCATTCCTCCCCCCCTAGATCCCAGATGGCCCATGTTCATGATGACATAAAACTACCGGTTTTTAAAGGAACCGGGTCAGAAGATCCAGAACAGTTCTGGTTTCTCTGCAAAGCTGTGTGGACCGCGAAGAACATTACGGACATAGATGTTCGACGAGCGCAGCTGATCACTTCTTTTAGAGACCTCGCCCTAACTTGGTTTATGAATTTTGCTAGCACGCAGAATCCTGTCTTGGCTGACATCAAAGCAGCACTGATTCAAGAATTTAAGAAACCTAAATCAGAGTCACAGTGCATCACTGAGTTAAAAGAGATTCAGCAGCGGCGAGGAGAATCTGTGTGGGACTTTGATCAGAGATTCAAAGTTCTGCTTGACCAAGTTAGCTTCACGATTGGACCAGCACAACATAAGGAGTGGTTTATTGCAGCATTATTACCTCACATCAGAGCTCCACTCATGCAACAGAAGGTTGCTGATCAGCAAGAGGCCTTAGAGATTGCCATAAAGCTTGAAACTGCACCCGTCGAAGATAATTCTGGCATAGCTCAAATTCAAGCACAGCTCGTGGAGATGGCGTTAGAGCTTCGCGACATGAAAAAAGGGAAATCCACCCGTGAAGAGGTATGGTGTATACGTTGTCGAACAGAAGGCACGACAAGGACCAGTGTCCGGCGCTGAGAAACTATTTGAATACTGGCACACCAAACCCACTAAATCCTAGTGTTCTGTACTGTGAGATCTGTCGAACTACTAGCCAGCATCGACCGAAAGACTGCTATATGTTACAGAGGTATGTTCAAGTCCTGAAGAACCCTTACCGTAAATTTTGTAAGTCAGTAGGCCACAATGAAGATGAATGTCGCAGCTTTGACCTTATGAGGGAGCGGACCTACGACACTTATAGGATCTACCCGGATGCACAAGGAAATGATGGATATGGTTACTGAGGTGGTCGAGGTAGTTTTAGAGGCCGTGGTTGTGGTATGCCTAGAGGAGGTCGAGATCAAGCTATTTGCTATAACTGCAATCAGGCAGAACATCTAGCTCGAGACTGTCAAAACCCAACCACGACATGCTGATACTGCAGAGCAGTCGATCATGTCATCGAACAGTGCCCATAGTTGCTAGCTAAAATCCAAGAAAGGAACAACAAACCTAGTCCAAGTGTCCAGTTGATTGCTGTCGAGCCACGACCAATCCCAGCTGTTAATGTTGTTACAAGAAGTGGAGCTATGACAGATGCACAGTGTCAGGTGAAGCAGCCCGACGAAGCTTGGGTTCGCAAGGCCGTAGAGAAGACTCTAGCATTTGATGTTCGACGAGAAAAAGAAACTTTTTTGGAAGCTAGATAAGACTTTGCTGATCCAGATTTTCCAGCAGCAAACAAGCAGCATCAGCAGCTTCAATCTCAGGAAGACTCACAAGGCCAAGTAAGTACTCTGTCATTGTTTTTACAGAGTTGCATCAAATTGTTAAGAAATCAGAATGCCTTAAATTAATTACAAAAATTTATTCAGTCTTGCGAACCTCAGCAAAGCCCTGGTAAGGAAAAAGCTGTTAGTAGAATTAGAAGGATTGGAAGAGAGATGAGACTACATGCTCAGATAGGAGAATATGACATGAAGGATATTATTTTAGATCTGGGTTCAGAAGTCAATATCTTAACTAAAAAGACATGGGAACAAATGGGAAATCCCACCCTTGACTGGTCCCCTATCCAATTGAGATTAGCCAATCAGCAGAGGATTCTGCCTCTAGGAAGATTCCCTAGAGTACCAGTGGATATAGATGGAGTCAGTACTGTAGCAGATTTTGAAGTTATTGAGATCATTGATGACAGTAACCCCTATCTAGCTTTGCTAGGAATTGAGTGGGCAATAGATAGTGATGCGGTTATCAATCTTAAAAAGAGACAAATGACTTTTGAAGGGAAGGGATTGAGAGCTATACTACCATTGGATCCTTCTCAAGGAGAAAGATATATGGAGCCAGTCAGAGAGGAAGATCAGGATATTCTGGACCACATCTATAATATCACAGCTAAAGAAGAAGATTATGTCGAGCCTAATTCCGAAGGTGTAATGGATTGGCAATGTGATAGCTCCTGCATGTCTGATTCAGATGATGGTCTAGAGAATTGGCAGAATCGACTATATGAGCTACATGGCCATCGGTGCGCATGAATTACCAAATCTCTTAGATGCCTTAGTGCACAGGCCAGAGATTTTCCTACATATGATGGGTTTACAGGCCCAGGAAAATTTATTGCGCAGTTCTCAGAACAAGTGCTAGAATCACAGAGAATGCAGACTCTGGAAGCAACATTAAGAGCTACATCAGCGAGATGGTGGAATGGCCACAGGAGGTATATTCACAGTTGGGAAGCTTGCCAGAAATTTCTACACCTCAGATTCATAGACCAATCTCAAGAGGTGCGAAGCAAGTTCAATGGGAAGAATAGTCCTCAGGAACATTTGAAGCAATGTTATGCAGCATGGGAACATGTACCTCGCGAGGAATGGGTGCATAAGTTTGTGCACACTTTGGAACCTATAGCAAAAAACTGTTATACGGAGGTTGAGCTTCGACACGGTACTATAAGTTGGGATGATCTTGTTGATAGTTTTATGCTTACATTTTCTATTAACGAAGTTTGCCCTACTTTAGATGCAGATGTCAGACTGATCCATGACAAGGCAGTTGATGATCAAGAAAGAACTGAGTACCAAACTAAGGAGCAGAACCAAGAAGTTAGTGCACCAAACCTAACAGCCCCATCGTAGATCTTACCAGGGCAGGCCGAGGGTCAATATTGTGCCAAGACTTCCCGTTGTGACGAAGTTAAGCCAGTGATTTTGTCAGAGCACAAAAACACGGCGAAGCTTAAAATCTGATCGTTGGAAAACAACCGAATTGGCGGCGTTGGCACTTTAATTACCTTAATTGCCTGTACTATTGAGATCATGGAAAATACAGTACCGACCGGACAAGATTTTTATCAGATTTGGTGCCTTAAATGCATCATCCTAACAGATTTGATTGATAAAGTGTATAACAAGATCCCTAAGTTGGCAAAAATCGCATTCCACATTTCCTTGACATTTACGAGTGAACCCATGACAGACGAGCGAGAGCTTCAGGATCTAGTAAGAGAGTTCGAACAGGGGGGTCTGCAGAGTCGTTTCGATCTCCCACATACCTCTGCACCCCGTGAAGAAGCTCACCCAGCACCGCCGCGGCCGATGCAGACACGGTCTGCCAGGAAAAAGTTTAAACCTTAAGTTCGTTCTAAGCGGAACAAAGACTGACACAGGAAATCAGGGCAAACATCAGGGACTCACCAAATGGACCCGCCCAGTTTAGCACAGGTCCCGACTGGAGGAGATGAGCACATTGCACCACCGCGACCACCGTATCTCCAGCTCGTTCGACCAAGCGTCCAGCCACCCCGGCGGACAAAGCAGTTTACATTAAGCACACCCTCACTGCCACTGGGTGTACAGCTGGTCGGAACCATGATAGGAAAAATAGACCGGCTTAAGTATGCCGACCATGACACAAATGATCATAGCAAGTTTCCACAGTTCACACCTGCTCAATACTTGCATCACGTCAAATACCCAGACAATGGCGCGACATTGTTGGAAGTGAAACAGTGGGCTGTCGGCTTGGACACAGCTGGCCTGCTAAAAATGCTTGATGTTCCTCATTTTGGGCGCATCACACAGGTGACCGTCGTGGTTAAGCAGCTACTAGCATTAGTACATGACGGCCACTTATGGATAGGAGACAAGCAAATTCCTATCAATGGTGAGCTCATTCATAAGATCACAGGCTTACCGATAGCAGGGCCTGATCTGGGAATTGAATTTCTGTCAAAACACGAGGATACGAAGCTCATGCAGAGCATGAAGGACCGTTTTGGCCTGACCAAGGGGAAATGAAGGTATCACACTTCCACGATTGAGGACCAGAACATCCGCTTCGCAGCTGAGCTCTTAGCGTGCAAACTCCTACGAAAGTGCAGGCCCAATGAAGTGCCTGCCCCGGTTATCAGAATCGCTATAAACTGCGCTGAAGGTTACACTTACAACTGGGTCGCATACCTCATGAGGGAATTCCTGGAAGATTCTCGTGATGCGCAGGAAAAAGGTAGACCCTTTCATTATTCCTGGCTATTAATACTTATTGCACTAATTGGGTGGAAAGAACCCACTGAGGCTCAGTTCGTGGAGGCACCCCCAGGCATGCTAGGTGCAGTAAGGTACGCATCCCTCTGGATGTTGCTGGACAAAGCATCTCAGCAGATGACGAACACTGTGTTCGCATTTTATGGCATGAGTATATACTATGAGATCTTGCGAACACCACGGCTTACCAATGAGTTGTTCTCTCAATATGAAGGCGCCGCGAACTTCAGTGCCGACATGCATCATGTTTTCATTCAAGCCCGTGCAGATCCAACACATCAATGGTTTAAGTTACCATATGTAGTAACCAAAGCAGACATCTTGGGCATAGTTCAACAGTGGCCGGCTGACTGGTTGAAAGATGCAGGAAAAAAACCCACCATTCCAGTTCCCCCGATTACCAATATGGGCGTAGGTACCAATCAGACGCAACAGCAAAACCCACCAGAAGACAGCGAAGACCCAAGTGACTCGCAACAAGATGGAGACGACCAAGGTGGAGATGGAGAACATGAAGAAGAGGATGACGAGTCGGTCAGAACTCTATCAGATCTTAATTGATCAGCTAAGCGCAAATCGCCAGAGGTAGAGGAGGTAACCAAGCCTCAGTCCTGCAAGAAGACAAAGGCGTCGAAGGACAAAAATCTAGATGAAGGAGTCACTGTGACGCTGGATGAGTTTGAGCAAGCTCTCGAAAAATCTACTGAAACACTAACTCAAAAGTGGTCACAGTTCATGGATGTGCATCTTGTTGCGCTCACGGGCGTAGCAAACAGGGTGTCAGAGCTGAAAGAGTTAGCAACAAAATCAACAACCAATACCGCGACAAGTATTACTCCAGCGTTTGCGCAGCAGGATAGGAGGCAATGGCCAACCAGAGATAACAAGGGCCAAGTGTCAAGCACAGCTCTAATACTGCTTGATGCATATTTGGGTTCGCATATGAGTATGACAGTTGGGGTCGATTACACCAAGCTATCTATGACAGAATTGCACCTCTGCCAGTTAGCCATCACAAAGGAGATCCATGCACGAGATCGCTATTCTCAAAGACAGTTGCAGGACACCATGAAGCAAAGCCAGAATCTCGCAGCAAGGATGGAAGAAGTTGCGCAAAGAAAGAAAGAGGCTAAACATAAAAGAGCTACACTGGTGCGAGCGTTGGATGAGGCATGTCGGAGTCTTCCTGACTTCGACATCCAGGACGAAGAGGAACTAGAGCAAAGAATTGCCAAGCTGAGAGACTATGCCCAATAGTCTCGTAGTGAAATTAAAAAGTTAAAAACAGAACACCAGAGTCAGATCGCGGAGCTTCGACTTCGCATCCCTCCAGAGACTCCACTTGAGGTCCAAGAACAGCGCCACAGGGACATCCAGGCCTCAGCAGCAAAAATATTAGATATTGTGGGCAGCGCAGCAAAGCTACTGGAAGACAGTATCGAAGCTTGGGTGAACCTACAGGACCACCCATATATAGTTAAGGTACAAGAAACCATCACTCTGCGACAAGCAGAACTAGATACAGTCAGAGCAGAAATTAAGACGCTGCGTCCTATGCAGAAAATGGCTAAGGTGAAGTGAAGCAAGGAACTCCAGCAGGAAATTGAGTCCTGCAGGACGAAGGTAACACTACTGGAAAATTCGCTGTAGCCACTTGTTGATGAAGCATTGGAATTGAGCAATGCTGCGGAGATTCAGCTCAAAGTTTTGAAGACCTATGATACTTTTGCGCAGGAAAAGGCTAATGAAGTATCATCCTCAGTGTTACAAGAATTGGTGGAAAAAGAGAAAGCAGCTGATGACATTATACACAACCTCAACAGTTGTTTGCATATCCTTGCAAAGAAGATTCTCCCATCAGAAGAGTCGCAGAGTGCCCCGGGACGGGGCACAAGTGAGTCTTAGGGGCCTGTTGGGACTCTGACCCTAAGGGTCCTTAGTTTTGGTAACTCCGCGGTTTTTGAGGAAGTGTAAGTGGGGTTACAACCCAAAATATTCTTAGGGGTGTTGCGGGTAGGTCGAAACCCCTTTTTGTAATTAACCCTTGGTATAAATCCAGGGTTAGGGTTTTGGGCGCCCATGGTTTAAGGCCATGGTTTTGTAACAGTGCGCTATATAAATATGTACTTATGTAAAGAAGTAGGGTTAGGTCTTTAATGATTATCTTATGAAGCTATTGTAATGTGAAGATAAGAGATTGTATAAGGGTTTTTGTAAGAAGGTTAAGTCCCAGTTGTGTGCGTGGACGACCTCTGCAGCTGTGTGCGTAGAGGGGTTTTTGGTGGAAAGGAAGATCTGTAGCTGTGTGCGCAGAGGCCTTCTGCTGTGTGCACGGCTTTGAGGACTGAAAGGATCTGCAGCTGAGTGCACAAATCAGAACTGTCGTTTTAGTTGTAAAGAGTTGAATAAAACGCAGTTCTGTGGATGTAACCCCTACACTGGGGGTGAACCACGTTACATCTGGTGTTGTGGTTCATTTGTGTTGATTTGTTATTATATTTTATGCACTGCTAAGTAAATAACTGATAAAGTAAGATTGCTGTTAATAACTAACTTCGCTGTGAATTCCCAGATAAGGGCTGTGCAAGTAACTGTTTGTTTATCTAACCGCGAAGCTACATATTTGATAATAGAAGCATTGTGTTAAGTGATTATTAATAGTTAAAGACTAAAGTTACAGTAAGATTCTCTCTTATGCTTGCAAAAACCTGATTCTGCGGCACCCCATAGCTGTTTCGGGTGAGACTGTATCCTGTTCACACGCTGCTGCCGAAAGGGCCAACACTGTGGGTCTTTTGTTGGTGCGAAGTTAAAGGTAAAACCTGGGTCTTCCCAGTTAGCCCACCATGTAGTCAAGTTCATCCACCACAACACACACACACACACTCTCTTCTGACCTCTATCTGAGAGCCACCTCGGTTTGCGTGCCTCTGCTGCACCGTCTCGCAAGCCTCTGCCGTGATCTATCCCACACATGTATTGGTATGTTTGAGAACCTTCTGCTCTGTCCATACTGCGTGGATGACCTATGGACCTCTGTCCACCATCCCGACATAGGGCACCACTCGTGCCACCGCAGTCGGTTGACCGCATGGGAGTTTTGTTTAAGCTCTTTTCTGACTCCTTAAAACAATGAAAATATTGCCGAGCATAACTGCTTCCTTTCCTGCTCGCTAAAGTATAGGAAAGGGCGTCTACATCGTCTCGTTTACCTCCTTTTGTGGACCATGTAGGCCATCTCATGAAAAGGACCTCCTTGGCACACTCAAGCCAAGACCGTTCCACTCTGCATACTTTTGTGCTTTCTCAGGCAGAGGGGCTGCACTTGATGAAAAAGCTCACCACTGGTTGTCATTAAGCTCTTTTCCAGCTGTTTCATCAAGAAAAGATTGCCGAGCAAACTTGGTTTCGTTCATGCTCGTAAAAGTGTTTGAATGACCATCTAGTCAGTATAGGTTTAACCTTTTCCAGCCTGATTGGACTACCAATGGTAAAGAAGTCTCTCATCCCCTCTAGGATGGGCGAGCTCTCCTATGTATACTTTTATCCTTTTTCGGGCACAGGAGACTATCAAAGAAAAAGAGCCCCCACTAGAGTCTTCTTCGTGCTTTCAAACTCTCTAAAATTGAAAGCACCATCGAGCATTGACCTTCTCGGGCTCGCCAAAAATCCACGAGATCGTACGACAATGGTGTCCCTAGACACCACCCCACAAAAAATAGTTTGGTAGCATTCCCACATTGGGTCACCTTTGTTTAGAGTACTCTGCAATGTGTCTTCCTTGGATCCCATCAGTATCAAAAGTGCCCTCCGCCTTCACGTATTTCCCATTTGCAACGACATGCCCAGTATTACAGTGATGATCCCATTCCCATGAGTTAGTTTCATTTGTTTCCTGGTCCACCCTGCCATCATACTCTGAACAAAGGAAGTTTGAGGCTCCTACTCCCCCCGTTCCCCTGTTCAGTTTTTCCCTTCCCTCCCCTCCCCCCAATTCAGTGAGTCAGTCCACAGATTGCTTCACATCTTTCAGTTATCCCTCGTGCCCCTGGTCAAAAAACATCATCTCCTTGACTAGGGGCAGGTCTCCCTCTATCGATGCCAACACACATATTCCAGAGGATAGACCCAGAGGTCCCTTTACCTTGGTTTCATTGACATCACTGATGAGTTCCTTGGACCACTTGAGAGGAGTCCATAGTGCCTCTTGGGATGGTTGTTTCTCACGTGCTCGACTTCAACTCCATCATCGCACCATGGAGATTCGTACAGGGTTTGTTCCACACAGTACTTGGTCGAAGACCTCAGATGTCACTCGACTCTAGCACATTGGTGAGTCCACTCGAGGGACCTAAACAGGTTATGTCCTTTGTGATTTCTGGGTTGCGATGGAGATAGTGTTCAGAAGCCCCAGCAGTGCTTCGATATACCTTTATGATTGAGGCGACATACTTGTACCACAGAGACTTTGACTCTCAATCAGCGAGTCCATACAGCTATGTACCGTTACAGATCCAGCAGATCATCAGTCATGAAGATATAGCATTCCATCAGAATGCCATGGGTCCAATGTACCAGATCAGTATTGTACTCAGCCTCACAGGAGAGGCAACCATCATTGTAACATCAGTTGGATATTGTTGATGTATTTGTAACTTCGAAATGTATTCATCTATGTATCTTATGTATTGTAACCCGATGTTTATTCCAGGATGTATCTATTATGTAACTGAGTCATGTTGTCATGCCTCGATGTTCCGATTGGGAGAATCAATAATGTAAACAAGTCATGTCAAGTCATAGTGGGTAACCCTCCGATTGTGTAAGGGTTAAAGTCCTCACAGTTCCGGGGCACTAGGGTTATTAGACTCTCCAAGTAGAGGTCGGCCCTAGTAGGGTTTTAGTCATGTTGGGATTAGTATAAATAGAGAGCTGGGGTCTCTATTTAGTACACATCACTCACACACTCAAGTGTAGCACATAGTTGAGGAAGGAGAAGACACTGGGGCTAGACAAGAAGAAGATTACTACTGTTGGGAGTGCATCTTACTGTTTTGGGGTTTTACATCTTGTGCTGATTCTATCTCTGAGGAAGTTGCGGGGTTTTCTCCATTTATGGTTTCCTCGATCAAAAACACTGTGTTCATTGTCGCCTGTGTTTGATTTCTATACTTGTTATTCTCTTGATCCTAACATAATGCTATCTTAATGTTGAAAAACTAACATATATGATTGGCTCTTGTATTTTAGAGCATAGATCAAATGATTCTTTTGACATTGTCACGAGCATGGGAATGCCCGCCTCATCCATATACATGTCACACATTTATTGTATCTCACCCATTGATGGGAACCAAATTAATACAAAACCAAAATCCACCATGCCCCAGCCCTGGAAACACCACCTCTCGATAGCAAATCCTATGATGTCTGTCAGCCATACGTTGAGCTCCTACCCTCACACATCAGGGGGCAATCTGTTAACCCAAAAATCCCCCACACAGCACTCGATGGCCTACACCACCCAAGGAAACCACCTCACAAAACTCATTTCACTCCATAAGACCTTCCATGACCTTCCATTTGACCCCCACACCTCCAAAAGAACCCAAGGATGAAGAAAAGGGCTAAAAACCCCAAAAAAGAGCCCAAAATAGACCCTCAGGAGCTAAAGCCCTCAAAAAGGGCGTAAAACCCTGAAATGGGCTAAAGTTAGGGCAGAAGGGGCTAAAGGACCAAAAAAGGGGCTAAAGCCTTGACCAAGGGCTTAAAACCCTAAAACCCACTTGGAAAAACTATATAAGGAGGGTGAGGGGTCGCTCTTAAAACACTCCTCATTTGCATATTGTTATGCTGCCCGTGGATGCTTTGAGACCTCTTGCTCTCAAACCACCCACTCTCCCTCTCCTCCATCTCCATTTCTCCAAGCCATTGCTCCCCAACCAAGAGAGAGAGGTGCTCCCATGAGCTAGGGCATGGTGGCCCATTTCCACCCAAGTGAGGTATAGCTTCTTTTCATGCATGTTTATTTACTTGTTTTGTTTTCTAACCAATATTTTCAGTTGCAGGTTTTCCATTAACTTTGTTTGCAGGTTGCTTCATAGTAGTATAGGTTTATTTTTGCAGGTTTTGGAGGTGGAACCCTAACCCACTGTGTGCAGAGGGGTTCAGAAGGGCTGCATCTCCATATTTCTTTCTGATTTGCTCTTAGATGTAGTCTATAATAGCTTCCATTTATTTGTTCTAGTATAGCTTCACTTAGTTTCAATTCGCAGCTCTCTTTTTACCATTTTACATTCCGTTTTTTTACTATTTTCTAAGGGTAGAAACCTAGCCTCGTGCCCTATAGGCACAAGGGAGCCATTTTACCCCTATAGTGAGGATAAATTCTCACTACAAGGTCAATAGGGTAAGACAGGTCGATGGGTTCGCTGTTGGGTTTAGATCAGGTTTTCAGGAAGGTTTCTTTACTTTTGTATGTAGACTCTCTAAAACAACTTATAATATTTTCTTCTTGGTAGTCTTGGGATATATGGATGAATTCGTCTAGGATATGTAGGGTTTTGCGGATGACGGAAGCTTGGACTGGGCAAAGGATTTTAGACTTTGATTTATTCATAATTACACCTTCGGCGATAGAGAAATTGTCTGCACACCATTCGACAAACTCAGGGCAATGGGGGGTTTGGCCAATAGAGAATAAATGGAATAAAGATTTAAAAACACTGTAGGTATCTTCACCTCAGTCCTTAAGAATTTCCAATTTTCCTCTGGTGGTTTCAATGGCTTCTCCTACTAGGATGCAGGTATAAAAAATCTCAACATTCTCATCTACCAGACTTTCTTCTGCCCTTCGACTTATGGCCTCATCTTCTACATCATCTCTCACCCCTACCACTTCTGTTGCTCCTACTACGTCCATGTTTAAATATCACTAAGAGGGTATCAGGGGCCTACCTTGTTCAGTAGCACAGTCTCCTAGTCGATCCGTGCTGGCACTCTGGATGTGGTTGGATATTCGACGGCTTCGAGGTTTTGGAAAGGACAAATCTTTGCAACTTCACATGGACCCCTTTATAGCTTTCACACAACATAACCTTCGTACCCTTCCCAGGTGGCTTGCACCATAGATATTACTCTTTGCAATCTGAACTGTAGGTATGTGAGGTTATTTATGCTACATCCTTCCCTACTTTGCACATGTACAGCTCAACCGTCGATCATATCGACTTTCTTCACAACCGTTGATCTGGGTGGACCCTACCATTCTTCGCGAAGTGAGGTTTTGGTTCCCTCTGTGCTAGTCAAGATTGTGAAATGAACTATGACCATTGATCTCCTTCCTTTATCGTAGTGACCATTGATCTAAGCATCCCATACCACTTTTCGCAATCCAAAATCACTGCTGCATCCTCAAAAATCTGGGATGCGAAATTAATTTCAACTGTGGATCTTCTTGGATCCCATTCTCGACCATTAGATGCCTTTTTCCTTTAACCTATTTTGTAATCTGGAAAAGTGGCTTTGGTTGGGCATGTTCATCGTGCAAATTTTTTTGATGTCATTGATATGCCATCTAATCAATCTCAGCCTTCGATCATGATTCCCACTTAATGCTTTCAGTGCGCCCAACATTCTCTTCTTTACCTTGCATCTCCAATCCACAGATTGTTTTGCTGATTTCAACATTTACTACTGAGGCTTATTCCAATGGCTGAATGTTATCTTGTGTGTTCCATCAACCCCTTCTGTGAACACTAAGCCACCTTCCCAACACCTCTCGACAAGGCTAAAGTTCCCATATAT
The DNA here is from genome assembly GCA_001517045.1 of Pseudotsuga menziesii. NCBI lineage: Eukaryota > Viridiplantae > Streptophyta > Pinopsida > Pinales > Pinaceae > Pseudotsuga > Pseudotsuga menziesii. The sequence continues at coordinate 162,793 of LPNX011173149.1, forward strand.
ATCTGACGACCAAAATTTAACAGAGTGTTAACACCTTCTATGCCATAGTTCACTTGATCTAGTGATCTCATGTACACATGTTGTTTTTGAATGTCCCTTGAGTTTATATAATACTCCTTGTTCTTCACCAATGACAACTGCATCTTCAATTGATTTTCCTTTGGTCCACATGAGTACTTGTCCATCTATAAAAGCAACTCTATATCCTCTCTTATATAATGCTGAGATGGAAAGTAAGTTCGTCTTCAAACTTGGTACATATATTACTTCCTTCATCTTCATTGGGGTTCCAGAGTCAATCTTGTAGCTTTCTTCACCAATATCTTTGATGGGATATCGATAGTCATCTCCTAATGATACTTTATGAGGAGAGTTATTAATTTATTTAAGTCTTGACAGAGTTTTCTTCTATCCTTTCATGGGCTTTGAAGCACCATTATCAATAATCCATGTATCCTCTCCAGGTATTACAGACCCAGAGAGTGCAGAGAATAGTACATATTCTTCTACATCTTCGTTTTCTTGTTTGCTTCGAGGTATTTCATCTTATTCTTCATCCTCATCTCTAGCTAGATGTGCATGCTGTCTTTTTTTGTTCTTCTTCTTCAATGTATTTGTCAAGATCATTATCTATAATATTGAGACCAATCCTATACTTCCATGCTCATAATTTTTCTATGCCTTCTAGCTTGTCCTCAAGCTTAGTGCTTGGGGACATCTTATCTAGGAGGTCACTAAAAAATGAAATTTCTCAAACTGTAGAACTGAAATTACTAGGAAATGCACTTTACTGAGGTGAGTTGGTTGGTCCACTTGGTTTGTGGAGATTCCAAATATTCACCCTTCAAATCTTGCTTACGATATTTCATTTTCTACAGATTTCTGGTTCTGGTTTTCTACAGTTTTTTGGTTCAATCCCAAACTAGGGTTTGAATTTCCTTGAGATCCACCTACTCAAAAAATTCAATCTATGGCTAAATAGATGTTCTTTAGGGATGTTCAACTTTTTATGCAATTAGATCTTCCAAATTCCAATTTTGACAGAAACCCTAATTTATTGCCGAAGTGAGAGGAGAGAGAGTTTCACCTTGTGCAAGTTGTTCTCTTCAGGCTAGCTTTGATACGGTGGTAAGATTTCATAAGCTTATCTAGATATCATTAGTGTTTAGTCCAAGTTCACATCAATAGCATATACAGAATCACTGAAAGAAACACAATCAAAAGACAGACACAGATTTATCTTGGGAAACCCTCAATGGGAAGAAAACCAACAAATCTTCCTCGATATAGATGTATAAGATAAAACCCCAAAACGTGTGCTCATTCTCCTTGCTGGTGTGTATCTCTATCTCCTATGCGTTATACACAATCGATTGTGTGTGTTAAAATGAGGAACACAACTCCTCTATTTATACTCTTTCTGTCACTTGAATTTTACCCTAACAAGTCGGCCAAAACAAACTTACAGGTCCGACTTCACCTAGGAAGACATAAAACAATATTATATTATATTCAAGAGTGTACTATTGAGCCAACTTACAATGAAATTTATACCTCATGAGTCTATGATGACCAAATACAATAGACGTAACATCCCGACTGAGGAATAAGACATCTCCCTTGGGTTATATTAGTAAAATACATTTAGAATATTCTTCGAAGTTACAATATTTCAACACAATTAACTACGTTTGCTAGGAGGGATTGCATTAGGTGAGGTGGTCTCACAAGTGACAACCCAATGTTCTCAACGACTTGAGGAATCTAAAAATTTCCTCCAATAACTGACATTAGTGTTAGCAAATATCCATGTTAAGATATACTTATATTTCTCATCTTTTAAAGTCAAATAATGGTATCTTGTGTTAATGATTTTAATAAGATAATGATATTATTATGCTATTATTATGTAAATATCATGCCATGGAAAAAACATGCATGTCCACTATTGTCATTGCTATTATTATTTAAATATCATTATTATTTGTCTGTCCGACAGGAACACGAACTGCTCTTCATATATAAACTTGCCTAAGAACGGCTTCAGTATTTTGGTTATAATTTTAGTGACAAGTTTATATAGGAGGTTATAGAGAGATATCGACTGGTAGTCACTAAACGAGTTCGGATGATCCTTCTTAGGTATCTGGGAGAGATAAGTGGAGTTCAACATCTCACAAACTTTCCTCTGGGATTGTGACTCTTCCAACGCCTCTGTAATATATTGACTAAGGAGATCAAAGAAGTGAATGTAGAATTCAATCATCCAGCCATCAGAGCCTGGACTTTTGTCCTTAACAAACAAATTTAACATTTCTTTAACCTCATCTTCTGTCGCCGACCTACTGACAATGATGTCATATTCCTCTTCAAACATTCAGGGGAATTTCCTGATAGTGTTCATTTGATCAACTGTGTTGAGCCCTTGAGGCTGGGAAAAAAAGGATTTGAAATGACCAACAACCTCCTTTCTGATGGAACGCTGGTCATAGAAGATCTCTCCATTGTTTGTAGAAATATCCCAAACTGAATTAGAAATTCTTCTCTGGTTTGCACAATTATGGAAAAACTTATATTTGTTTTCACTGACCTTGAACCATACTGCTCTACTCTTCTGGCATATGGTCTCCTCTTTCTTCCTGAGTAGGACTCCTTTTCTAGTTTCCAATACCTAGAGCCTTGCTTTCTTGTTAGTAAAAAATAACTGGTCATCCACAAAACATGAAAGTTATTGTATTTCATGGTCTATTTGCTCCATCTCCTCATTTTCTCCCATATTTTTTAATTTTTCCCTATTTTGGACCTTGTATTTCAACTTATTTAACTTGGCCACCAAACCGTACATGATTGGCTGATAGAAAACTTTAGAAGTTATGTGTCACTGATCAACAAAATCGTAGAATATTTGGTCCTCCAACCAAATGGGATTAAACTCACTAGTAGAAAATGAGAAATTAATGACTAAAAAAATAACTAAAATCAGGCTATAAACGACTATTTTTGAGTCGGTGACTAATAGTAGCAAATTTCCACTATCTTGTAGCTAGTTGTATTTCACTAGTCATTAATAGCTTGACTTAGTAGTCATTGATAGACAATGATTTAGTCATTGATAGACAATGCTTTAGTCAATGATTTAGTCATTAATTTAGTCATTGTTTTAGTCATTGATAGTTAATGATTTAGTCATGGATTTAGTCATGGATTTAGTCATTGATTTAGTCACTGAGTTAGTCATTGATTTGGTCCCTGATTTAGTCACTGATTGCAACCATTAATGACCAAGTATACGACTAAATAAACTACTTGATGTTAACATATTAATGACTAAGCTAAATATGACTAAGATACGAGAAATTAGCTACTAATAGTCGTATATATGCGAATTTAGTCGTTTTTGTAGTCACAAATTTATGATAGGGCACGGAGGAATTGAACCACCAACCTCTTGCCTATAATTAGGCAGGCGCTCTACCATTGAGCTAGCACCCTTTAAGAAGTTGTTATTGCTTGACAATGATAATATTCAAACAAATTTATGATAGATATCAATCTATAAACTACATAATTATTACTATTACAACTTACCAGTAACTAGTATTTATGATAAACTAATTCCTGAGAGCTATGTACAATTTTTCATGTAACTAAAGCTAATAAAAATTTAAGCAATCACCAAGTGTCACCCACTGGAAAAATTTCAAAAATCACATCACTCGAATATTTACATGAAGATCAGACAACTTATCAAATGATATGAATCAACTTTCCTATATCAAATGACCAAATTTGCTGATGAAATAAATGGTCCGATATCATGTTTGTAATCATCAATATTTTTTAGCCATAAGCATAATAAATCCATCATCCTGCCCTTGTATTCCATTGATTTTGTTTTCCTTGTTGGCTATTTGTACATATTGACTTTTACAGTTTTCTTGAACAGACCATATAGGTGCTTTGTGGCTTCCTTGGAAGCTTCATGTAAAGGAAGGTAGTTAACAAAGGTAGGGAATCCATGCTTTAACCAGTGCATTTCCAAGTCTGCACAAATTAAAGTCTATGCTTTTGAAAATGAGATGAGCATAATCATAACAGATACAGGTTCCATCTATGGAATGTATTAATGAAAGTCTATCTAAGGAACTACTCTAGAAAACAGTTTAATTTAGTTTAGATTCTCACAATATATTCATTTGAAAACATCACTAAGGGAATTCATATTCAAAGTTGTCAGGATAATTGACTATTTGGAGTTCATGCCTGGCACAAATCTCTCAGATTAATGCAATTCCCATATCCATGTCCATACTAGGCTAGTCCATAATGAGGTGAAGATCCATATTTATCTTCAGTTTCCAAGTTCATTACAACTTGGCGACTATAAATACACATTCTTCAGGATGCTATTTTCTCCTTTTCTCATCATTTTGCTGTGTGTTTGGATCACTTTTGTAACAAATAGCAGAGATGAAGATGTAGATGGATTGCCTATAAAAGATCAAGGTACAGACCTCAACCAATAGCAAAGTACCTAATCCTCTATTACGTTGGTAACAAATAGCAAGGAGGAAAATGTAGCTTGAATACCAAAAATATATTAAGTTACAGGCCTCGACCAATCAAAACTACCTAATCCTCACTGATGCAACAACAATTCAAAGCTCCAACACCAATAGAGAAAACTCTTCAATAAGTAAGGTATCATATTAGATTGTTTAATGGTTAAAAGGTTTTAATTTCAAATAGGTTGCAAAAAGTCCAATTGCATAGAGCACATGCACAAAACATATAGACCCGAAATCTAACTGTGCAATTTTTTTGACAATGAACACTAGATGCTATATTTAGTAGAGAAGCTTGGTTTTTATGTTTATAAGTTAATTCGTATTGTGGTCAAACTTGCAGGAAACAACACTACATCACATCAATATTAGTTTGATTCCCATGAAATCACATCAATGAGTACAACACAACATAGGAGGCCCCAAAATCATGGACAGACAAAACTGAACTTCAATGGACAAACACAACTGAACTTCAAAATCATTCCTTGTTATCTATTTGTACATATTGAATTTTACAGTTTTCTTGAACAGACCATATAGGTGCTTTGTGGCTTCCTTAGAAACTTAATGTAAAGGAAGGTAGTTAACAATATTTTGGTAGGGAATCTATGCTTTAACCAGTGCATTTCCAAGTCTGCACAAATTAAAGTCTATGCTTTTGAAAATGAGACGAGCATAATCATAACAGATACAGGTTCCATCTATGGAATGTCTTAACGAAATTCTATCTAAGGAACTACTCTAGAAAACAGTTGAATTTAGTTTAGATTCTCACAATATATTCATTTGAAAACATCGCTAAGGGAATTCATATTCAAAGTTGTCAGGAGAATTGACTATTTGGAGTTCATGCCTGGCACAAATCTCTCAGATTAATGCAATTCCCATATCCATGTCCATACTAGGATAGTATATAATGAGGTGAAGATCCATATTTATCTTCAGTCTCCAAGTTCATTACAACTTGGAGACTATAAATACATAGTCTTGAGGATGCTATTTTCTCCTTTTCTCATCATTTTGTTGTGTGTTTGGATCACTTTTGTAACAAATAGTAGAGATGAAGATGTAGATGGAATTTCTATAAAATATCAAGTTATAGGCCTCAACCAATAGCAAAGTACCTAATCCTCTATTACTTTGGTAGAAAATAGCAAGGAGGAAAATGTAGCTTGACTACCAAAAATATATTAAGTTACATGCCTCGACCAATCAAAAGTACCTAATCCTCACTGATGCAACAACAATTCAAAGCTCCAACACCAATAGAGAAAATTCTTCAATAAGTAAGGCAACATATTAGATTGTTTAATGGTTAAAAGGTTTTAATATCAAATAGGCTGTAAAAAGTCCAATTGCATAGAGCACATGCACAAAACATATAGACCCGAAATCTAACTGTGCAATTTTTCTGACAATGAACACTAGAGGCTATCTTTAGTAGAAAAGCTTGGTTTTTATGTATATAAGTTAATTCGCATTGTGGTCAAACTTGCAGGAAACAACACTACATCACATCAATATTAGTTCGATTCCCATGAAATCACATCAATGAGTACAACACAACATAGGAGGCCCCAAAATCATGGACAGACACAACTGAAATTCAATGTGGTAAAAAAAGGTTTAAAATAAAATAAAAACAAGGATTTCCATTGGAGTCAGAAGGGCTATTAACTGAATAAAGTCACTTAATAATAGAAAATAACTTACCAGGGTCCGATTCAATAGTACACCAAGACATCCTAGCATTAGCCTTGAGTCCTAATCTACAAAAAGAAGTGATGTCAACAATCAGAAACCGATTAAATTTTTGAAATTTAATCAAAAGCAAAGTGTTTTTCAATGAAAGAGGTATATTACCACTGTTTTTTAACTGTAAGAGAAACTACTGGAACAACAACTTTGTATATGGTGGAGACTGTAATGGGCAAGAAAAACAGAGGAGCGTGTAGGGTAAAAGTGGTGCAGTGGAAGCCCTATGTGTCATTAACACCAAAACTATAAATAAATTGTTGTGAAAAAAACTGTCGCCTCTAAAAATATAAAACTAATTAAATATCTAATGACGGATAGAAAATCATAGGGATGTTGTGCACATAAAAGGAAATACCAGTATAAATCCCTCAATAGTCAATTTTATGAGATTTATTGAATGAATGATTGACAACAATATGGTTTAAGAGCCCAAAATGAGTAGAAATATCACTTGCAATGAATAAAGACGGGAGCAGGAGGTTTGTGCTTCCAAAACCGCAAAATTTATAAGCTTTGCACCAAATAGAGGGAGGTTGCAACCATATACATGGGGTTTCGTCATTTTGAACATACAAAAATGCATGGAGTATGCTCTCTAGAGTAATACCAAAAGAAAACAATGGCATCATGATTCATAAGCAAAGCTTAAGCTATCGTAGTTTATTTGAATAATGAACTGTGGGATTTGGGCCACAAAGAAAACATATATCTAGGAAATGCAAATTTCAAAATTAAATGAAAAGGTTTATGCATGGGGTATTATCATATTAGACAAATCAAAGAAAATATTCCCAAAGGAATTTAATTTCAATCCAGTACGCAATAAAGAAAATAATATGAACAGAACTAAAATTGCAAGGAAAAAGAAAACCACTACAACCTCGTAAAAAACAGAGAAAACCTCAAATATTTGTCTAAGATAATAAAGCAAACAATATTTTATTAAAGGTTGGCACAAGACATTGTTAATACTAGCATCCTAAGTATAAAGAGTAGGAATTGTCTTTCAAAGTCCATGCAAACACTTACAGATGAATTTTTGAAAATAAAAATACTAATGTGTCAACAGTGGCTTTTGAGGTCAGTGAAAGTAGGTATCTATATAACCCCCACATGAAAGCAGGTATCTATATATCCCCCACTAGGGTTCATGCATTTCCAAGTGACAAGGTAGTGCTTGTGCTTGTTCTTGTGGATGTGCAGCAGGGCTTGCAACAACAATTGGGGCCAGGTGGACACTAAAACACATGAATTAAAGTTACAATAAACCAAATCAACCTTAAGCAATCTCCTAATGTCTAATATCCTAACATTTCAAATCACTTTAGGGTAGGTGAATGTTTGGGATAAGGGTAAATTTTACGAAAGTGCCAATCCCCCCTTGTTGTGGCAGCTTTAGCTGAATTGAAGGGCACTTGAATTATGTATTCAGTGGTCCACCCCTTGACAGTGCCTGTATAGGAAGGCTGGTTGTGACACCATGCGTCTTTAGGCCACTTGTAATGCTTCTCAAGTTACAAACTAAAATAACTTACAAAATTGGGCTGAGATCAGCATTAGTTCTTCGCCTCCACCTCAGCTATATTAATTTCACATGGATATAGATTCATATATCTTCTGACCATTGACACACACAATGAGGTTATGATGAAAATCATAATACATCTAAAATTGCAATCTTTGTCAATGTACACGGGCAGAACTCAAAACCAACTACCTGTAGATATGGGTTTCTTATCAAAATGCCAGACTGGGGCATTTGGCATGGCACCAATGTCATTGGTAGAAATTCAATCTGTGGAACTCAATTTGGAGTTGTAGCAATGCATTGGCACAACAGGTGCAGGATTTAACTCAAGAGCAACTAAATATGGACATGGGTCCTTTCGGGACTTTACCAGGGTCATTGGTAGAAATTCAACCATAGAAACTCCATTTGGAGAAGTAGTGATGCAAAGGGTCATTGGTAGAATATCGACCTATAGAACTCCATTTGGAGTTATGGCAATGCATAGGCACAATGGCTGCGGGGTTGTTAGATTTTTAACAGGGAATTCAGCAAGGTACCCACATCATTGGTAGAAATTCAATCCAGGAAGGTGTATGTGGTTTTGTCATGATGCAAAGTCACTGTGGTGGATGGAACTCAAGAGAAACTACCCGTAGATCTGAATATGGGTTAATTACCAAAATGCCAGACCAGGGCATTCACCAAGGTACCCACTACAATTGGGAGAAATTCCACCAAAGTAGCTGTATGTAAAGTTGTCACAATGCAGACACCATAAGTATTGGAACTCAAGCCCAACTACTTGTGGATTGAATATGGGTTCTTAACCAAACTGCCAGACTAAGGCACCAAGCAAGGTAACCACGCCAATTTTTTAAATTCTAAACATGGAAATCTGTGTAGAATCGCAACAATGCACAGAACAATCTGTATATTTGTACTCTAGTTTTGATGAAGAGAACAATCTTTAGAACTATAATCATCCACTAAAAATTGGAATTTTTCCATAAAGGAATTATTGTTGGAAGAAAGAGGATGGTTCACAATGTTTCAGAGCAGCCAGTAGGAAAATGTCACAAGAAGGGCATCACAAATTATGCACCTCAAAGGAAAACTATTATGAGAAAACCTACATGTCCAAGTTGATTACATCATGGAGAACATCATTCAGCGAAGTAGTTTGTTAAATATTGCTCAAACACCATTATATGAGTATCCACTTTTGTAATATTAGTTATCATTTATTTTTTGAGTTGGTGTCTTTGTCCTTCGTAATTATCTATTCTAAATTTAGAAAGGCAGGACACCTCAAGCTGCAATGCCTCCATCCTTGCTGATGCTGTCTCAAACTTAATCATGGGTTTTGTCATATTTTGTTGCACTGGCAATCTTTTTCAAATTTCATTGTTGCCAAACTCGAGGCTCGAGCATAAACAAAAAACAAAATAGAATCTAGTTGGTGTCTGGCCCACTTGAATGGTATGAGTTTCAAAGGAATGTGAGCTTTAATTGCTTCACTCTGTTGCCCCCCATTTTGCATGGGTGTCCACATGTAAATTTCTTGCTGGTGACAGGACAATTTGTGCATTTTTTGGGCAGCCTATGGTGGTTTTATGTAGAAGCAATCATGAATGATCTACAATTAAGATCGTTGTGGTTTGATGATGAACTATGACTAATGGTTTTGCTATAATTCTAGACATTTAGAAGCACCCTTGGGGCATTGTTTATGAGGAGAAAGCTACAACAAAAGAGGGTGTATTCTGGCCACTGCTTGGCAGCAGGATGTTGAGGCATTTCTATTGAGGATGTTTCCAGCCTAAAGTGCCATTATTTACCCTAGATCAGTTCCAACCTAAGGGGTATTTTTTGCATATTTTGAGGGATATTTTCTAGCTTTAAGAGTCATCTCAGTTGGATGTCCATTTTCAGTTGTTTATTGTCCTTCTCCATGGTTCACAGGGGGTTCTCTTGCATGTTTCAATGGATCATATGGTATATCACAACCAACAACATAATCCCTTTAGTCCCAGAATTGATGGTGGATTCCATGTTCATGGTTCTGGCAATGCATATACAGCAACAACCCTGAAATTTGTCAACAACAGCTCGAGAAGTCAACAGGTTTGGTCTTTTCAGCATCTGATCTGGGTCATCCATGGTTTTGTTGGGTATGCAATATATTCATCAGGTTTATTCACAATAGATTAGTATGTCTTTTGCTGATAACTATGAGGAGGGAGCCCATCGCTTTGATCTCAATGATATTGACTGATTGTTGGTATGGGACCTGGGCTGGCTATGCCAATGGGGTCTCATTGAAGTGGAGGTGGTCCTCCGGGTCTGCACAGATCTAGGGTTGGAAACATAATCACTATCTATCTACCACTTGGTGCCCCTTGTAGATGAGAGCACCATGAAAAAAAAAGTGATCCACTGAGTGGAAGTTGGTCCAAGATGTGGATGTGCTTGAAGGATGAGGGAGTAGAGGTGGAGGGCCTCCTGCAAGTACAAGGCCAGACATCTCTGGTCATGGTACCTCAAGAAATTGGCTATAGTCTAAAGCACCCTGACAATAAGTTTCCTAAAAAGAACTCATCATCATTAGAAAGAACTCGTCATCATGCTGAAGAACTCGTTAGCAAGCATAAGAATTCATCAGCAGACTATTGATTGATGAATTCAACCATGAAATTATTCAACCATCAAATAACTCGGTGCTACTAGAAAATGCAGTTGCTCTGTGACCTGAAACAACACCGCTAACAACTACACACATATAGATTCATGCATTCTGCTTAATATTTAACATGGCATTTATTAAACCACAGGATTCCAAGTAAAAATCTATAAAAATCTCAATTGACTACTGTAGACATGGACTGGGAAAAATGGTATCTATGGGTCAGGCAAAAAGTTCAAACTTATTGAGAAAAATGGTGCAAAATAAATGAGTAAAATAGGGGGGTTTCAAGGCTCATTAATTAGTGTCATGTCATATTTACTAAATTAATTCACCGTAAATATGATTGGCCAGATATGAGAGCCACTCATGTAATCAGGTCAAGGATACTCAATGCTGCAGAAAGCCACCCGGGGGTCTAAATTTATATTTTGTGGGGAAACATCAAATCAGTTGGCACATGGCAATCTTGATGGGAGACAAAGACACTGTCTACTTGGAAACCAAAAAGAAACATTCTTGAGGGCACCCATCCTCAAATAATGTACTTAGTAATCACATCGAGTACGCTCAATGCTGTTGTCGGTTTCTTATTTGTTGAATTAGAAAACTTCTTGGGCTACTACTCTAATTTTGTTTGAATAAAGTGAACAAGTTTTCAACACAAGTTCACTAGTTATCTAATCAGATCAATTGGGTTACCTGCAAAAAAAACCTATTTCTTGCTCATATTTGTAATGTTTTACTAGGTAGATAGAACAGTTAACAATCAAAGGATATATCTTCTTAAATCTCATGGGCACAATGGACATGCAAGTGTACATGTTTATGCATGTATGTATGTTTTCATCCATGTGTTGGAAACATTAAAATTGCATGCTTAGAGCATTTTATGCACGTGTCTCTCTAAAGTCATTTTCACTTGTCTATGCCTCAATACTAGAGCGTGATTATGTAACCATTCATTTTGTGAAATGTGCAGAAAAAGGTTTCAAAACCTTAGAACCTAACTAGTTTATTATGGTGTAACTAAAATAAATAATAATGGTTGCAATCTAAGTGTATCAATTATGAATAGATACAAGCTGATAGCAATTCCTGTCATAAAACAATAATTTAGGTCACAAAAATTTTCATTATCAA
>LPNX011173149.1:174537-192862 GCA_001517045.1 Pseudotsuga menziesii
GCATGAGCTCCCATATGTTCCAGCATTCATCCTCAAAGCAAGAAGATGAAAATCAAACACTTCATGCATCTTTGGCCCAGCGAAGTTCCCATGGATCAAGTTACATAGTACCGCAAATGTTTCCGATGAAATGATTTTTTGAAAGACATATGAACAACAATCAGTGATCACATTTGAAGAAACCACCTTTTGACTACCAAACTCCTTCATAGACGTGTCATTCTCTATCTCGGTGATCTCCTAAATACTTGACTTTTTCAAGAAAATATTGTCTTTCTTCCTTCCCATAACTTGGCTTTCCACCACCATACAAGGCAAGCACTGATGAAACAACTTCATGTATAAAATTTTAGTTAACAGTAAGAAAAATGGCACATCCAAACTTGATGTTATCAGATTCAGGCAATGCAGCTAAATAATTTGTTTTGCCTTCATGCGAAGAATTCCACTCTTATTAGGAGTATCCTTTGAAATGGTTTGTTGAAGAAACTTCTTGGCACAGTCAGGTGGCCCAGAAGCAAGTGCTTTCATAATGGCACTCCTTATTCCTCCTGTAGTTATGCTTGATGCATTCAAAACCTGTTCCAAGACTTCAGTCCAATGTGCAATTTCATTATAATTTATATCTTTTTCACTGAGCATGCTTGATTTTTTATCTATGTTTTTGTCCCCCCCATTTTCATCTTCTATTACCGGGTTACATGATCCACTCAAAAGCTCTGCTTATGCTCCATTAGTGCCCTGCAGAGATCCTATGTTACTGTCTTCCATTCCCAGTTGAGATGACCCACTTAAAGGCTCTGCTTGTGTTTCATTAAAGCTCTACACCAAAGAAAAAACAAAATAAGAAGACAAATTACAGAACCTGCAGCTAAAATTATTGGAAATGACTTATAAAAGCCTAATGTAGATTGCAGCCTCAATTAATTTTCTTGATCCAAGGACCAACAACCTCGTGAGAAAAATATACTTCTTACTAGAGCAACACGTTAGAAAATTTAATGAAAAAGGTGTGCACAAGAAAAGCAAGCACACGAGGATTGATGAAACAGTTGGCACAAAGTTATGTTGTCTCGTGCAAGCTTGAGCAAGTTGCAGACACTGCCACAATTTCATCTTGTGAGTCGAGCAAGCATTGCTGAAATAGATTCTTTTTGATAGGTTGAGTCTAAGTGCTAGATTTTTGGAACCAATCATTCTTGTATCAGCGATCTACCTGCCAAATGAGATCTTCCATATGTGAGCCCTAGGCTGTAAGGAAGTAAACGAAGAAACAAAGTGTCTGCACCATAGGATGTAAATGATTGTCATGTGAAGTCAAGTGCTATAAGAAATGGTGCATTCAAGATTATCATCTGAGAGGCATTGTTGTACAAACTGTAGCCTATAACTCTACAGGTTGAGTCTAAAAGCCAGATTTTTGGAGCCCATCATTCTTGTGTATCAAATATCTAGCTACTAAAGAAGTTCATTTGTACGAGTCTTCGGCTGTAAGGAAGTAAACAAGCAACATGGTGTCAAAATTATATGCTGAAAGTTATTATTGTGTGAGGCCAAGTGCTATAAGTAGCGCGGTCGAGATTGTTGCCTAAGAGGCATTCTTGTACCAATTGTCTCTCTACCATATATGTTGCAGTTTTCAATAAACAAGAGGGGTATTTTCTGCATATATTTGTGTGGGTTATTTTTTGTGGTGAATGGTACATTAGGTGACTGCAAATTTTTTAAGTTCATTTGAAACTTTCTATGTTAACATATGAGAAATTTTTTAACCTAGTTGTAATGATCTTGTGAACAGTCTGTGCCGTTGCACTTTACATCTTTTGCAAAAATAAAGTTGATGTGTTGTACTTAGCATTTTCACATGTACATCTGTACTTTATTGAATAGGTTGTGTATCTTGAAAATACACCAGTATCAAAGCCAACAAATTATAAATTTTCAACATCTGGAACGTTAATCAGCACACAACAAATGGTAAGCCTTTGCCCAGAAAGGAGTTGTTTTGCACAGAAAAAATACACTGTGCACAAGTCTCATACTTTTCCACCCCCTTTTCAATTCAACTAATGGTTCGAAGCATTAATCAGCATGCAACACATTGTAAACCTTTACCTAGAAAGGACTGGAGTTGCACAGAAAAAATACAATCTGCACAAGTCCCATATCTTTCCACCCCCTTTTCTATTCAACCGATGTGTAGAGGCATCTGGATCTTCTGTAGTATTAGATTGCAAATGCATCAATCAATGTAGTCAAATCTCTATCTAATTCAACAGGTTTATAAAAGAAAGGGAGGCAAGATTTAGAATCTTGCTTGTTGGGATATAAAGACATCTTTACTAACTCTCAATGTAAGGCTTATTATGACTAGTTTATGCATCTGCATGCAAAAAAACCACTCCACAAACGTAGGGGAAAACATGTCATCCATTATCACCATACAAACTATTTCTCAAAAGACCATGTGGACATTCAACATCACATTTGCAGTGAAATGCAAGAAGGCAGATACACAAAATACATCAATGTAAATAAATGAATAAATATTGAAGTTCAGAGAAAGTCACAACAGTTAAATATGAACAAACAGTCACTTTATAGTGTACATAGCATAATGAAACTCATAACACTGAATTGCTGCTCCTTGTATTGCGTAGCAAGGATATATTGCAGTGTGTCAAATCATATGCACAACTAGCACCCCATGTAATAGGCAATATATTTCCTATGACTATATGGTTTCCTAGGCATCGTCGGGTAATTACAAATATGATATATCATATGATAATTTGTTAAGTCATATGCACAACTTCCACCCTATGTAATATGCAAGGTATTTCCTATGACTATATTGTTTTCTAGGTGTTGTCGCATTATAACTAATATCATATGTTGATGTCCTCTGGTTGCACATGTAATGGCATATAGAAGTAAGGTGCCAGGAAATCCCTAATGCGTGCTTTGGTAATAATGACACTCCACTAAATTCAACAACCTGCCATCTGGCTGCCAAGATTCTAATGAGACCCAATTTTATGGGTTTATAATATATATTGAACAGTATCCTATTGGCTTATGTGTTATCTCACTTAAAAGAAAGTGGAAGAAGGGAATTACAGGCATAAATTTTCCAATACTGTATGGCTCCTCCACATGTACTTCGAAAGATCCAAGGATGCTCCCCCAATAGCTCTACTCTCAAAGCTTGGAAAATGATGTGTTGCACTATTTCCTATCTATCCCTTTATGTGGGCCCCACTCAAGAGTTAAAAGGTGCCAGGCCCAGTGGAACACTTCCTAAGGAAGAGGAACACACCAAGCTCTCAAATGGAATAACAATAAATATTGATATATGCTTCCAGACATACCAATTAATAATGTCATAGTAATTATAATAATAATCTATTTTTAAGGTCACAGCCAAGCCAAACACCAATTTGGTAAAGTCTACAGAGGTGTACATACCCTACCCCCTCCATATTTGAACCTATGACCTCCTAGAAGGAAACATATGTTCTTAACCGTTAAGCCCATTCAAGTTGTACTATAATAATAATCAATTTTTAAGGTCACAGGCAAGCCAGACACCAATATGGTATATGAGAACCCCTTGCTTGTGGGACAAGGGACCCCGCTCTACACAACGATTTAACTTCTAAAGTCTACAAAGGTGTACATACCCTTCCCCCCTATGATAGGCAATTTAACTGTAAAAGTGTTTTCTAAAGACAAATATAAGATTCTAAACATTGCATGTGTATGGAAAGTAGAAGTATAATACTCAAGAAAACAAAATTCCTAAAGGTACAATTAACATATTCCTTTAACAACATTGGCTTTCGAATTCAAAAGAGAAACAATTTGTAGTCACTCCTCAAATATCACTTAACCCATTGTAGAAATTCAAGCAAAAATAGAAGTGGTTTTTCTTGAACATGACAAAAGCTAAATAGAAACTTTTAAAAAGGATATGGGACTCAAAAAATATAAATCAGTGAAATCGAAATAAAAATCAGGATATGAAGCACTATGTCTACAAGATCAAGAGGATGGACATGGAATAATGGAAAATGCTATAATCAATCTTACTACAAAATTAGGATATGAAGCCCTGACGGAAATGATTTACCTAGGGACTGGAGATTTGGTGGAAGCTAGCTTGCCCACTCAAAATAAGATTCTTTACTTGGTTAACCTTGTTCAATAAGATTCTTACATGTGATAAAAGACAAAAAAAAAACTAAAAAAGACCAAATAGATGTTTTCTTTGAAATTAGATGCTAAATATATTGATCATCTTTTAATCTTCTATCCCGTTTCCAAACTGATCTAGAATGAATTCCTTTAGATGGTTAATGGGTATATTTAGTGGAATAGGGTTTCTCTTTTGGAATGATTTGAATCATGGATGACAAATTCTGCTGTAAAGGATCACATAACTTTGCCTTGTTATGTTTAATGGGGTTTGTGGCTTTCTATAAGCAAGACTTTATTTTAAGGAATAAATTTTGATCCTGGTATAGTGTCTTGTAATATTAGGCTTTCCTACAAAGAAGGGTGGAAGAGGCCCTAAAATTGAAGGCAGTTAGGATCCTCAAAGAACCAGTTTTGTGTGGAGCTGGGGCACTATTTTTCCTTAACCATCATCATTACTTTTCCCTCAGGTATGGTACAGAGCAAGTCACTAATAAGTAATAACAGAGTTGAATTCTTTGCACATTGGATATTGTTGAAATATGCTGCAAGGATATTCTTTGCACATTGGATATTCTCTTTCATGAATTTAGGTTATCATTTACTACAAGGATGCACAAGGATAATTCTAGCTTTATAGCAATCCTCTAGTACATATCTGTAACAAACTTTCACCCCTTCAAGATACGCAGTCCCCTAAGAGACAAAATTCCCTTGCAAGATTGTTAGGCATTAGCTAGCTGTTGGTTGTTCTTGGTTTCTTCTTATTTTATGAATCCTTGTTTTTAGAATTCTTATTTCATTATAGAAATGAGGTTCTTTGCAATGCATTCACTCTATTTATCTTCTGAATTTTTTATTTTAAAAGATAACATTTTTGAAAATGAGATTTTAAATGCATGGTTAACAGATCTTTATAGTTTTCAATTACAAATAGAACATTGGAACATGCTTACTCGTGGTACATGGTTATTTAAAAATGGTACACAACTATTTAGTTGTGTCCATAATTATACTGTACTGGTTGTTACATGGTATTTCATCACGATAAGCCATAGGAAATTATACCTTAGGGTGATGTATTAAGTTGGAGAGCATTCTGAACACATCATGATCATGGTGAAGTCCAGAAAGGTTACAGCACAAAATCATTTGTGGAAATAGTTAGCTCTAGTTATATGTGTGTATATTTTCTACTCTGATTGGTGAGACATTTGCTCAGGATTTTAATGTGTGTGTGTGATGTCTTACAAGTATTTACTACATGT
Source organism: Pseudotsuga menziesii (assembly GCA_001517045.1). Lineage (NCBI taxonomy): Eukaryota > Viridiplantae > Streptophyta > Pinopsida > Pinales > Pinaceae > Pseudotsuga > Pseudotsuga menziesii. The sequence goes on from LPNX011173149.1 coordinate 180,003, forward strand.
CAAGGTAATAGAAATCCAGCTAGGTTATGAAATGAGCTGAGCTTATGTGTGAGAGGCTCCCAGACACTAGAATCCAGATAGGCATCTTCTGGTAACTATATGGTAAAGGAGGGGTGTCGCATATAACTTATCTTTCAGTATATAAGCATTAGTGTTGACCATATAGTGCCAACCATTGGAGGAGAAGAATGGTGAGAGGTTTGGCCAGCAATACAATTTTCCTATAGGTCCAACAATGTGCTGGCAATGTTGGATTTAGTCATCTCATACCCTAGTTGGTTGGTAGGCATGCATACATGCCAACACTATAATTATCACTCTCTTCTTTGCACTTGTGCTTTCATTCTGAAATAGGTCCTAACATAATAGAACTTAGAAGACTACATTGCATGCATTTTTCTACATTGTTGTGAAACTCGCATCTCATTCTTGTCAATCCAGGGAAAATATGTCACAAAAATACTCCTTGGAATCATACAGGAAATAGGAATGCTTGTCTAAAGAAATTTACAGCATATAAATTTTCACTTGCATCTTTGGATCACATCAGTGTGTATGACCTTTAAATAAGTATAGTGCAATATTTTATCCTACGTTTGGATTTTTTTTTACCATCTATTCCTCTTAAAGATTCATGTTGTGTATGTATGTTTAAAACATTTTAATTCAATCAGGAGGCCAACTGCCATACCAGTTTCTAAGGAATTCATATAAAAGATGCAGAAATGAAACTGCAGCTGTTGACATTAAAAACATACAAAATAATGATGTTTTCTAACCTAGAATTTGGTGAAAAAAACTCCTTAAACCTGTAATTTTGAAATACATGACTCCTTATGCTAAGATGACAATACCCAAAAATCATACACAATTATGGGGGAAAAACCATCATTGCCATTTAAATAAGAGAAAGAAAACTGTATAAAAATCCATTTTAATTGAACTGGTCTGCAAACACTTTAATCATTCAAAAAAATATCTACATTCACTGCAGAATCTTATAGAAGCATTGGTTAAACTTATATATCAAGATTATGGGCAATCTCTTCAATAAAGTCTACTTTGTGTGGATACAATGAACCAATAATTGTTTCGACCACAACATATGTGCCCACATTGTAGTAAGGCCTGTATGATGCAATGCTGCACAACCCTCTCCAGCCATTTGATGGTTGTCCATTATGTTCACCACCTACATCAGGCAAAGCAAATGGACCTTCTCTACATAAAGTTCCATGCATCATTTACCACTTTGCAGGATGTAAGTTCCTAATAATGCAGCCCATAGAATTGTGAAAAATCATAATTATTCACCTATAGTGAACTCAACAAATAATAGTTCATCATGTCAGAGTAGAATGTTAGTAGTAAACTATTTCAGTGCAAAACTATTACAATATAGTCCATGGAAAATCAGAGATTCCCGAGGTGATAATGTTAATTTTCACTCCATGTATGTGACACAATGTCCCTAAGGTAAAAATGGAAAAAAGACTAAGATTATTCAAGCTCTAGATGTAACCATAAGAAAGTAGGCATAGGTCATATTACACCTCAAAATGCATGCACATGCATTTGGAGGCATTATTTCCAGCAATGCAAATTTGTGTGAACTTGCTGGCCTACCTCAGTAGCTAAGGCAGCACATTAGGGACTGTTTTGACATTTTATTGTGCATACTTTGTAGACAGATTTTGAGAAACATTTGGAAAAATAAGAGCCTTCAGAGCCTAATATATAGGGATACTAATGAAGGAATTTTGTAGACATGTTGTCCCTATTACAGAAGTCATATGAAGACCAGCCTGTGCAAAGAAGCAATGAAGCTTTTTAGGTGAGCTAATGTGAGGATTTAGCTGCATCCTAGATATCTACAAATCAAGAATGGTGAGAGCTCATCCCCTTGGAATAAGAGGGATAATGGATTTTGTGTAGGGTGCATGCCAACATCTACAGTCCCAAAGTTGAATTTGAAAAACTGCCCTATTGTATTCATGATGAGGCTGCAATACAAGAGGTTTTTTAGGAGGGTTGTAGTGAAATTTTGCTAGGGTATTGTCCGCTTCCGCTCCATTTTATAACTATCTTTCCATCTCCATTGACTAGATCCAACCACAAACTATGTAGGTGTGCTAATGAAACTAATTAGTCCAAATAAAAGCATGAAATTGCGTCATTGAATAAAATGGGGCACATTGACTATTATTTCATCACCTATATTCCTTTGGTTTGGATGGCCATTTGTGCTCCTCTCGTATGGAAAGAGGCAAAAAGTTCTAGAAAAAGTAATCCCCCCAGTCGAGAATTGCGCCTTTCTGCACACCAATTCGACTGCCATATCCAACATAAGTTAGAGGATCATTTGTGTGCTTCTGCTTCTCCTCTAATGGCAGATCAAAGAACTCTCTTGATACCTCACATCTGGCTATGAGAAGCTCTGGAGAAACTCCATGGTTTATCATTTGGAAGCATCCCCAGTCTCTACATGCATCTAAGATTTCCTCCACAGTCTTTCTCCGTTGTTTGTCACAGAGACCGGAGATATCTATGATGGGTATCTCCTCTTCCACAAGCTTTTGTTCTGAGCGTTTCTCGTCATCAGGTCTCATGTATCTCAAAGGCACACAATTGATTCCGCTCTCTACAAGACACTAGACACTATGGATTGGTTCAGGCCATTCCATTGGAAAACAACCTGAAATCTATCCACTACTAAATTAAGACAATTGCTAGCAGATTTCTCATACATATTTCACTTCCTAGCCATCGGAGCATATATAATGTATATATACCTTAACCTTCATGGAAATTTTTTTAGGACATTTATCCAAACAAACACAAACAATGTGTAAAGAGTTGAAGCTATCGGGGAAGCAATCCACTCAAGAAAACAAATTCATATTTATATTTTTTTAAGACAACGAGTTAAGCGAAGTATTGGAGAAGAAATAAAAAAAAAGCTCCTTGCAATAAGCTCTCGAACAATACCACAATCTTTTGGAATGCTCGAAGGTTTGTAGATGCTTGTTTTGTATAATAATTCCTTTGAAGGACTTCTTTCTAGAGACCTGATTCATTTGAAAAACCTGACTAATGTCAATTTATGGAACAACAAATTGAATGGAAGCGTAATTCCTCTTTGTGGTTCAAGTTTTCTCAAAACATTGGACTTGACAAATAATAGTTTTTTCATGAGAAATCCCATCCCAATTGGTTGATTCCAGAGGTTTAAGCCTTCTCCGACTAGGTAGGAATGGCTTGAACAGTAAAATTCCTAAAGAGATTGGCCAGATGTTGGAGCTCAATCTATTAGACTTATCTTGGAATAAGCTCACTGGTGGGTTACGTGCAGAGCTTGCTAAGTGCACGCATCTGAGTCATCTGGATCTGAATAATAATCATTTATTTGGACCTATCCCTGGATGGTTTGGTGATTTCTACGGACTTGGAGAGCTAAAACTCTCCTTCAATGAATTTAATGGAACAATTACATCTTGGCTTGGGAATTGTACCGGTTTACTCACTCTTACTCTTGACAATAATAAGATTTGTGGTAGTTTACCAAGGTAGCTGGGGAACCTTGTTTCCTTGAATGTTCTCTATTTGTAGAAGAATAAATTTTCTAGACTAATCCCTTATTCTATCAAAAACTGTGAAAAAATTTATGACTTGAGGCTCTCATATAATTCTTTGACAGGCTCAATTCTAGTGGATATTGGAAAGATTGGTAATCTACAAGTCATGCTAGACTTGAGTGGTAATTTTCTGTTTGGAAGTATTCCTTTTTCACTTGGGGATTTAATGATGCTCAAATTTCTCAATCTCTCCAATAATCAACTTAGTGGTCAAGTTCCCGATGAGATTGGGGATCTTAGAAGCTTGGCTGAGTTGAACTTATCCAATAATTTTCTCCAAGTATAGTTTCCATTGAGTGCTTCCAAAAGGCATTGGATATCTTTTGTGGGAAATCTTGGACTCTCCGGAAAGCCGTTGGCTCCTTGCTCACAGGTTTCATTGGAATCTTCAAGATATAGAAGGAATCAAATAACAAAGAGAGCAGTCGCTGGCATCTCTATTGCAATTGTATTGAGTTTAATCCTTTTGGGTGGCATTACGTTCTTGGTTTTATTAAAAATTTATGCTATTTGGGCCAAAGCAATTTCTTCCTCTAGCTCAGTTTACCATGGGCATGACTTTGAATTGAACAAAAAAGAATGTAAACGGACATTTGAAAGCATGGTTGAAGAAACATACATAACTTAGGATGATTATAACACAGGGTCTTCTGAGAACCATAATTTACCCTAAAGAATACGTATATTCCAAAAGAGCCATAGGGAAGAAATAATTTTTCAAAGTGAGAATCATGCTGATGGAATATGTCCTTGAAGGAAAGGACATTTTTGTGTCAGGCTTCATAACTTTTTTGGATTGCAATCAGTTTTAATTGAGAAAAATATCTACAAGGGATGTTTGCTTTGATGAGATCATTGTAAGAAGATTATTCATTTGGGATGACTGATAGAACTGAAATGTTTCAGGTATCATTCGGTGTGGAACTGATCTTGCAATTATAGTCTCATCACTTGCCACAGCTGCCAACTGTATATGTTTATGGCCTCACAGTCGAATTTCTTGGAGCAGAAGAAGATATTCTACTAATAATGTTCCTCACATAACCTGTTCGACGCCTTTAGCATTTCAAGTGGGACGAGAAGCTATTTAGTTTTCGAGGACCCCTGGGACTAGACATATGGGCAAAAAACATTAAAGCAAGCTACTCAAACTTCAAATTGTCTACAACACCTCCCAAATTGCATACCCCTTAGCTGCAATCTTACACAGTCATCAAATACATTTGAAAATTTTACACTGCTCTAGCTGCAAAGGGAGCTTGGTCATGATAACAAAGGGATATGGAAAAATATCTCTGTCAAAAAGTGCATGGATCTAGCAACCCTAGAAGACTAGACTTCTCAGAGAAAGCATCTTGAGGATGCTCTAATTACCAGAAATACATCACATCCTCCTTCCACATCATAAGCAAACACCTTCGTTGGCATATTAGAGATAAGAATTGGATTGGATGAATGCATTTGCAAGGACGAATTACAAAATGTCTCTCCAACTTCTTGGTGCTCTAAGGAACAGGGATATATTCACTCTCAACCATGCTACTGCCCCATTAGCACACCCAAACCTGGATCAACCTTGGTTGGCCTCTTAAGATATAGTTTTAGAGGGAATTGAAGGAAACCAATGAAAATATTTCTTTGTTAGGTTATCCTAGGTAGGGATTAATCTAAGAATGGAGAACGATGATCTTTTATAGGGTGCCAATCATACTCAAGGCTCAATACACAGTCAAGCTTGGATATTCATCACAACATACAATACGACAATCAAGCATGGTGGTGGACAAGCTTCGGAATATCCATGCTCCCTCAAAAGTCAGACTATTTACATGGTTGGACCTTAAAATATTTGTGCTAACATGGGACACACTTCAAAGAGAAGGATGGCAAGGGCCTAGCAAATTCCCTATTGTGTGAGAATTGCCCAGAATCCATCCATCACCTCTTCCTCCATTTCCACTTCTCAAAAGAGGTATGGGAATTTTCCACCATACTCTTAGCACATAGAAGATCTTGGGAAGGAGAAGATTTAATCAATACCCTCCACACTCAAATTGAAAAATAATTGTAGGCAATCAAGCATTGGTACTGGAAATCATATGGTCCATTTGGCTAGAATGCAATGAATCCAATTTTGAAGATAAAAATACAAACCCCTATTGGGTATTCTACATATTGAATGCAAGAAATAAGGAAAGCACTCCACGCCTCCTCTTATGCCCCCATGGACCTGTTGTAGCTATAACTTTTCTCCCCAAATTTCTTAAATTCGGGATCCCTCCTCATGATTTTGCTTTAATCTTTGAATCCTGTGAGTTGTTGGCAGTGTTTCAATCTTTAAATGATTACAAAGCTTAACTCTTGACCAAGGTCCGGTTTTTTGATTGCGCTGAAGTTTATGGTGAGCCCTAGCTGTTAACATTATTTTGTTTATTGATCAAACCAGTTGTCTTTACTGAGGTCGCCATTGTTGGATGTTTGAAGTTGACTGAAACACTTAGTTTTCATTGTTTTGATCAGAAGTTCGAACCATTTTCCGTCCTCCGTTGCGGCTCCTAAAGCAACTTAGCTTCCGAAGTGTGAAAGCGCCGATGGCCGATGCATTTTAACCTGTTTTGGTTGTGTGCATGAAGTCGTTTCTCATCCACCATTGCGGATGGAAAAGCCTTTTGTCTTCCGAAATGCAAATCCGTCCGACGTCTGACTTGCATCGCATGGCTTTAGTTTTCTCTTTTCCGCCGTTGCGGCTCTCCAAGTCTTTTGGATTCCGAAGTTCAAATCCTTCCGACTTCTGATTAAAGCCTCTCTTGCACGCGTGTCGCTTGTCCGTGATTTGGGTTTCTTCCGCCGTTGCGGCTGGGAAAGCCCCTTGGCCTCCGATGTTATTTCTTTTCGATTGCCGATTCTAGGTTTTCCTGCCAGTGTGTTTCCTGTTGATTGCCGTAGGCTAGGTTTGTCAGGCCTGTAGATGGTGCGCCTCGCCAGTTCCTTGTGGGATAGTCGTTTAATTGATAAAATTTGTTTTTTTGAATGATGCTGGTCGATTGATGGCAGGTGGTTTTGAGGAGATCAAGTACTCTACCGTGGTGCTGAGAAAGACGGACCGTTTGGCAAGAATATAACTGAAACCAGAGGGATCGCTAGGAGAACCAGGGGAGTGGAAAAAAAAACCCAGAGCTATAACGGCGCGAGCCCAAGAAGTCATAAGTTACCAAGTGGTCCATGATTACATACAGACAAGGAATGTGAGGCGTTTGAGAAAATGAAAGATCATGCGTCTGGGGAAAACGAAACGCTCTGGAATTATAGTTTAAATATTTGAAAGTAGGAATTAGAAAGGGCTTTTTCCCTGGAAAATTTTGTAAATGTTTGCTTGTAAGAGGAACTACTTCGTTTTACAAAGGAAGCTGCAATTTTTCCTGTTGGAGAGAGTACAACATGGAATGCATCAAATGTAATTAAATGAGCAATGTTGAAGGGGAACTATTTCGTTTTCAGCTGTGTCTTCTCGACTGTGAGATTGTTCTAGTTTCTTGAACCTATGTTCTTGTTGAACGTCTTTCAGTAATTTTTGTGATGTTTCCTACTCTGAGTAATAAATGCTGTTCATAAAGCAATTGGCTATCTGGTTTTTTGAATATCTATAATTGTTCATGTGTTTTGAAAGAAGTATCAGCTATCTGTAGCTCTTCATAGTACATGTATGAAATATATTACTCATACAAAATGATAACCTTGCTCCCTAGGGATAGATTAGATAGTTAAGTTATTTCTTATTATATGTGATTTGGCTGCTGGTGAGTCTAAGACGAGAGGTAAGAACTTGGGCATCACATTGTGATGGCTCCTTGCATTCTGATCACCTTGCATTTAGTTAGGCACTTGCATTTCATTTTTAAGTCAAAATACAAAAACTCGGTGAACCGGGCCGCAACCAGTAAAACTTTGTTTTTTTTTGTTACCTTGACCTACGGTAGCCGGACCGCAAACCGGACGGATTCCCTACACCAAACAGTCAACGAGCTAGTTGGGAACATTCATTGGGGAGAATCCCTTACTGTTGTCGCCTGCGAATTTCCAGGCCTCAACAGTTTTGGCGCTAGAAGGAGGGCCGCCAGTACATGAATGGCCGAGGAAACCCGTTTTCCTGAGATTTTTCGACCGGTGACAGTTCTGAAAGAAGTGGGTTCCATAATCTAATCCCGGAAGAAAACAGAGAACATCTATATGATGTTGGTAACGAAGTGGTTAACGACCTAAGAAGACACACCCAGGCATATGTAAAGAAGCTTGGAGGGTTGCCAATTATCCCTGAATTTCCTAGAAGAGAGTATAAAAAGAAAGATCATCCTGTAACAGAAGACTCAGTGTTGGTCGGAGACTGGGAAGATATGGTAGAAACAACCTTACAGGAAGTGGTGCTACCTTTGAACCAAGAAGGCCCAGAGACCCCTCACAGTTATCCTGCTCATACTCCAGTTGGTTCACCTCCTCACTCCCCACCCAGACTCATGGCAGGAGTTAATGCTAATCAACCGCCTAACCCACCTAATCCACCACCTGCATGGAGATCCATATCACCTCTAAATCTAACACCTCCATTACATGACTTACCCCAATCCTTTGAAAAATTGCTGCCTAAATTTGACCCCAATGAGAAAATCCTAGTGGATGATCATCTACAGAGTTTCTACTTGGCAATAGAGGGTTTAAGGGCTGGGGAGCATGAAGATGTAGTATGCCGACTTTTCCCGCATACACTTAAAGGAGCTGCAGCTTCATGGTATTTTGGGTTTCCCTCTAACTCGATTCCGGACTGGAATACCTTTGAGAGGATTTTTAGAAGTAAGTATGCAACCCAAAAGACTCATGCTGCCCTCATGAAAGGACTATGTGCATTGAAGAAAGAGAAAAAGGAAAAAGTGCACAGTTTCACACAAAGGTTTGCAGCATATCTTAAGAACTTCTCTGAAACAGATAAGCCTTCAAACAAAGTATTGATTGAGTACTATACTTCAGCTTTAGGTCTTGATTTGGCCATGTTTGTGAAAGGTAGGGCCAAGCCTACTCTAACAAAGACCTATGAAGAGGTAGAAGTGGTGGAAGCGGAAAGAGAAAGTATTGAATATTATCCAGAACAATCAGGAGAGAAAGGTGCGGGGAGAAAAGCCTTATTGTTTGCTAAGCCTAAAGAAGAAAAGTCACCAGATCTGGAAAATATGGCCAAGATGATGCAGAAGCTTTCCAACAAGATCATAGATATGGAAAAAGAAAAGGAGGCACAAAGGTTTTATAAGCCATATTATAAGAAAAGAGAGGATAAGGATCATTCTAATCCTCCTCCTCACAATGCTGCATCCATGAATCTAACAGAGGTCGGCATGGATAATTTCTGCACTTTCCATCAATAGCCACACTCTGAAAAGAATTGTCCACAATGGATAAACTCTATGACGCTAGTGATGAATCAAATGCTGGATTCTAGGTTAACAGAAGAAGGAGATGAAGAAAGAAAAGAAAATTCTGCCTCTACGTCTAATGAAGATCAGGAAAAGGAGACCTTGGCATTATGGAATTCTGTCTCATTATTTGATGCTAAAGAAGGAAACACTCAGGGATACAAGGGCTTTATGGAGACCAACATGGCCACAAGAAGCCAAGGAACGGTGAAGGATGACAGTCTTATTCTTCCAAAGATCAGAAGGCTGCAGAGAAATGTTAAGAAGAAGTTTCAAAATAAAGCCTTGGTTGATAAGATTCCAGAATTCATGATTACCAGCCAAAGTCCTACACAGGATGATACAACAGCCAAGCCAAGTGAAGGAAATGCTGACAAACCACATCCAATTGGACAGCCGATGAATTATGACATTGTGGAGGATTTGAAAAAGGTAAAAGCGAATGTTCCACTATTCGAAATGTGTAAAGTGCCGCATAAAAAAGAGAGATTGTTGAAAGCACTTGAAGCATCAGATGACAAGCTGCCCGCTGACAATCAACCTTAGGATGAAGAAGAAATTGGAGAAACCAGCATTGGAGGTGAGTCTAAAGCTAAACATCTACCTTTCCTCCTAACGTTTGGAATTTTTAATCATAACGTGTACAATTGTCTGGTATATTCGGGGGCATCCATTAATGTCATGCCCATATCAGCATGTAAGAAGATAAATGGGCAGCCAAATCCAACCACGTGGAGGGTGGTTCAGTTGGATAGGACAAACGTTAAGGTAATTGGTGAGATGAAAGACGTCCTAATCCATCTGGCATCCGATGACAAAGTATGCCAAGTTATTAACATCATAGTGGCTGATATACTAGACGCTTACGGTCTGGTCCTGAGTAGAGATTGGTCAGCCAAATTAAATGGATATTTCGCTTCAGATTGGTCACAACTGTGGTTTCCATACAAGGGGAGTCCAAACCAGATCAAGATTCTAAGAGAACCCCACATGAAGTACAATGTTACCCAACTGGATGAGAAGAATATACCTGTGGATTCTGTATTGGGAAATTATTTTCTTGAGTTGGAACCAGGGAATTATCAAGCGGAAGAAGCCGGCAACCCTTCTGATACTTAGCCTGATCTCCTTCGATTCTCGCAGGCTGACGAGATTGATTGTAAAATAGTAGACTTAGCAGTAGGAGTAGATTCATTTTCAGTAGTTAATGATTTTTGGACTTTATTTTTTGATGGCTCTAAGACGTTAGAAGGGTCAGGGGCTGGATGTGTCCTAATTGACCCACAGAAGAATAAACATTTCCTTTCATGTAGATTAGAGTTTGAATGTACTAATAATATAGCTGAGTATGAAGCACTGGTGTAGGGACTCAAGAAAGCGATTGAATTGAAGGTAAGTAATTTAAAAGTTTTTGGGGATTCTGAAATTATTGTGAAACAAATCCGGAATCAAATCCACTGTATTTCTCCTCACTTAAAAGCTTACCAGAATGAGGTATGGGACCTTCTGAAATGTTTTAATGCATTCAACATTATTTCAATCCCAAGAATTAAAAACGTAGCAGCTAACTTATTAGCCACTTCGGCCGCTAGGCTTGTACCCTCAAATAATCGATGTACTGTTGAATTGATTTTCAGGCCTTCAGTACCTGATATGATTACCAACCTGCGGGTGTTCGATGATGACCAGCAAATTATAGAATGTTTAACAAATGACGAGGTATTCAAAGGAGCGATTATTGATGATGAAGAACACCAGGCAGAGATGAAATTTGATAATTTCATTCCTAAAGGGGTTAGAACGTTAGAAAAGATGTTTGACTTAAATGAAAAGTTTAGGAGACCCGCCAACGTGAAGACTCACATCTCAACTCTACAGTTCTAGCTGATAAATTTGGGGACTGAAATGGCGCCTAAGTCCGTGAATCTCGGCAAATGCTGTTTGCCGACAGAAAGAGACAAGTTCATCAGTCTATTAAAAAATACAAATATGTCTTTGCTTGGACGTACCAAGAGCTAAAGACATGCGATACCAGCATCATCAAGCACGTTGTTCCCATCAAGGCAGGAGTCAAGCCATATCAGCAGCCCTTGAGGAAAATGCATCCAAAACTGGAACCGCTAGTTCAGATTGAGGTAAAGAAATTGTTGGATGCTAGAATCATTTTTAAAATCAGTCACTCTGAGTGGGTATCAAATCTGGTACCGGTCAGAAAGAAGTCAGGAGAAATCAGACTGTGTGTGGATTTCAGGAACTTAAACCGTGCATCGGATAAAGATAACTATCCTGTGCCACCCATGGAGCAGTTGCTACAAATGGTTTCAGGTTCTGAACTGTTTTCATTATTAGACAGGTTCTCTGGCTACAATCAAGTATTGGTAGCCGAAGAAGACAGATTAAAGACAACATTCAGGACAAAATGGGGAACTTTTGCCTATAGAAGGATGCCCTTTGGACTGATTAATGTTGGAGCAACATTTCAGAGAGCTATGGACATAGCTTTCTGCGGACTTATTGGACGAAGTGATGTGGTGTACCTTGATGACATTACAATATTCTCGAAGAAAAGAGGAGAGCATGCTTTTCACCTAAAGCAAATTTTCGAACGCTGTCAGAAATATGGCATCTCCCTCAATCCTAAGAAGTGCGTATTCGCGGTCACGGAGGGCAAGTTGCTAGGACACATAGTCTCAAAGAAGGGAATTTCCATTGACCCAGAAAGAATTAAGGCTATTGAACAAATCCCTTTGCCCCATAATAAAAAGGGGATGCATTCCTTCATGGGAACCATAAATTTTGTACAAAGGTTTGTGCCTGATTTTGCTCAGACTGTTAAGCCGCTGCAACAGATGGTCAAGCAAAATGCACAATTTAGGTGGACTGAAGTTGAAAAGAATGATTTCAGTAAAATCAAGACTGCTGTTGCACATGCGCCCTCCCTGAAAATTCCAGACTTTGATAAAGACTTTATTATGTATACATTCACATCCGATGATTCACTGGCAGCTGTGCTTACGCAAAAGGAGGATGGGGGGGATGAATTCCCAATCTCTTTTATGAGCACTGGTTTACAAGGGGCTGAATTAAACTACCCAGCCATTGATAAGCAAGCTTATGCAGTCTTTAAGGCAGTGAAGCAATTCAGGCCTTATATATTAAAAAATCGAACCAAGTTAATAGTCCCCTACCCAGCTGTGAGATCCATTCTTATACAAAGGGAGTTAGGGGAAAGAAGAGGCAACTGGGTGACAGCCCTCCAAGAATACGATCTTGAATTCAAGCCATCATCTATAGTTAAGGGTCAGGGGTTGTGCAAATTGATGACTGAAAATAGGAACAATGAGGAGAGCGCCTGGGAAGATGAGGCCAAATTACATTTAGCAGAGGTATGTCCTTTGTTTACAGCTCCTGAGTCTTGGTATAGAGACCTTGTACATTATCTACAGTCAGGACTGTTGCCGGAACATTGGAACTCTAAGCAAAGGAGGGCACTGCATCTAAAATTAGCTTCCTATCAAATCATCGAAGGCGTACTATTCAGGAAAAACTACGATGGAGTCCTTCTGAGATGCTTGGAGAAAGAAGATTCTAAGAAAGTAATATCTGAATTGCACGATGGTTCGGCTGGGCGACATTATTCAGGAGACACTACAGCCCAAAAAATCCTCAGAGCTGGTTAATATTGGCCTACACTCTTCAAGGATGCACATGCACATGTCAGGAAATGTGATATTTGCCAAAGGTGTGGTGGAAGACAGCCTAGAGC